>JBAMJV010000186.1:0-97500 GCA_037951105.1 Echinarachnius parma
GACGTCGTGACGCATGACCATAGGTGAATGTGTGTTTGTGTGTGCCCTGTCGCTATGCCATGCGCTCATATTGGTTCCTCTCAGTGGTTCCTCTGCATTCGGCTATTTTCGAGACGGGTGTTTATGTAATGTCTTGAAATTAATTTGTAAGTGGAAGCCCTGTTTGATCTTGTTTTGGTGATGGGGTTCATTCAAATGTATTTATATGGCCTTTGCATATGCAAACGTGCTATCAATATGTATTCTGTAATCTGTAAGACATATTTGTTAAGTTGCAAGAGGTTTTGGATATAATCCCCAATTAATCAACGTGTATTTCGTCTTTCAAAACAGCCAACGTAAAATGTTCGAAAAAGGTAACATGCATGAGTGATTTCTCCATTGTCTACGATGCGCTTACCCCGCCGTGATGAGTCGTGAGTGACGATTAACACGGTACAATCGCACAAAATAGAAGCATCGGACAATCCCCAGGGGCCAACTTTTGGAGGCGCAAAGGACCCCTTTATCCACGGATACACCCAGGGAGACTCATATTTTTGGATTTGTTACATTCTCCTCTAAATATTCATATGTTCAACAATCAGTACGCTTTTCGATGCACAAAAGACCTCTGGGCTGCCGGTCTATATCTACTCTAGAGTGTGAATATATTAGGAATTTACATTATTCATCATCACAGCTGCACTCACCGACTGATTTCACTGTGCTGCAAAATACAGTCAAATTCACGATGCGAAATCGCCGAAAAATGTCCACAAAAGCGAGAACAATAAAAGCACTGTATATATACATTTCCATACCCAATCTTAGTAATATCAAACCAGACACCATATAATTTAAAAAACAGCCAACATGTATAGAGTACAGAAGCCATGACGTCATAAAGACACTTTTTTAGAATTTTCATATTTGGACTTCATTTTCAGAAAGAGCATAACAAATAATGTCCAAATACCGAAAATCAAAGGAATAGGTTACGTATTGGCTGAGATATGCCCATCCGAATTAATTTTACTTCAATGGGCAATCAGTGTTATAATGCACTGGTTCCTAAATTTAGGAACCAGTGCACTATAACACTGATTGCCCATTGACCAAAAAAATCATTCGGATGGGCATATCTCGGCCAATACGTAACCTATTGCTTTGATTTTCGGTATTTGGACATTATTTGTTATGCTCTGTCTGAAAATGAAGTCCAAATTTGAAAATTCTAAAAAAATGTTTATGACATCATTTATGACATCACACTTCACCACTCTATTCACTACGGAACAGATAATTTACAAAACAAGCATTTTCCATCTTTTTCACGATCACTTTCGGGAGTTTTTTTTTCTCGATATAAACTCTGTAAAAAAAGCATTGTGACGTCACAGCCGTTCCGAAGGTGTGCAACGAAAAAATGATTAGCACAGCTGTTGCACCTTTCCCGCACGGTCGTGCATGTTTGTTGAAATAATAAATAGTCACGTGACAGGATTTAACCAATCACCTTACTGAATTTACCGGAGCCTCTTTTTTTAACCGGTTAGCTCCACGTCAAACACAAGAATACGTGCATATAGGGCACCAACAAGTCTTTCACTCCCTATGTTGGAAAAGTCTCTTGACAGTTCTTTGCCCTAAACTAAATAATAAGTTTTATAATTAATTTACAATTGATTCGGCATGTGCCCCCCCCCCCCCCCCCCCCCCCTTACATTAGCGGGTGCGTCATTTGGAGCACACCTCTTCTTCTTCTTCTTCTTCTTCGGGTTAATCTGCCTCCTTCAATCCTGAAGATTCTTGCAGATACTGTGTGTGTGTGTGCATACACAGGGTGCGCAGGTGCTTATTTACAAAGTGCAAGTAAAAGTCTAGTCCGGTATTTACTTGGTTCCTTCCGTCAGGTGGTGACGGAAGGCCTCTACAGATGACGCCAGGACAACCTCTAAAGGAAGGGCATTCCACTGACGGACTGTTCGAGGAAAGTATGACTGCTGATGTTGATCAGTTCTGGAATGTGGTATTATGTAGCAGAACAGTCGTGTAGCTCTTGTCGTCCGGTTGATGTCTGCTGTTTGAATGTACTGATTGGTGTTGAAGTCCACCAGCGAGTGATGCATCTTGTACAGCATTGTGAGATGGTGGATTTCTCTTCTCTTCTGACGTGAGACCCATCCAAGCTGGCTCAGCATATCTGTGACACTACTGGTGTTGTGGTAGCGATTCAGCACATACCTAGCTGCTCGTATCTGGACCATCTCCAACTGTTGTATGCATCCCACTGTGTACGGGTCCCAGACGGTGCATCCATACTCAAGGAGAGGGCGTACAAGAGCCTGGTATGCTGTTGTCTTGAGTTGGGTTGAATGCACTCGCACGTTTCGTCTGAGAAATGCTAGGGTGTTGTTTGCCTTCTGACAGATGTTTGAGATGTGTTGTTTCCAGTTGAGGTCAGAGGTGATGGTAACTCCAAGATATTTGGCCGATGGCACAGAATCCAGAGTTTCACCGTTCAGGGAGTACTGATGAATGAATCTGGTCTTCTTCCTGGTGACTGTTATTGCGTGGCATTTCCTTGGATTGAGTTCCATCATCCATTTCCTTGACCAGCTACTAAGGGTGTCCAGGTCTTGTTGGAGCAACGTAGCATCTTCTGGCGCCTGGATGGTAAGGTACATGATGGCATCAGCTGCAAACAGTCTAGCTTTGGAGGAGAGTTGGTCAGGTAGGTCGTTTATGTAGAAGAGAAAGAGGCAAGGTCCCAGCACAGATCCTTGGGGTACACCTGACCCGACTTCTACATCAGATGAGGTACATCCATCCAAGACAACTTGTTGTTTCCTGTTGTGGAGAAAGCTGGAAATCCAGTTGATGTTTCTGCCTCGAACTCCGTAGAAATCCATCTTCTGGAGAAGCCTCTTGTGGCCTACCTTGTCGAAGGCTTTGCTGAAGTCGGTGATGATTACGTCAGTTTGCTTGTTTTCCTCCATGTTGTTCAAAAGGTCACTGATGAAGCCGGTAAGTTGGAGTTCACATGACTTCTTTGCCCGAAACCCATGTTGCAGAGGGTAGAGGATGTCATTGCTACTGGCGTGGGTCATGATGCTGCTTGCAATGATATGTTCCATCATTTTGCAGGCAATGCATGTAAGGGAAATGGGGCGATAGTTCCCAGGATCCGTTTTGTCTCCGTCCTTGAATATAGGAACCACATTTGCAAGGCGCCAATCATCTGGTACTTCACCTGTCTCGTAGGAGAGCTGGAATATTGAACACAGAGATGGAGCTACGACGCTCGAGAGCTTGTGCAGTACCATTGCCGGGATCGCATCAGGTCCGGGAGCCTTCCCAACTTTGAGTTTCTCCAACATCCTAGTGATTCCCTCAGTTGTGATATGGATTTCAGGCATGGCATCGAAGGGGGAGACATCTGGAAGTAGGTCAGCAGGTGGGTCTGTCTCATTGGTGAAGACTGACTTGAACTGGTTGTTTAGTGCTTCTGCTTTGTCCTTCGGGCTTGTCACATTTAGGTTGTCTGTCTTCAGCACAGGAATTCCGCTACGGTCTGTTCTGTTGTTCTTCACAAATCTCCAGAACTTTCTCATTCCCTCATACTGGTTTGAGTCATCATCAGATGTGAAGATAGATTCAAGGTGGTTCCAGTATGCTTGACGTGCTTCTGATTGGATTCTGTGTTTCAGTTCAAGCAGTTCGTCCTCCAAAAGGAGAGGAACAGGGTTTTGTTCCTTCTTCATCCGGCTGGCTTTCTTGTGCAGTCTATCCCTTCTCTTGATGAGTCGTCTGATGTCAGGAGTGATCCATGGCATGTCATGTTTCCCACGCAGCATCTTCTTGGGAACAAATTTCTCAGACCCCTCTTCAATTCCTGACTTGAATAGCATCCACAGTTCATTGACTGATGCAGTACTCGACTTCTCTGATATGTTGTCTGCCACATGCTGCATATGTTCTGCATAACCATCCCAGTCAGCTTTCTCAGGGGTACCTTCCTTTTTGCTTGATGTCTTCGCGGGGGCCGCAGGTCAAATTCAGCCAGGTCTACAGGTCTACGTCCAGGTCGATAATTAATATTCATATCGTGACGTCACGCAACGTCACTATAGGATTAGTGCTTGGGTGAGTTTGAGGGTTATAATTACAATGGGACCATACTGACCATCAGCGGTGTACGTGCCCTACTTGTCACGCTGTGGACTTCAACACTTGGTATCATGGGTTCGAATCCTCTCTTATGACTCTTCTTTACTTTTGCCATAATGCATGGTGAGTAGCAATTCATTAAAAAATAGTAAATGTATCATGCAGAGTTTTCACTATCGACCTAGATGTGTGCTCCAAACGACTCACCCTACATTAGCTACGCCACTGGGTTGTATGCTTCTAAAACGCGGCGCAGACAGACTGAGACGACTCGACCCGATCCGACCCTTATCGATTGAAAGCATAGGCGTACCCAGGGGGGGGGGGGGGGGGGGTTGGGGGGTTCAACCCCCCCCCCCCCCCCCTTTGGCCCCAAAATGGCTGTTTTGGGGGGGGGGGGTTTGAACCCCCCCCCCCCTTTTCAAATTTTAGCCGGTCTCGAGACCACTTACAAGCGGTCTCGACCCTCATTAACCTAGGCATCGTGCTGTCTGGCAGGTTCTACCGGCAGTGAACCGCGATATGCCGAATTTGAGCGCGCAGCGCGAAGCCTATCGTCAGTCATGAACGTGAAAAGTTTTATTTTCTTTTATTTACATAGAAAATCTTCGTAGAAAAGCTACGAAGCCCATATTCATATGCCACAGACCAGGTTGATCAGCTGTTTGTCAGTGTTAGTCTTCGTTTGGAAGCTGCCTTGTAAAACCAAACGCGCAACCTTGCACAATACACTGTTAGTGGCATAGAGTAGTGGTTGTTATAGGGTCTCCGCTTCAGACTAGCGTAGGCTGTATGCACTGAACACCGCTCTGCAGTGCTCATGCGGACGCGTCCATTATTTATAGGGTACGTCATTACAGAATATGTTGTTTTCTTTTAAAATAAAGAGTTGAGATTTGATATGGATGCAAAAAGGTATTTTTATGCTTTAGTTTTTATTGTAATGTATCTCATATTTTATCATTATGAAAGTTATGATAACATTAATGTCTGATACTAAATAAACCCCTTAATACACGGTGGAACACGCCACCGATTAGGCATACGGTATCCACATCTAGCGATCTGATTGGTTGATGATTTCTCTCATGAATTTGCTCATTAATAAATTACTCCGAATCGAGTGATTAAAGGCTATATATGGAGCCAGTTTAATAGTTTCTAGCTCTTATCTCTCACAGCTGGCTAGCTCGCGATCGCATATAGAATCTCCAAGCCATATAGAGCCTTGACTAAAGGCTATCATTAACCTGGTCTCGGCCTCGAAAATTTGCGAAGAAACCCGGTCTCGGGCTCGAAAATGTTGAAATGTCTTGGTCTCGGCTTCAAAAATTTTCCACAAGATAATATTGAAACAAATGGCAATTTCAGATGTTAAATTGCTAAAATTTTCAAGCTCGCTGCGCTCGCATTCGAATATATATAATATTCTACAACCTCGGGTGTTTAAATATTACCCTTCAAAACGCAATAACATAACACGAATATACCCCATACAATAATATTGAAACAAATGGCAATTTATGATGCTAAATTGCTAAAATGTTCAAGCTCGCTTCGCTCGCATTCTTATATATATAATATTCTACAACCTCGGGTGTTTATATACTCCCTTCAAAACGAAACATCATAATACGAATATACCCATACAATAATATTGAAACAAATGGCAATTTCCGATGTTAAATTGCTAAAATTTTCAAGCTCGCTTCGCTCGCATTCTTATATATATAAACCGAACACAAAAAGTAACTTCACCCCTAAGCAATTGCCCATAATTTCATAACCGCTTATTGTTTCAAGATGTCATCTTACCACAATATTGGCACAGTTGTTATGTTCGATATGTTCGAAAATCAGAGATATTTATCACTTTATGGCTGAATGAGCACAGATTAAAGACAAAATGGCCCAATTCAAAAGTCACAAGGTATTGCGCGTGCCTGTACATTGTTGTGAATCCGCACATGATGACATGTGGCGGAATGCATTGATCATGGTTTATGAAACAATGCTGTTTGTTATTCCTTTCATTTTGATTTTTTGATGGCACATGCATGGTAAAATGCATTAATTGCAATTGTAAAACAGTGCATTTTTTAATTTTCCAACTCTCAATAATTTGTAATGATGATAATACTTTTGCGAATTTTGAAATATGACTATTTTTCCGGTAATGTGTGCTCACTCAACCATGGATTAAGGGTTACCTCTTATTTTTACACATTGTTTTCCTAACTACCATATGGATATATTGGCAAGACGAAATCTTGAAACGATTCTTGGTTATAAAATTATGGGCAATTGCTTAGGGGTGAAGTTACTTTTTGTGTTCGGTATATAATATTCTACAACCTCGGGTGTTTATATACTCCCTTCAAAACGAAATATCATAACACGAATATACCCTTACAATAATATCGAAACAAATGGCAATTTCAGATGTTACATTGCTAAAATTTTCAGGCTCGCTTCGCTCGCATTCGCTATATCATATTCTACAACCTCGGTTGTTTATATATATTACCCTTCAAAACGCAATAACATAACACGTATATAGTTTATTGAAACAAATGGCAATTTCAGATGTTACATTGCTAAATGTTCAAGCTCGCTCCGCTCGCAGTCGCATATATAATATTTCATAACCTCGGGTGTTTATATATTACCCTTCAAAACGCAATAACATAACACGAATATATCTATACCATAATATTGAAACAATGGCAATTTCAGATGTTAGATTGCTAAAATTGTCAAGCTCGCTTCGCTCGCCTTAATAACGCCATATCATAAGTGATAAACGAATATACCCATACAATAATATTGAAACAAATGGTAATGTTCCGATGTTAAATTGCTAAAATTTTCAAGCTCGCTTCGCTCGCATTCGTATATATACACCGTGTCCCAGAAAAAACGAAACCGGGTTTCATGGCAGAAATTTTCTGTCATAATGAATAATTTAATTGATGATATATATATGCCTGGAAAGCTCTGTGTCTCTTCTTTCATTTGATGTGCAACTTATGGCACATACTTCAAGCATGACTGAATTAGAACAATGGAAAGTGGTGTTACCAATATTCAACTTCCACGAATAAATTTGAAGTTTGGGTGAGTTTTAAGAGTTGTAAACGTACTTATTTTTAAAAAGGACAAACACCACATAAAAGTTCATATTTTTATCTTTTACATGACACCTCATGCTAAAAAAATTAATGATTTATGCCAGAGAACGAGTACAATGAAAACATGCCTGATTTCTGCCCGAATGAGTGAAAGTTGAGTAAGAAGTCGCTCAGCTTTCCTGACTAGCAGCTGACAATGGACTTTGATGCATGAGTGAATTTACACAAACATGGGGATCAGGAAACAGGCTAGATCAGGAAAGTTACTCATTTGGGCTGGAATCAAGCATGTTTTCATTGTATTCGTTCTCTGGCATATATAACTTATTTTTTAATCATGAGGTGTCATATAAAAGATAAAATTATGAATTTTCATGCGGTGTCTGTCCTTTTTCAAAATAAGTACGTTTACTACTCTTATAACTCTCCCCAAAACCTCACCCAAACTTGCAATTTCTGCGCACAAATTGAATTTTGGTAACACCACTTTCTATCGTTCTAATTCAGTCATGCGTGAATTATGTGCCATAAGTTGTATATCAAATAAAAGAAGAGACACATAGCTTTTCAGACATATATATATCATCAAGGAAATTATTCATTATAACATAACATTTCTGCCATGAAACCCGGTTTCGTTTTTTCTGGGACATGGTGTATAATATTCTACAACCTCGGGTGTTTATATATTTCCCTTCAAAACGCAATTATATAACACGAATATATACCCATACAATTATATTGAAACAAATGGCAATTTCAGATGTTAAACTGCTAAAATTTCCAAGCTCGCTCCGCTCGCTCCCCCCTCCCCCCACTGAAAGGGTTCTCAACTAATGGTCTTGGTCTTGGCCTCGACAAATTTGACGGACCGTGGTCTCGGTCTCGAAAATTCTGAAGGTACTTGGTCTCGGCTTCGAAAATTTTACAAAATAACCCCCCCCCCCCCCTTGAAAAAATCCTGGGTACGCCACTGATTGAAAGTCACAGTCGGTCTGATTCAGTCGCTGACGATTCAACTGTACCTGTTGAATCGGGCCCGTGTGAATGGTTCCCACTGGCAAAATCGGACGCAAAATGCACACAGAGCCGATCCGATTGATCCGATTTAGGTTAAGAGAGTACAGTTTTGGTCAAACTGAATTGAAGTGACCAAAACCTGCACAATTACTTTACAAAATAATAGTTATAATCCACCATGTATGAAAGGAATACAAAATTACAAACGACTAAGTAAAATGCATGTTATCATTAAAAAAGAACCATTAAAACTCAAGAGGGTGCTCTCTAAAAACTCATTGGTTTGAACCATTTAAAATAAAAAATATTGTGCATGTGATATTTGATTGAAATAGTGACTAGATAGAGATAACCAACAACTAATAAAAACCTCTTTTGTAAATTGTTGAAAAGAGGAAGCATTTAAACAAACAATTACGGCTGGTTCAAAATTATCGAATATTTGTGGGGCCCAAAAATTATTACAAATTAATGGTAATGTTTCAGCCGTTTCTGAATTGATTTTGATCAAATAAAGTTTAGTCTGTCATTACAATTGTATGCTCTTTCGAATTTGACACTCAATGTTTCATTGTCTCACAAAAATTCTGTGTAGCGCCATCTACGGTATACCAAAACTCAACTAAAAAAAGTATCCCATTCAGACTACGCATGTCCCAGAATTAATTACAACGGGACTCTGCAACGATAGTAGATCAATCAGAATTATATTTCAGGGTATGAAACTTTAACTTATTACCTGCATCTTGCAGAAAACCCTATTCGATTTGCTTCAGTGGTCATGAAGAATGAGGATCTTTTGTCAATCATGTCATGAGTCAATTTTTGTTCATATAACGCGTGAACACAATGGGCAACGCGTCTCCGTATGTACAAAACCTGGAGGGAAGGGACATCTGACATGATTGACAAAATCATATATATAATTCATTTATATAATCTTGCATTATTTTCATATTATTTTCTCATATAATTCCCCGATTTCCATATTACGCAATCATCTGAATATATTAAATGGTGTATAAACAATGAACGAAACCTACGCACTGGTCGAAGTTTGTTAATTTGCAAGAAAGAAAGCCTGCTGTAGCCTACATGCAGTCGGTGGTATTCTAATATTTGTCCTAAGTCAAATTTCGTCCTAAGTCATGATTTTGTCCTAAGTGGTATTCCAATATCCTTCCTAAATATCCTCCTAAGTCACTTCCTAACTTTTGTCCTAACTTTAAGGCAAATATGCAAATGTATGCAAATTAGCGACTTAGGACAAATTGGTATTCTAAAATGCACTTAGGATGACATTTCTAGGACATTTCCTAGGATTGCCCTGACCCTGTCCTAACTCCCATGTGTTGTGTACAAAACATAGCAGTGACCTACAAAACCAGTGGCCGTTACATAAGCGCAGATCAATCTAGCGCGCACTGCACATTCATGGCGCAGATCAAAGACAATACAGCACGCGCATTTGCTCAGCTTTTACGCAAAGTGTCTTTAATGAGAGTTGCTATGGCTTCCCTCTCCTTTCTGATTGGATGCTTGTAAATGAAACAACATCAGTCATTGGCTCACATCTGCCTTGTGGTCGTGGCCAAAGCTTACTAATTTGCATTAAGATCGTCCTAAGTCTAAATATTGGAATACCAATTTTGCACATCCTAAGCACTTCCTAACTTTCTGACTTAGGCAAGAAATTAGGACAATATTTAGGACAAATATTAGAATACCACCCCAATATGAAGTAATATATTGTTGGGATATCAAATGTAAAGCGTTGTATTCGTGTTACCAGAAGAAGCGTGAAACATATTTCGGATTTCCGAATTTCTCTTCCGTTTACTATTAATTATTCGATTAAATTGTTCAGATTTATAATAAATCTAATGAATAATGTTATATGTCCAAAGGCAGTGCGAGGAAACTCAGGAAAGGCGAATATCACTTTGCATTTGTGCTCAATACTCGGTCATATGACATTCATTTACCGTGGAAATGTCACACATCACTCAGTAGACATATCAGATCATAGATAAACACATAATAATTATCGATTTGTTCACATATCAACAACGTTACAAAATCCCTTTGATAAGGAATGTGGCTGCAGGCGCGCCAATGCATTGTGTTTTCCGAACGAATCGGCGCCTCGATCTGTACATTGTACAAACATTGTACAAACAGTAACAATAAACTCAACAAAATGATGCTACTTCTCTCAGCTATACCTAGTTGAGTTTTGGTAAAGAGGGCACTTCACAAAAAAAAATTTTGTGAGATAATGAAAAACTGACCGTCAAATTTGAAAGAACATACAATTTTAATGACAGAATAAACTTTATTTGATCAAAATCGGTTCAGAAACGGCTGAAATATCCATAAACGTAATTTTATTCAAAAGTTCTCCGACAGGGGACATTTTGACTATTAAGAAAAATGTACAAAAAAATGCTTATAGACTTTGAAAAAATCTAAATAGGTTTTTCAAAACTTGTTGATGATATCTCTATTGAATCATTATTTTAACAAAACATCAAAATGCACAATTTTGTATGGAAAATGCCAAAAACCAATGAGTTTTTTTTAGAGAGCGCCCTCTTGAGTTGTAACGGCTCTTTTTGAATGATAACAGGGGTTTTACTTAGTCGATCGTTTGTACTTTTCGAGCATGGTGGAGTTATAGCTATTAGTTTGTACCGTAATGGTGCAGGTTTCGGTTACTTAAGTTAAGTTTGACCAATACTCTACTATCCCTTTAAAGGTAGTGTTGAGTATTGGTATTTCCCGAAGTGCCCCCGATATTTTTTCGTGAGATAATGAAAAACTGACTGTCAAATTCGAAAGAACAGACAATTTTAATGACAGAATAAACTTTATTAATTGATCATTCAAAATCGGTTCAGAAACGGCTGAAATATCCAACACATATATTTGTATTCAAAAATAGTTCACACCGGCCATCACCGGGCGATATTTAGATTGTTTAGAAAAAAAATTTTAAATGCTCGAAGACTACTTTGAAAAAAATCTGAATAGGTTTTTAAAAAGTTGTTGATGATATCTCTATTGAACCATTATTTTAACAAACATTTAATGCACAATTTTGTATGAAAAAAGGCTAAAACCAATTTTTTTTTAAATAGCGCCCTCTTGAGTTGTAACGGCTCTTTTTGAATGATAACAGGGGTTTTACTTAGTCGTTTGCAATTGTGTATACTTTTTGAGCATGGTGAAGTTATAACTATTATTTTGTACCGTAATGGTGCAGGTTTTGGTTACTAAAGTTAAAGGGATAGTTGAGTTCTGGTAACTAGAGTACAGTTTTGTAACCAAAACCTGCGCAATAACGTTTCGAACTAGTAATAGTAATTACTCCACCATGCTCAAAAGAAATAAAACATTACAACTGAGTAAATGACTAAATAAAAAGCTTGTTATCATGCAATACGAGCCATTGAAACTCAAGAGGGCGCTCCATAAACACTCATCGGTTTCAGTCATTTAAAATAAAATATTGTGCATGTGATGTTTTGTTGAAATAGTGATTAGATAGAGAGATAATCAACAACTATTAACAAACCTTTTTGGTAAACTTTCGAAAAGAGGAAGATTTGGTTATTCAAAATTATCGAATATTTGTGGGGCCCCTCATTTATTACAAATGGTTATGTTTATGGATATTTCAGCCATTTCTGAACCAATTTTTATCAAATAAAGTTTATTCTGTCATTACAATTGTATGCTCTTTCGAATTTGACATTTTCATTATCTCACAAAAAAAATTTTTTGTGTAGCGCCCTCTATACCAAAACTCGACTTTACTTAACTATCCCTGTAGTTTTCACTAAATTACATTGAAAATTATGATATTTAGGAAATTCATGAATTTTATTACATCTTCTTTTCTGCTATTTTTGTTTCTGTCCAATAATTGGCCCCTTGCCGCCTCCCTCTGTAGCAGCTATACGTTAGTTTTTTCGATTATTTTCATTTTATCGACATAATATCGATGCTTGAACCAAGACTATTCGACGTAAATGAGAAACAAAAACAACAACATGAAATGTCCAACATGGCAACTTCAAATTCGCAGTGGTTTGCGAAGAACGACATGGTGAGACAAATCTTCTTAATTTCGCATTTTCTCTAACAAATAATGATTTTTGTTTTCCATATTCATGTACAAAATGTTCAAGGCATTGCAATACCGTCAATAACGTTGGCGTGTTATGCAAGTATCTATAATTAATGAGTAGTTTAGACCGCACAGTTTCACTGCCACTGCATTTTCAAAAATTCGAGTGTTGAGCGGGGTGCTCAACTGGGTTACAGCCAGAACTTCCCCGATGTAAAGCAGTCGGAGATGCCTTCACCTGAGGCTGAGGGCGGCACTTTGCACTTTGTTTTCTTCCGGCAAATTAACAAAAAAATGGAGATAATAACAACAATTCTATTGTGGGACTATGAAGAACGGTCAGAGTTTAAAGGGATAGTTGTGAGACTGAGTCTGAGATAATGAAAAACCGAGTCGAATTCCTGTGTGAAAACTCGAGTGAGTGCGTGGCCGTGGGACTTCAAATGAGAAAAGGCACGCACACAACTTTCTGTTTTAATTGCAACTCTTGAGAGTATGGCATCGTTTGGACTCACATTTTGCAATTCTTACGGATTGTAAGTCTTGAGAATTGGCTTTTAGTTTTTCTAATCACTAAAATTCAACAAAACATCACATTCACATGCACAATTGTGTTAGTTTGAAATGTAATGCCTAATCAGTAATGTCATGATGCAGGTTTGGGACTTTGGGTTACTAAAATTCACCAAAACTCAACTATCCCTTTAACCCTCAATAGCGTGGGGGGGGGGGGGGGGGGGGGGGCTAAATTGCCCCCCCCCCCTCAAAATTTTTCAGGATTATTTGTTAACGCAAAAACATTCTTGCGCTGAAATTTCATGACTTTTTTCTTTTGGGTCTTGCCTGGCATCTTTTAATACAAAATTTTTGAAAATCTGACCTGTTACAAAGTCAGGTGACCTTTTGTCTATGCATGTCAGCCCGAAAATCGCTAAATTTTGTGATTTGTGTACAATACATGGAAATATCAGTTTTCATAAAATTAAAAAGAGATATATCATTGGTTATTTGGTCTTGTTTACATTTTAGGTGTTTGTTTTGAGGTTCAAAGTAGTTGATTTATCGTTAAAAAATAAAATAAACAACAAATACAATAAAATACATTTAATTTTAAGCAAAAAAACAACAAAAAACAAAGAAATATAAGAAATTATAAAAACAGTAGAAAACAAGGAAGAACCTGGCTCTTCCAAATGTTGTTGTTGTATTATTATTCCAAATGGTCTAAAGAATATTATGTAGTAAAAACCAATGTTTAATTATGAAGAATATATGATTGATGGATGATGGGTAAACATATGATATTACCATAATTATGCAAATTAATAAATTTGTCAAAAATTAAAATTACCAGTAAGCATGTGCAATTCAGCTTGTTTGCTGCCATACATGTTCAAAATAAATACCATGAATAAATAAATAATATAACCCATCAAAATTGAAGGGCAAGAGCTAAAAATGTTTCATTGTATTTGTCAACAAATTGGCAAGATGTCTATTTTTGTTCTTCCTTTAAATGACATTTAAAGGGACTTAGTAACATTGTCCAAATCCTCAAAATAAAATTTTTATTCTAGCGGTTCCCTCATACCTTGTTGTATTTTAACAATAAAATCATGGGACAGGTTTCGGTTTTTCAAATTTCCCTTTCGTTACAAAGATATGTATGATTGAAGTATTCAGATAAGAAAAACTCTGGGCGAGTTTTTCTTCCGTGTACAAAGTGAGTGCAGTTAGTTATTGAATATCACTTTGCATTTTCGCTCATTACTTGGCCATGCAATGTCCATTTGACTTGAAATGTTCACACAATACCCTGTGGACATATGAGATAACAACAATATACATTGCATCAACCATTCGTCACGTTTTGCACATGGGCAATTCCATAAATTCGGACGTACATTTCACACACTTCAATTAGGTACTAAAGGAGAAGTAAATGTAAATCATATGATTTTATGTGATCAATAGATTGCTAATGATGAGTAGAAAATAATAATATGACTTATTTAGATTTTACCACCATAATGACCTTGTACCGATCAAAAAACACTGCATGGTCGGACGTACTCAGAGAAAATGATTTTTCTGACATGAGGATTTCAACTGGAAAACTCTGTGAAGTTGATCATTTTTTTGGGCCAAATCATCTATTACCATTTGGATAAGATTAGAAATGATGGGAAATATTAAAAAAAAAATGATATTTTCCCTTCGAAGCATGGAATATTTACGTTTTATTTTCGTGTCGGACGTACAATGTCGGACGTACAAGACTGCCGTGTCGGACGTACATGTGTTATACAAATGCAAGTCTACTTTCTGCTGAAATATTTGCTGTAAATAGACACTTTAAGTCATAATTAGTAACTAATGTTGTCTTAAATGGTAGATATAAACATGTTTTCACTGTACCATTAAATTATGGCAGTATAATACAAATAAAAACACAATTAATCTTCACTAACATGAATATGCACTGTTGGGACTACATGAACTATATGTATAATGTAAATTTGAAGTATAGGGTTGATTTTTTAATCACAAAATGTATGTTTGTTGTTCTTTCCTACTAAGAAAATTATTAAATGGCCTAAGTGAGTCATAATTAAATAATAATTATACAACATGGTCCATCTGAAGCCCTCTGAAGTATGTTTTTATGATATATTTTTTAATGACAGCATGATAGTGTGTAGTATTAGTACATGTATGTAAATACCCATACAAAAATGTGACTATGGAATGTCCAGCCATATTATGATGATTTGTTAGAATTAGGGATATGAATCACTAAGTAATTAAGAGATATTACATTTGAATACACTCTTTAATCATACAGATAGGATACAGTGTGAATTTAAGTGTTTTAGGCTGGCAAAAACCTACTCATTTCAATGTACATGGTCGGACGTACTCAAAAAGTGTACGTCCGACCACCCATTTTTTCCTTAATTAGTGATGATTGGAAATTTTTTTTTTACTCTCTGTGTAGAGGGGTTAGAACTTGCTTTGCATTGACATCCTGCCCTTTATTGGGTTCTTTGTCTTTTCATGAAATTGAAAATAAGTGTTTTTCCGTGTCGGACGTACATGACAAAAATAGTCCTGATATTAATTAGCTACAAATCGTAATTAAAAGAGTATTTTTCTAATTTTTGTGTGGTAATGGATTCAGAAAGTTATAATGTGTACATCTATCATGGTCAATTAATTATTCAGTCTATTTTAATTGAAATACTTACAAATATCAAATGGTATGTTACAGCAAAGAAAAATCAGCAACTTCAGAATGCCTTGATTTGGAAGGGTCTCATGACCGTGACCTTGATCAATTATTTTTTTAATGAATGGTTTTTGACAGTTCACATTATTACCTTCAAATTGATGTATCATTTGGACCAATATGATGATTTTGAAATTTTGGCCTACTGGTTGACATATTTATGGAATTGCCCACATGTCAACAAAGTTACTAGATCCCTTTAAAATTGAAGACCAAGCCACATGTTTGGGCCATCCATCGTGCAGGGAAAAAAGTATTTCGGGGGCTGATTTTCAAACTTGCCTGCATGAAAATAACACCCACAAATTTGATTTGCATTGAACTCTGTGCAGTGTTCCAGAGCTCTTTTTGGCATACAATAGCTCTTTTTGGCATTTCGGGGGGCAAATTTGCCCCCAGCATTGCCTGTACATTACAATAGCGTTGTGCGGAGATCAACATCCTTCAGCATGCTGCACTATCCAAAAAAAATTTTCGGCTGATTTCTCCCTCTATTACCCCGCAAATGCAAAAAAAACATTCATTTATTTTACTTTGCTAATTACTAATTACCGACTCTGTTGTTTTGAAGACCGCAAAATGTAGGGGAAAAAAATGATTATTTCCTGTCCTGTAGCCTTACCAATGCGTCCTAAAACATAGCGTTCAACTGTACAGTGCGGTATGCTTATCTCCAGCGTTTTAATGTGTGTAAATGGTCCACCTGGGTGAACCATTTACTTAGGAAGGAGTGGAAGACTTTTGTTGCTGCCCTATGTGCCAGGAGGCATAATGGGCAGTAAGTAAGTAAGTAAGTTATCCTTACCGATGCGTCCGAAAACTTAGCGTTCAACTGTTGAACGGTACAGTGTACGAATGGGCGGTATGCTTATCTCCAGCGTATTAGTGTATATTGCGTGTAAATGGTCCACCTGAGTGGACCATTTACTTTGTAGATGTGTCGAGCCCCTGCATATATATTCTTTTCACTGATTTTGGGTTTTGTTTTTGTTGTTGCAGAATTCCTCGGCGGTGATTGATCTGTCGGATGCCAATTACCTGGCAGACAATGAAGGAGATGATGCCACGCCCCCATTGCTAAGGCAACCGCCTGGATTGGCAGATGAGAGGATGGGGAGTGCAGGAGAGGCAGGGCCAGGGGAAGGAACTGATCAGGCTGATCAATCTGGAACAACTCTCATGGATGCTATGCGCAACCAGATGGCAGATTCGGTAAGTATCATAGGGCTCCTTAAAGAGTTACAGTGAGATGTGTAGAAGAGAAAGAAGAGGAAAAGGGATTTGGGTAACGTCTTGAGGAGAGGATGGGGTCTTAGGGCGAGGCGGGGCCAGGGGAAGGAACTGATCAGGCTGATCAATCAGGAACCACTCTCATGGATGCCATGCGCAACCAGATGGCTGATTCGGTAAGTATCGTAGGGCTCCTTAAAGAGTTACAATGAGATACATGTTTGTAAAGAAGAGGAAAGGGATTTGGGTAACGTCTTGAGGAGAGGATGGGGTCTTAGGGCGAGGCAGGGCCAGGGGAGGGAACTGATCAGGCTGACCAATCAGGAGCAACTCTCATGGATGCCATGCGCAACCAGATGGCAGATTCGGTAAGTATCTTAGGGTAGGATGCTCCTTCAAGAGTAACAATGAGAAACACAGTATGTATACTTAGAGGAAGAAGAGGAAAGGGATTTGGAGAGGGTGTTAATGAAAGGATGGGGTCTTGGGGAGAGGCGGGGCCAGGGGAGGTTGTGGAGAATGCTCAGCAACTTTAATGGATGCTATGCGCAGTCAGATGGCTGATTCGGTAAGTTCAGTTGTTTGTGGGATACAATGCTTTGTAGAGCCAAGCTGCATTGTTGGCCCAGCCTGGCAAATGAAATAAGGATTCTCACAATTTTGTGGCTCAAAGCTGTATTTAGTAGCCCTATTAAAGCAAAAGGGATTGGGGGTAGGGACGGAGAACGCTCAGCAATCTGAAATGACATTAATGGATGCTTTGCGCAGTCAGATAGCAGATTCTGTAAGTTCAGTTATTTGTTGCTTTGTAGCCAAGCTGCAATGCTCAAAATTCACCTTTTCTCCTGTGGTTGCAGTCTGGCAAATTAATGAAGGATTTAGAACTCACAATTTAGTGGCCCAAAATCTGAATTTAGTAGCCCTAAGCAAAAGGGATCAGGGGAAGGAATGGAGAAGCGTTTGACATTTATCGACGTCCTGAGGCCGTACTTTGATATCAAGCCTAGAGTCGTTGTTGCATGGTATTGAGCAATATAACAAACCAGAGGCCCATAGCCGCAGCAACATTGATGTCATCAGGCCATGTTGAGCCTAAAGTTGTCATTTTCTAGTTATCGAACAATTGATAGAACTTATCACAGAGGCCCATAGCCTGCACCAACAATGATGTCATCAGGCCATGTTGAGCCTAAAGTTGTCATTTTCTAGTTATCGAACAATTGATAGAACTTATCACAGAGGCCCATAGCCTGCACCAACAATGATGTCATCAGGCCATGTTGAGCCTAAAGTTGTCGTTTTCTAGTTATCGAACAATTGATTGAACTTATCCCAGAGGCCCATAGCCTGCACCAACAATGATGTCATCAGGCCATGTTGAGCCTAAAGTTGTCATTTTCTAGTTATCGAACAATTGATAGAACTTATCCCAGAGGCCCATAGCCTGCACCAACAATGATGTCATCAGGCCATGTTGAGCCTAAAGTTGTCGTTTTCTAGTTATTAAACAATTGATAGAACTTATCCCAGAGGCCCATAGCTGCTCTTTGGCAGCTGTGAAGGGGATTTGATTTATTCAGAATTTATTGATTTGATCAATTTATTTAGGTGTGGCAAGCAAGCAAGCCTGGAGTTGTTGTTGCAAGGTCGACCAATATAACATTTGACAGAGGCCCAAAGCCACTCTGTGGCAGCTGTGAGTGGGCTTTGATTTCTTCATAATCTATGGAATTGTTTCATCGGGTGTGGCAAGTGGGTAAACAAGGATATCTACAGGGACATCAATGTACGAGGCCCTACTTTGATGTCGAGCCTAAAGTCGTCTTATTCTAGTTTTTTTAATGAACAATAGAACTTATCACAGAGGCCTAAAGCCGCTCTGTGGCAGCATGTATGGGTCTTTGATATTTGTTATAATTTTTTATTTTTATTTATTTGTTTCTTTAGGTATGGCAGGCCAGGAAAGCATTTGACATTTATGGGAACATCAACGTACGAGGCCGTACTTTGATGTGAGCCAAAAGTCGTCTTATTCTAGTTACTGAACAATATAACTTATCACAGAGGCCTAAAGCCGCTCTGTGGCAGCTTGTATGGGTCTTTGATATTTGTTATAATTTATTGATTAATTGATTTCTTCAGGTATGGCAAGCCAGCAAGCAGCAGTCATTACAGAAACATGAACGTTCTGAGGCTGTACTTTGATGTTAAACATTAAGTTGTTGCAAGGTATTGGGCCTAAAGTTTTTGTATTCTAGTTACTGAACAATATAACTTATCATAGAGGCCTAATGTTATAACTTATCATAGAGGCCTAATGTTATAATTGATTGATTTATTTGTTTCTTCAGGTGTGGCAAGCCAGCAAGCAGCAGGCCAGGAAAGCGTTCGCCATCTACGGGAACATCGACGTCCTCAGGCCGTACTTTGATGTCGAGCCTAAAGTTGTCGTAGCCAGGTATAAATTTTGTCTAGCTATATTCCAACCAAATTGAATTCAATACTCAAGTAAAAAATCAAGCAGTTTACTTGTATTTACAGTATTTGGCTTAAGCAGGGCTCCACACTTACCTATTTTGTCAGTGGCTCGGTTGTGCCAGTAAAATTATTTCTTCCCCTTATCTGGTGGCCTGAAAGAAAAATGTACTGGCCCCTGGAGGCAAACAAGATTTTTCTGATTTTGTCAATATCGGCTTGAAAATCTGCTTTTCTGATCGGTCCACCAAAATATAACTTTTATACAATTGCTGGCCCAAAGTGCAATTTTACTGGTATTCAATTCAATACTCATGTAAAAAATCAGGCAGTTTACTTTTAATATTTGGCTAAGTAAATTATTTAGCCAAAATTGGGATTCAATTAAAGGTGAATGACAGTAGTGGGAAATGCCCCACCCCCTAAAAATCATATGAACACTCTTATTACCAACCATAAGAAAGAATATAATTTTACTAATATGGGATTATACAAATTTTGCCAAGAAACCACCTAGTAATTGATATATTTGCAAAATTATAAATTGATCTACTGCGGATTGATATCGCCAACGTGGAATCGCGCATACGCTATGTGCAAATGACCGCGTGCGTGTTCACTATATGGGCTTGTTGTTTTCAGGTACTCCCCCAAAACTTGGAATTGGGCTTTAATTCATAAACTGACAATCTTACCCAAATTTTGCTGCCATAATTATCTTCAGAAAAGTTAACATTTAAATTTTACTCATGATTTGTTTTTTCTTTGCAAAAACAGGTTATTGTTCTCACTGGTACCAAGGAAGCTGACAGGAAACCCACAGGTATTTATCAAGAAACTATCAATGTTGCGGTTTTCGCTGCTGCGCCTGAAATAAGCGAAAACAAATACACAGGGGCGGCGGGCGAATTTGCCCCCGAAATGCCCAAAAGAGCCCCCGAAAAAAAAATTATAATATTATTTATTTATTTTAGTTTTCTTTTATTTTGGGGATTTTTGTTGGATTTTCTGCTTGGATCGTGATCAAATGCTTATAAGATGATCACTTACAGCATTAGAGCTTAATAGTAGCCCCTGAAATTCGAAAAAGAGCCCAGAAATTTGTAGCCCCCGAGATGATAAAAGTAGCCCCCGAAAGTTGGAAAAGTAGCCCCCAAAAAGGAGCCCCCGAAATAAAAATATAAATTTGTTCGCTGCCTGAACTACGTAATACGAATGGAAAATGAAATTGTATCGGGAGTCATCGATTTATTGCATGTACACAATGATAATCGCTCGTCGGCAGAAAATAGCCAAAAAATAGTGGCGCGATGACAATCATATTCGGCGAAGTGTGTGTTGAAGATACGATATGTCACCGAGATCATTAATGTCCTATTGTCGTCAGAAATTTCGTAATCGAGGTAAATTTGAACAGCATGTTACCATAATTCCGTTAAAATCATGTCAGAAATGCTAAAACTATAATTCATTTACGAATTTGCTGTATTTTAGAAGATGATTAGTTGTCATAAATCCGCTCAATTTTTGTCACTTGAATGAACACAGCTGGCGTGACATGCCGATCGTGTAATCAACAAATGGGTAAATTTCGAGTACCCGGGACTCGCCCAAAAAATTATATTGAGTCCCGGGTAGTAAATACTCCCAAAATCAACAACACTTATTCTTATTCAGGGCTTATAATTTTGACTGGCTATAGCAAAACCCTGCACTTGTTGGTAAAAGTTAAAATGTAGATTTTCATACCATTAGAAAGGCCTCATCACAAGCTTTCATTTGATGCTTTGTTCTAACAAATTGGTCAATAATTGGCAAAGATATGATTGTTTCAATTTTACAATCTTAGGTCTTTTACACACGTTATGTGAACTTAAAAATGCCAATTTCTTCATAACATGAATTACCGACAAGTGCAGAGTTTTGCTATTGCCGGTCACAATTGGTATCTTATTATAACTGGCCTAGTGAACAAGAACTTATTCATTTAGTGGTGAACTTTCTTCTATTTTGAAATAAATTTAACATCAATTTGTTGATACTTGTATGCAAATATCTTGCAATATATACTGTACGTTAATTTCAATTTATTGTACTTCTAGTTGTAAATCAATTGCGAAATAAGTTTTAATTTTGTTACTGTTATCTTCATTAAATTGCAGAAAGTTGTTGGTGAGCTCTATGGCCCCCTGATGGTAGTTTTCACATTGATTGCTGTACTGCTCTATGGCATGAAGGACTCTGGACACACAGTGGTAAGTACATACCATTTAAAGGGATCTAGTAACATTGTCAAAATATACCAAACCTTAGATATATATCTGTTCTCACGTACCTTGTTGTATTTGTTGGAGGTGTTGTGGCACGATCGGATAGGCGCTAGCTACACTGCCAAGCACGGGAGCCGGATTCGAACCCAGATCGATGCCGCCAATACAGCACTAGTGTCCTTCAGCAAGGCACTTTATCCACATTGCTGCTCCCCGCCCAGGTGCAATATGGGTACTTGGCATGAATGAGGGTGTCCAAAAGCATGAGTGCACTATTAAGTAGCACCTGCTGGAATGCTCCCCAGGGAGTGGAGAAAAAATGCGCAATATAGTGCGGAAGTGTATCAAAATGGCTGAGTTGTACATAGTAATATTCCTGATCCTTTCAGCACTGCTGCTGATCCGTTTGAAACGTATACCCATAAAATAAAATTAAAAAATTGAAAAATTACCAATAGAAACATGGAACAGGATTCAGGTTCTGAATTTCTCTTCTAGTTGAAAGATACTTATGATTGAAACGATATGTGAACGTCTCCCTAGTACAACTGTGAAATCTATGTAGGTTTTTTAAAGACAGAAGGCACATCAATGAGCTTCGTTATTGGAGTGATCATATACTGGCTTAATTCACTTCTGCATGCATCTGCAGAAAATGTTATATACAAAGAAGTCTAAGTTATATCACTCATTGATCAATTTTGCCTCTTATTTTGTATGTTAAAGAAAGTGCCTGTTAATGGGCTCTGCAATAGGAGTTTGTTTTGGCTACTGGCTTATCGGCTCACTCCTGTTAGAAGGGACATTAATTTAACCATTTTCATATTTTGTATGTTACAGAAAGAAGGGACTTTAATGGGCTCGGCGATCGGAGTTTGTTTTGGCTACTGGCTTATTGGATCTCTTCTGTTCTACACGGCATCATACGTCTGTAACACCTTCATCACTTTTCTCCAGGTTCTTTCATTAACAGTAAGTATCATACACCTCTCTCAAATATACTTCATTTACTTGATACTCGATCATCATCACCATCATCATCACCATCACCATCATTATCACCATCACCATCATTATCATCATCATCACCATCATCATCATCATCATCATCATCATTATCATGACATCATCATCACCATCATCATTATCATCATCATCATCATCATCATTACTATCGGGGTGTGTTTTAGCTCATGGCTGATTGGATCTCTTCTGTTCTACACGGCATCTTACGTCTGTAACACCTTCATCACTTTTCTACAAGTTCTTTCATTAACAGTAAGTATTATACACCTCTCTCAAATATACTTCATTTACTTGATACTCGATGAAAGTATCCCTTAACCCTAACCAGGCCGGCCCCCCTCGACTTCATTAGTTTTTTTATTGTAGTCTTGCGCAACTTTTGAGACTGAATTTGCGACGACCGGGTATAACGTTCCACAATCTTCATATTCACCATCATCATCGTCATCATCTCCATCATCATCATCATCATCATCATCATCATCATCATCATCATCATCATTATCATCATTATCATCATCATCATCATCATCATCATCATCTTCACCATCATCATCATCATTATCATCATCATCATCATCATCATCATCCTCATCTACATCATCTCCATCATCACCATTATCACCATATCCGCATGCAATGCTCGCGCTGGCTCCGATATGGATATATGTGGTGGCGATGTGCTGTTTATGTCGCTGTTTGCGAACTTTTTAATATATCAGGTAAGAAAATTCTATTTGAATGTTGTTACTGGTACTTGCAATTGTACCTGCCTTACGCGGTATAGCGCTACTAGAAAGTTCACCATTGTACTAATGGTTATCTCTCGCTCGGAACCGATGTACTTCGCATGTACACAGAGGGTATGATTGTGTGATTTTGCAGGTATGAATTATGTGTACGATCTGATTGAGAACCGATTCCGCTCAGAAGTGAGACATGGGTATGGAACCGGAATCGACTCCAAGCTGGGGCAGAACCGCCCAAGCCTAATCATCATCATCATCATTATTAACTTGTATTGATTCTTTCCTTTGTTTTCTATATTTTGATCCTTGCAGGGTTATGCTATGTTCTCCTACGTGGTTGTTCTATTCCTGGGCACGGCTCTGCACAGCGAGCACTCTCACTCTTTCTTCTACTCAACGTGGGGCGTCTTGGGTGGATTAGTCTCAACTTTGCATCATCATCATCATCATTATCATCGCCATCAAATATTGATCATAAATGTTGTTTTGTTGATCATTCCCACTTTATTCTTCACCATCATCATCATCACCATCATCATCTCCATCATCATCACCATCATCATCATCATCATCACCATCATCATCATCATCATCACCATCATCATCACCATCATCATTGTATTAATTCTTTACTCTGTTCTATTTGTTTGATCCTTGCAGGGTTATGCTATGTTCTCCTACGTGGTTGTTCTATTCATGGGCACGGCTCTGCACAGCGAACACTCACACTCTTTCTTCTACTCAACGTGGGGCGTCTTGGGCGGGCTGGCTGCTGCTAAAATGGTGAGTAGTATATTAACCCTACGAGTTTATGAAATCCCCATAAACTTTGTACACAGCCAACTCAGTTCCCATGGTCAAGGGGTTAAATATAATAACACACACAAAAATATTAATATTTGTATTACTATGTGCACGGGTGATGGTGTATGTCACAAGAACGACAGGCAAGTCTCAGAAGCTGGTGATCGCGGGGGTGGTCGTCACCTTACATCTATACTGTGCGCACTTCATATCACTGAGCCAGCGTGTATTGTGCACTGCATTATAAACTGCCTTAAAATGACTAGATGTATCGTTTTATGCACATCTACACAGATGATGGTGTATATATCAAGAACGACAGGCAAGTCCCAGAAGCTGGTGATCGCTGGGGTGGTTGTCAGCTTGCATCTCCTCTTCCTTCTCTACCTGCACTTCTCATATCACAAGATAGTCGAGGGTAAGTTACTTCTTTATCCATGGCACAATATATAATCAATTTAATATATTGCGCCATCAATCTAGAAATTAAGTTTTGAGGCGCATTATACTGTACAGTATATCATTACCTGGCTGTAGCCAAGCTGCCTTGCAGGTGCATCAAGCGTTTAAAGAAATACTTTCCTGCCAGGTACCATTTCCTACACCAGGGCCCCCTTGCAGAAAGAGATACAATCGATTGTAAGTTGCGATTAATCGTAAGTCAGATCACATGTTCTAGATGCGCAAATCTGATTGGTTGAAACGCGTACATTTTCTGACTTACGATCAATCGTAACTTACAATCGATTGTATCTCTTTCTGCAATGGGGCCCTGGTAGGCCTGGGTTGAGAGCAGTAAGTGTGGATTTCAAACCAGCAGTTGGGAATTGAACCTACATACCAAACCAATATACCATTTCACTTCCACAAATAAGCCACCAAATTTATTTGCTAAATTACATGCATGCCTGAATGATGGGTAACCACATATGAATTAATTTAGAAAGAAACAAAATTCTTTGTTTGGACTATCTGATCATGTTATGTTTAATATCTTACAATTTCATAGAAATGGGGTCAAAGGTGCAAAGCATTACTTTGTGCAGGCCTGTAATAGTGGATGTATTGTGGGGCAAATTTAGGAAGGCATTGTTGAGATAAACAAGGAAATATTCGCAGTTTATAATAATGTTATGTTTAATTCAACGCAAATGTGTACATGTCTGAAAATTGTAATAGAGCTTTATAACTTGTGAATGTTTTTTTGTGCACTTTAACCTTTATTAATGTTGCTTATTATTGACAGATTTGGTTAAAATGCTAATTTGCACTGTTTAAATTAACCTGCATGATGGCATTGTTTGATTTTGTTTTCATTATTATTTTGCAAATTTATTTAGGGATTTGAGAAAAAGTTGTATTTACCAGATACAAACAACAGGTATGTTTTCTGAGAAAGTATAGACACTGAGTCAAATTAGTAATTAACATTTTCTGAGATTATTTGTAATCGGATAATTCCAGAATTTATACTTGTCTTACTCCATTCTAAACATTATTAACATCGACTCAATATGTAAATTATCTACTTCTCTATAACAATCTCATATTCAAACCAGAATGATCCATTCACATTTTTCTTTATTCATTTTAATTTTTAGATATTAACATTATGTGAAATTAGAGATAACCTACATGTAGTTTTCTATTACAATCACAAAACCTGAATTAATTTTCAAGAAACCTTTTAAACCCCTTGCCTATGGGAACCAGGTGGGCTGTGTATAGTATAAAGTCTTAAAGGAACTGAAGAATACAACGTACTTTGGTACTTATTCCATAGTTGATAACTTGTAAAATAGGTCTGCCAAAAAAAACTCTATGAAAATAAACACAGTAGTGATTTTAGACTAATTTTCTGATGCCAAATCTCACTTAGCAGCCAGTTTACGCCCCACCCACATTTAGGGTCCAGAATCAGCAGCGTGATTGACATGTGATTGACAATTCATTGGCTTATGTCATCTACAGAATTTAGTTCATTAGTTTGTTCTTTAGATGACGTCACATTTTGGCGACTAAAAAGGGGCGTTCCCAGGACAATAAGATATTTACTAATTACCCCAAAATTGATTGATTTCATGGGAAATGACTGCCAAATTCTTTTTCTTCAGGAAAAATTACGTATAGAGAGCCTAGTTGTGAAAATTAGGCCATCTAGATGCTGAAGTTCCTTTAAACCCTCCGCACACAGAGCCGACTCGACCCGATCCGACTGGTTTTCAGTCGAATCTGCTCAGTATTTGTTGCCTCAGGACTCCATGTTAAATCAGCTCTGACTGAGCAAAATCAACTCCAGACCGGATCGGGTTGAGTCAGCTCTGTGTGCGGAGGGCTTTAGGAGATTTCAGACTGACTGAAAACTAGTCGGATCGGGTTGAGTCGGCTCTGTGTGCAGAGGGCTGTAGGGGATTTCAGAATCTCAAATGGTTAATCCCTTCTCAAAAAGAATTAAGTTTCTAAAAACATTTCTGAACAAAATATCAGACAAAAATCATTTCCTGATAAAAAATCACACGTCCAGTATATCCACTTTCTACACATGGAAACAGCACTTTGCGCCTCAACCCTGCACATGTAAATGATCAGTGGCAATCCTAGGAAATCTCAGAACGGGGGGGGGGCTCCAACTTACGAGTGCGTAAGTGCAAACTGCTTCGGGTGGGGGTCCAGGGCAGAGCCCCGAGAAGCTTTTGGATTTTTAAAGCTAGTGTTTTAAATAGTGAAAAAACAACATTTAGGACCTAAATTATCATCAATTTCCTTCCAATTTAGTATTTATAACTCTCACTTTTGTTCGCGCATACAGTAGACATTAAATACCACTTTGGACCGGACGACATAGAAAGTGATGTCTATGTTGATAATCATGACATTCATGAAGCGCTACGGCCAAAGATAGATGAAGAGGCGCTACGGCCAAAGATAGACGAAGTAGCCCCTGCAAACGCTGATGAGGCTAAGTTTCTAAATCAAATTTTCAGTCAGAAAACGACCTAAATCATCATCAATTTCCTTCCAATTTAGTATTTATAACTCTCACTTTTGTTCGCACATACAGTAGACAATAAATTCAACTTTGGACCGGACGACATTGAGAGTGATGTGTATGTTGATAATCGTGACATTCATGAAGCGCTACGGCCAAAGATAGACGAAGTAGCCCATGAGATTGTTGGCGGTGACATTCATGAAGCACAACTGCCAAGGTTAGACGAAGTAGCCCCTGCAAACGCTGATGAGGCGGCCATTGTTGATGTGAATGTGTATGTAAAGTTTTAACAAATTTTGCAAATTCTCATGAAAAAAATTTGTCTTTACATCATTCAATTCCAATTTATGGCGTACTATAAAATTCCATTTAAAGGCAATGGTGAGTGTTGGTCAAACTTAACTTTAGTAACCAAAACCTGCACGATTACGGTACAAACTAATAGTTATAACTTCACCATGCTCGAAAAGTATACACAATTACAAACGACAAAATAAAACCCCTGTTATCATTCAAAAAGAGCCGTTACAACTCGAAGTGTCAAATTAACTCTAGAGTTAGCCAGCGCGAAGCACTAGCGTTCTAGGTCCTATATAATACGGGACTGTAGTGCAGTGCGCGGTAATAGTACGTGTAGTATGTATCGCAACTCGCAAGCCCCATTCGTTCGCCTTTCGTTCAGAGTCGCGCTAACACACGGAGAGAAGTCCATGAGGCGCATATATCACTGATTGTTTGCGGAATGGAGGGAAAAATCATAATCTTAATCCACCCGATAGTTTGATCACATATCGGAGAGTGAATTGCTGGTAAGTACCGTATCATATGTATAGTTTTAAGCACAATTAGCGTGCACAAAAATATTTGGTTTCAGTTCTTTATTATGAAGACCTAGAACGCTAGTGCCTCGCACTAGCATTCTCTAAAAAGTGATACCCGGGCGTCAACCACTTTTATATGATATTTTGAAAGCCAATTCCACAACAATTAGAGCATTTGAATGGGAATTATTATTATTTCCCATGTTTTTTTCGATGATCTTTCATATGGAATTGAAATCAGCCAAATCCGTTACAATTTATGTCGGGGGGCACTTTGGAAATTACCAACACTCACCATTGCCTTTAACGTTCTTGCATCCTTAAATTATTGTCAGTGTGCTATAATGCGTTTATGTCCTAAGTCGAAGTCTGTACATGTACATGTATGTACAGTACATCATTTAATTGTCTTTGGTGCGCTATTTCCTTTGTAAAGCCTTTACATATTCCTCTGTAATGTTTGCCATTTTCTTGTCAATATTCCTTTTCAAACGGAGAAACGTGACCATAAATATACTGTATAATATGGGCAATTCCACGGTAACTTGCATTATACTTTATGTACATTGACTACTTCAATGTGCTGTAACTCCATTATTTTATGGAACTGTAGGCTGATTTTATCACCAAGGATTAAGTAGATGTGCACTAACTAGATAACACAAAAAAGACTGACAGAGCTACCTTTAGGAACCTTTGCGGAAGAATCCTGTTCGGTAACTCGCGTTACAAAAAAAAGACATGGACAAAATTCAGTTACCCCTAAAACGAGAAAAGCACCATTTAAATGTTAATCCTGGTCAAATATTTTATGTGCTCATTTGACATTTGTATGTGTCCTATGAGTTAGTATTGACAACATTTCCAAACAATTTGGGAATAAATTGTGGGATGCAGAAACATCGGTAACTCGCGTTACAGTTGTGTCCGGAGGTTTTGATTCATTACAAAATATACTTTAGAGCACTGAAAAGACTGAAATTTTAATCTGAAAAGGTACTTTGATTATCAGTCATACAATTTGGTGCCTTAAATAATAAAAATACCAGAAAATATAAGGATTTTCCTGAAATTTGCACAGGGTAGTCTCATGTGTGGAGTTTCGTGTTTCGTTTCCGTTTCTCCTATAAGGAGACACCTGAGAATAAAAAAAATCATGTGAACTGAAAGATATAATCATAGGATCATGTTGTATAAAAAAATAATCCAGAAAAAATAAATAGGATTTGAAATAGAGCCAATTGTTTTTTTGAGTTCATGTCCACTTTCCCGTGGAAATGCCCATATGGGTCAATCCACGTCAAATCAACCAGTGGTGTTCTCCCGACCCCCTTCAAATTTGCTAAAATTCGCACCAAATGTTCCCCCAAGTGTCTCACAGAAAATTCTGAAATATTTTGCCCTAAGGTCAAACGGTTGCTAAGATACGGCCTCACCTAGCAACCAATGCGCGATTCTTAAAAGGTGTTATACTAAAATCAGCCATTTTCAACTGCCCTTCACAGCTAAAGTGAATGAGGGAGCAAGCTAAATTTTTGTAAGTTGAAAGAACTTTATTATCTGTAAAAGTAAAAATAAAAAAAAATCTGCTTCGAAATTTCATTTTCGCGTATGAGGTCATCAAAAATGACCTTAAGTCGTAAAATTTTAATTTTCGGACAGTGTTTAGGGGTCAATAAAATAAATATGACAACAAATAAAGCAAAAGTAAGAATGTAAATCAATTTAAAACAACTTTCTCTAAAAGCACACAAAAAATCAGCACAAAAAATGGTTCCGTTTTTGTGTAGGGCGCCCTCAAAGTCCGAACATATCAGAAATCAGCAAAGTTGAAGGTCAAAGTTCACCTTTAGTCCAACCTAGTAGAAGCATGAAAATTGGTGGAATGATAAACATTCATCTATATTTTAGGGTACCACCAGCGAAAATTTGCTTCTGAAATGTTATCTAGCTTAAAAACGCACACGAAAATGAGGTTAAACACTGTTACGCAACCATTTATTGCCCTTAAGTGGTTTTCAGGGTTTTTTGAAAGTTTCTGTGAAAAAAACTAATCATGCTGCTAGGCTCATTTTAGCATGTCTGGTAGTCCTTAATGAGTACTTCAAGAAAATGCATACATTGGGTAGGTTTTCTTACAGGATTGACCTAAAAAATGCATCTGAAAATGGTTAGAAAACACGTTTTTAGCTCACCTGAGCCAAAGGCTCAAGTGAGCTATTGTGATCGCTTTTTGTCCGTCGTCCGTCGTCCGTCGTCCGTCGTCCGTCGTCCGTCGTGCGTCGTCCGTCGTCCGTAAACTTTTTACATTTTCATCTTCTTCTCCAGAACCAATGATCGGATTCCAACCAAACTTGGCAGGAATCATATTTAGGGGTAGAGGAACCAAAGTTGCTAAAATGGTGGGCGTGGCCCCCAGGGGGGCCCTGGGGGAGGGCACCAAATGTAAAAAATATGTAAATTTTAAACATCTTCTTCTCAAGATCCAGAAGTATGACAGACCTGATATTTCATATTTAGATGCCTCTATTGATGAAGAATGAAAGTTGTTCACAAGATTTTTGTGGGTGGTCCCATAAGGGCCCTGTGGGCGTAACAGTTTTTTTGGGGGCCCTACCATAGGAAATATACATTTTCATCTTCTTCTCCAGAATCAATGATTAGATTCCAACCAAACATGGCAGGAATCATCTTTAGGGGTAGAGGAACCAAAGTTGCTAAAATGGTGGGCGTGGCCCCCAGGGGGGCCCTGGAGGAGGGCACCAAGTGTAAAAAATATGTAAATTTTAAACATCTTCTTCTCAAGATCCAGAAGTATGACAGACCTGATATTTCATATGTAGATGCCTCTATTGATGAAGAATGAAAGTTGTTCACAAGATTTTTGTGGGTGGCCCCACAAGGGCCCTGTGGGCGTAACAGTTTTTTTTGGGGCCCTACCATAGGAAATATACATTTTCATCTTCTTCTCCAGAACCAATGATTAGATTCCAACCAAACATGGCAGGAATCATCCTTAGGGGTAGAGGAATCGAAGTTGCTAAAATGGTGGGCGTGGCCCTCAGGGGGGCCCTGGGGGAGGGCACCAAGTGTAAAAAATATGTTAATTTTAAATATCTTCTTCTCAAGATCCAGAAGTATGACAGACCTGATATTTCATATTTAGATGCCTCTATTGATGAAGAATGAAAGTTGTTCACAAGATTTTTGTGGGTGGCCCCATAAGGGTCCTGTGGGCGTAACAGTTTTTTGGGGGGTCCTACCATAGGAAATATACATTTTCATCTTCTTCTCCAGAATCAATGATTAGATTCCAACCAAACATGGCAGGAATCATCTTTAGGGGTAGAGGAACCAAAGTTGCTAAAATGGTGGGCGTGGCCCCCAGGGGGGCCCTGGAGGAGGGCACCAAGTGTAAAAAATATGTAAATTTTAAACATCTTCTTCTCAAGATCCAGAAGTATGACAGACCTGATATTTCATATGTAGATGCCTCTATTGATGAAGAATGAAAGTTGTTCACAAGATGTTTTTGGGTGGCCCCATAAGGGCCCTGTGGGGGTAACATTTTTTGGGGGGCCCTACCATAGGAAATATGCATTTTCATCTTCTTCTCAAGAACCAATGATTGGATTCCAACCAAACTTGACAGGAATCATCCTTAGGGGTAGAGGAACAAAATGTGCTATAATGGTGGGCGTAGCCCCCAGGGGGCCCTGAGGGAGGGGACTGAGTGTAAAAAATATGTAAATTTTAAAAATCTTCTTCTCAAGATCTAAAAGTATGACAGACCTGATATTTCACATTTAGATGCCTCTATTGATGAAGAATGAAAATTGTTCACAAGATTTTTGTGGGTGGCACCATAAGGGACCTGTGGGGTAACAATATTTTTGAGGCCCTACCATAGGAAATATGCATTTTCATCTTCTTCTCAAGAACCAATGATTGGATTCTAACCAAACTTGACATCCTTAGGGGTAGAGGAACAAAAGTTGCTAAAATGGTGAATGTGACTGCCAAGGGGGCCCTAGGGGAGGGCACCTAGTGTAAAAATATGTACATTTTTAAACATCCTTCTTTTCAAGATACAGAAGTATTAAAGACCTGATATTTGGTTTATAGATGCCTCTTTTGAAAAAGAATGAAAGTTCATGACATTTCTTTCGATGGCCCCTGAGGGGTTCTGTGGGGGTCGCAGAATGGCCCCATAGGGTCCCTATGTGAGTGGGGTTAATATGCTGAAGTGGTCAGTGGCTGGTGAAATGTGTTAAGCTTTGTCTTATATGTGTGTCTGTCTTTTTTTATGATTCACCCAAACATTATGGTAAATCATAATGTTAGGTACAGGGGATCAAAAGTTATTGATTAAATAGTACATCACATTATAGATTTTGGCATGATTTCAACTGATTTCATATCTTCTGAGGGTGCCAGAGAGAACATGCGCCAGATGTGAATTGATTGACCTCAGGTGAGCGTCGTGCCCCCCTGGGGCTCTTGTTTACAATTATTGTCAATTTTCTGGTAACGTGCCTGTATTTACAGGCACTTTCAAACTTCAATATTTGTAAGATGGAAAGTGACATAAAGCTCATATCTTCTAATCTGGTAGACATTCATCTATATTTTAGGGAACTATCAGTGAAATTTTGCTCCCGAAATGTTATCTTGTAGAAAAATGCTCACAAAAATGGGGTCAAACACCATTACGCTACCATTACGCTACCATTTATTGCCCTCAAGTGGTTTTCAGAGGATTTTGAAAGCGTCTCTGAAAAAAAGTATTAATGCTGCTAAGCTCGTTTTGGCATGTCTGGTAGTCCTTCATGGGTACTTCAAGAAAATGCATATGTTGGGTAGGTCTTTGTACAGCATTGACCTTGAAAATGCATTTGAAAATGGTTAAAAACACGTTTTTTACAATTGGTCTATTTTCTGGTAACGTGCATGTTTTTACAGGCACTTTCAAACTTAAATATTTTTGAGATGGAAAATGGTTCATAGCTCATATCTTCAAATCTGTTAGACATCCATCTATATTTTAGTGAACAACTAGTAACATTTTGCTTCCGAAATGTTATCTAGCATAAAAATGCACACGAAAATGAGGTTAAACACTGTTACGCAACCCTTTATTGCCCTGAAGTGGTTTTCAGGGGTTTTTGAAAGCTTCTGTGAAAAAAAATAGACATGCTGCTAGGCTCATTTTAGAATGTCTGGTAGTCCTTCATGGGTACTTCAAGAAAATGCATACATTGGGTAGGTTTCATACAGCATTGACCAAAAAAATGCATCTGAAAATGATTAAAAAACGTTTTTTACAAGAAAATAGACAAATAATTGTAAAAAACGTGTTTTTTAACCATTTTCAGATGCATTTTTACAGTCAATGCTGTAGGCAACCTACCCAATGTATACATTTTCCTGAAGTACCCATGAATGACTACCAGACATGCTAAATTGAGCCTAGCAGCATGTCTAGTTGTTTTACACAGAAGCTTTCAAAAACCCCTGAAAACCACTTCAGGGCAATAAAGGGTTGCGTAACAGTGTTTAACCTCATTTTCGTGTCCGTTTTTATGCTAGATAACATTTCGGAAGCAAAATGTTACTAGTTTTTCACTAAAATATAGATGGATGTCTAACAGATTTGAAGATATGAGCTATGAACCATTTTCCATCTCAAAAATATTTAAGTTTGAAAGTGCCTGTAAAAACATGCACGTTACCAGAAAATAGACCAATTGTAAAAAAACGTGTTTTTAACCATTTTCAAATGCATTTTCAAGGTCAATGCTGTACAAAGACCTACCCAACATATGCATTTTCTTGAAGTACCCATGAAGGACTACCAGACATGCCAAAATGAGCTTAGCAGCATTAATACTTTTTTCAGAGACACTTTCAAAATCCTCTGAAAACCACTTGAGGGCAATAAATGGTAGCGTAATGGTGTTTGACCCCATTTTTGTGAGCATTTTTCTACAAGATAACATTTCGGGAGCAAAATTTCACTGATAGTTCCCTAAAATATAGATGAATGTCTACCAGATTAGAAGATATGAGCTTTATGTCACTTTCCATCTTACAAATATTGAAGTTTGAAAGTGCCTGTAAATACAGGCACGTTACCAGAAAATTGACAATAATTGCAAAAAACGTGTTTTCTAACCATTTTCAGATGCATTTTTTAGGTCAATCCTCTAAGAAAACCTACCCAATGTATGCATTTTCTTGAAGTACCCATTAAGGACTACCAGACATGCTAAAATGAGCCTAGCAGCATGATTAGTTTTTTTCACAGAAGCTTTCAAAAACCCCTGAAAACCACTTAAAGGGACTTAGTAACATTGTCCAAATCCTCAAAATAAAATTGTAATTCTAGCGGTTCCTTTATACCTTGTTGTATTCGTATTAACAATAAAATCATGGGACAGCTTTCGGTTTTTCAAATTTCCCTTTCATTACAAAGATATGTATGATTGAAGTATTTAGATAAGAAAATCTCCGGGCGAGATTTTCATCCCTGTACAAAGTGAATGCAGTGAGTTGGTGAATATCACCCAATATCACTTTGCATTTTCGCTCATTACTTGGCCATACATTGTCCATTTGACCTGAAATTTTCACACAATACCCTGAGGACATATGAGATAACAACGGTATACATTGCATCAACCATTCATCAGTTTTTGCACATCTCAACAAAGTTACTAGATCCCTTTAAGGGCAATAAATGGTTGCGTAACAGTGTTTAACCTCATTTTCGTGTGCGTTTTTAAGCTAGATAACATTTCGGAAGCAAATTTTCGCTGGTGGTACCCTAAAATATAGATGAATGTCTATCATTCCACCAATTTTCATGCTTCTACTAGGTTGGACTAAAGGTGAACTTTGACCTTCAACTTTGCTGATTTCTGATATGTTCGGACTTTGAGGGCGCCCTACACGAAAACGGAACCATTTTTTGTGCTGATTTTTTGTGTGCTTTTAGAGAAAGTTGTTTTAAATTGATTTACATTCTTACTTTTGCTTTATTTGTTGTCATATTTATTTTATTGACCCCTAAACACTGTCTGAAAATGGAAATTTTACGACTTAAGGTCATTTTTGATGACCTCGTACGCGAAAATGAAATTTCGAAGCAGATTTTTTTTAATTTTTACTTTTACAGATAATAAAGTTCTTTCAACTTACAAAAATTTAGCTTGCTCCCTCATTCACTTTAGCTGTGAAGGGCAGTTGAAAATGGCTGATTTTTGTATAACACCTTTTAAGAATCGCGCATTGGTTGCTAGGTGAGGCCGTATCTTAGCAACCGTTTGACCTTGGGGCAAAATATTTCAGAATTTTACGTGAGACACTTGGGGGAACATTTGGTGCGAATTTTAGCAAAATTGAAGGGGGTCGGGTGAACATTTCTCTGAAAATTGGGTGATTTGACGTGGATTGACCCATATACAGTAAATGAAAAAAAGCAAAGAAAATGGGAATCTTTGCTCTTTTTCATTAATATTCCTTTTCAATAGACTTTACAGGACTGGTACAGTATATTCATAGTTATAAATGTAAATTGAATCCTGCTTGTAATATGGGGGTCGTACGGTGTTCTTTTTCCTTTTCAAAGTTTGTGAATTATATTAATTTATTTGGAGTTGTGCTATGTCTTTTTTTTCATTCTTAAATCATATATTTCACTGTTGGGTGTGACCGTGTGCTATTGTTTGTTACAATGTAGGTTCTGTCATCATTCTAATCCTCTCCTGTTGGGTGTGACCGTGTGCTATTGTTTGTTACAATGTAGGTTCTGTCATTCTAATCCTCTCCTGTTGGGTGTGACCGTGTGCTATTGTTTGTTACAATGTAGGTTCTGTCCTCATTCTAATCCTCTCCTGTTGGGTGTGACCGTGTGCTATTGTTTGTTACAATGTAGGTTCTGTCATTCTAATCCTCTCCTATCCATTCACTGTTAGGTGTGACCGTGTGCTATTGTTTGTTACAATGTAGGTTCTGTCATCATTCTAATCCTCTCCTGTTGGGTGTGACTGTGTGCTATTGTTTGTTACAATGTAGGTTCTGTCATCATTCTAATCCTCTCCTGTTGGGTGTGACCGTGTGCTATTGTTTGTTACAATGTAGGTTCTGTCATCATTCTAATCCTCTCCTGTTGGGTGTGACCGTGTGCTATTGTTTGTTACAATGTAGGTTCTGTCATCATTCTAATCCTCTCCTGTTGGGTGTGACCGTGTGCTATTGTTTGTTACAATGTAGGTTCTGTCATCATTCTAATCCTCTCCTGTTGGGTGTGACTGTGTGCTATTGTTTGTTACAATGTAGGTTCTGTCATCATCCTAATCCTCTCCTGTTGGGTGTGACCGTGTGCTATTGTTTGTTACAATGTAGGTTCTGTCATCATCCTAATCCTCTCCTGTTGGGTGTGACCGTGTGCTATTGTTTGTTACAATGTAGGTTCTGTCATCATTCTAATCCTCTCCTGTTGGGTGTGACCGTGTGCTATTGTTTGTTACAATGTAGGTTCTGTCATCATTCTAATCCTCTCCTGTTGGGTGTGACCGTGTGCTATTGTTTGTTACAATGTAGGTTCTGTCATCATCCTAATCCTCTCCTGTTGGGTGTGACCGTGTGCTATTGTTTGTTACAATGTAGGTTCTGTCATCATTCTCATCCTCTCCTGTTGGGTGTGACCGTGTGCTATTGTTTGTTACAATGTAGGTTCTGTCATCATTCTAATCCTCTCCTGTTGGGTGTGACTGTGTGCTATTGTTTGTTACAATGTAGGTTCTGTCATCATCCTAATCCTCTCCTGTTGGGTGTGACCGTGTGCTATTGTTTGTTACAATGTAGGTTCTGTCATAATTCTAATCCTCTCCTGTTGGGTGTGACCGTGTGCTATTGTTTGTTACAATGTAGGTTCTGTCATCATTCTAATCCTCTCCTGTTGGGTGTGACCGTGTGCTATTGTTTGTTACAATGTAGGTTCTGTCATCATTCTAATCCTCTCCTGTATGGTGTGACCGTGTGCTATTGTTTGTTACAATGTAGGTTCTGTCATCATTCTAATCCTCTCCTGTTGGGTGTGACCGTGTGCTATTGTTTGTTACAATGTAGGTTCTGTCATCATTCTAATCCTCTCCTGTTGGGTGTGACCTTGTGCTATTGTTTGTTACAATGTAGGTTCTGTCATCATTCTAATCCTCTCCTGTTGGGTGTGACTGTGTGCTATTGTTTGTTACAATGTAGGTTCTGTCCTCATTCTAATCCTCTCCTGTTGGGTGTGACCGTGTGCTATTGTTTGTTACAATGTAGGTTCTGTCATTCTAATCCTCTCCTGTTGGGTGTGACCGTGTGCTATTGTTTGTTACAATGTAGGTTCTGTCCTCATTCTAATCCTCTCCTGTTGGGTGTGACCGTGTGCTATTGTTTGTTACAATGTAGGTTCTGTCATTCTAATCCTCTCCTATCCATTCACTGTTAGGTGTGACCGTGTGCTATTGTTTGTTACAATGTAGGTTCTGTCATCATTCTAATCCTCTCCTGTTGGGTGTGACTGTGTGCTATTGTTTGTTACAATGTAGGTTCTGTCATCATCCTAATCCTCTCCTGTTGGGTGTGACCGTGTGCTATTGTTTGTTACAATGTAGGTTCTGTCGTCATTCTAATCCTCTCCTGTTGGGTGTGACCGTGTGCTATTGTTTGTTACAATGTAGGTTCTGTCATTCTAATCCTCTCCTGTTGGGTGTGACCGTGTGCTATTGTTTGTTACAATGTAGGTTCTGTCATCATTCTAATCCTCTCCTATCCATTCACTGTTGGGTGTGACCGTGTGCTATTGTTTGTTACAATGTAGGTTCTGTCATCATTCTAATCCTCTCCTGTTGGGTGTGACCGTGTGCTATTGTTTGTTACAATGTAGGTTCTGTCATCATTCTAATCCTCTCCTGTTGGGTGTGACCGTGTGCTATTGTTTGTTACAATGTAGGTTCTGTCATCATTCTAATCCTCTCCTGTTGGGTGTGACCGTGTGCTATTGTTTGTTACAATGTAGGTTCTGTCATCATTCTAATCCTCTCCTGTTGGGTGTGACCGTGTGCTATTGTTTGTTACAATGTAGGTTCTGTCATCATTCTAATCCTCTCCTGTTGGGTGTGACCGTGTGCTATTGTTTGTTACAATGTAGGTTCTGTCATCATTCTAATCCTCTCCTATCCATTCACTGTTGGGTGTGACCGTGTGCTATTGTTTGTTACAATGTAGGTTCTGTCATCATTCTAATCCTCTCCTGTTGGGTGTGACCGTGTGCTATTGTTTGTTACAATGTAGGTTCTGTCATCATTCTAATCCTCTCCTATCCATTCACTGTTGGGTGTGACCGTGTGCTATTGTTTGTTACAATGTAGGTTCTGTCATCATTCTAATCCTCTCCTGTTGGGTGTGACCGTGTGCTATTGTTTGTTACAATGTAGGTTCTGTCATCATTCTAATCCTCTCCTGTTGGGTGTGACCGTGTGCTATTGTTTGTTACAATGTAGGTTCTGTCATTCTAATCCTCTCCTATCCATTCACTGTTGGGTGTGACCGTGTGCTATTGTTTGTTACAATGTAGGTTCTGTCATCATTCTAATCCTCTCCTGTTGGGTGTGACCGTGTGCTATTGTTTGTTACAATGTAGGTTCTGTCATCATTCTAATCCTCTCCTGTTGGGTGTGACCGTGTGCTATTGTTTGTTACAATGTAGGTTCTGTCATCATCCTAATCCTCTCCTGTTGGGTGTGACCGTGTGCTATTGTTTGTTACAATGTAGGTTCTGTCATCATCCTAATCCTCTCCTGTTGGGTGTGACCGTGTGCTATTGTTTGTTACAATGTAGGTTCTGTCATCATTCTAATCCTCTCCTGTTGGGTGTGACCGTGTGCTATTGTTTGTTACAATGTAGGTTCTGTCATTCTAATCCTCTCCTATCCATTCACTGTTGGGTGTGACCGTGTGCTATTGTTTGTTACAATGTAGGTTCTGTCATCATTCTAATCCTCTCCTGTTGGGTGTGACCGTGTGCTATTTGTTTGTTACAATGTAGGTTCTGTCATCATTCTAATCCTCTCCTGTTGGGTGTGACCGTGTGCTATTGTTTGTTACAATGTAGGTTCTGTCATCATTCTAATCCTCTCCTGTTGGGTGTGACCGTGTGCTATTGTTTGTTACAATGTAGGTTCTGTCATCATTCTCATCCTCTCCTGTTGGGTGTGACCGTGTGCTATTGTTTGTTACAATGTAGGTTCTGTCATCATTCTAATCCTCTCCTGTATGGTGTGACCGTGTGCTATTGTTTGTTACAATGTAGGTTCTGTCATCATTCTAATCCTCTCCTGTTGGGTGTGACCGTGTGCTATTGTTTGTTACAATGTAGGTTCTGTCATTCTAATCCTCTCCTATCCATTCACTGTTGGGTGTGACCGTGTGCTATTGTTTGTTACAATGTAGGTTCTGTCATCATTCTAATCCTCTCCTGTTGGGTGTGACCGTGTGCTATTGTTTGTTACAATGTAGGTTCTGTCATCATTCTAATCCTCTCCTGTTGGGTGTGACCGTGTGCTATTGTTTGTTACAATGTAGGTTCTGTCATCATCCTAATCCTCTCCTGTTGGGTGTGACCGTGTGCTATTGTTTGTTACAATGTAGGTTCTGTCATCATCCTAATCCTCTCCTGTTGGGTGTGACCGTGTGCTATTGTTTGTTACAATGTAGGTTCTGTCATCATTCTAATCCTCTCCTGTTGGGTGTGACCGTGTGCTATTGTTTGTTACAATGTAGGTTCTGTCATCATTCTAATCCTCTCCTGTTGGGTGTGACCGTGTGCTATTGTTTGTTACAATGTAGGTTCTGTCATCATTCTAATCCTCTCCTGTTGGGTGTGACCGTGTGCTATTGTTTGTTACAATGTAGGTTCTGTCATCATTCTAATCCTCTCCTGTTGGGTGTGACCGTGTGCTATTGTTTGTTACAATGTAGGTTCTGTCATCATTCTAATCCTCTCCTGTTGGGTGTGACCGTGTGCTATTGTTTGTTACAATGTAGGTTCTGTCATCATTCTAATCCTCTCCTGTTGGGTGTGACCGTGTGCTATTGTTTGTTACAATGTAGGTTCTGTCATCATCCTAATCCTCTCCTGTTGGGTGTGACCGTGTGCTATTGTTTGTTACAATGTAGGTTCTGTCATTATCCTAATCCTCTCCTGTTGGGTGTGACCGTGTGCTATTGTTTGTTACAATGTAGGTTCTGTCATCATCCTAATCCTCTCCTGTTGGGTGTGACCGTGTGCTATTGTTTGTTACAATGTAGGTTCTGTCATCATTCTAATCCTCTCCTGTTGGGTGTGACCGTGTGCTATTGTTTGTTACAATGTAGGTTCTGTCATCATTCTAATCCTCTCCTGTTGGGTGTGACCGTGTGCTATTGTTTGTTACAATGTAGGTTCTGTCATCATTCTAATCCTCTCCTGTTGGGTGTGACCGTGTGCTATTGTTTGTTACAATGTAGGTTCTGTCATCATTCTAATCCTCTCCTGTTGGGTGTGACCGTGTGCTATTGTTTGTTACAATGTAGGTTCTGTCATCATTCTAATCCTCTCCTGTTGGGTGTGACCGTGTGCTATTTGTTTGTTACAATGTAGGTTCTGTCATCATTCTAATCCTCTCCTGTTGGGTGTGACCGTGTGCTATTGTTTGTTACAATGTAGGTTCTGTCATCATTCTAATCCTCTCCTGTTGGGTGTGACCGTGTGCTATTGTTTGTTACAATGTAGGTTCTGTCATCATTCTAATCCTCTCCTGTTGGGTGTGACCGTGTGCTATTGTTTGTTACAATGTAGGTTCTGTCATCATTCTAATCCTCTCCTGTTGGGTGTGACCGTGTGCTATTGTTTGTTACAATGTAGGTTCTGTCATCATTCTAATCCTCTCCTGTTGGGTGTGACCGTGTGCTATTTGTTTGTTACAATGTAGGTTCTGTCATCATTCTAATCCTCTCCTGTTGGGTGTGACCGTGTGCTATTGTTTGTTACAATGTAGGTTCTGTCATCATCCTAATCCTCTCCTGTTGGGTGTGACCGTGTGCTATTGTTTGTTACAATGTAGGTTCTGTCATCATCCTAATCCTCTCCTGGCCCCATATTCATGAAACCCTGATAGCTTAGTTACTTGCTGAGTGTGTTTTAGATGTGCAGTTTATTGAGCAACAAACAGTTTTCCTAGTCCCCGACTCGGGTCAACTGGGTAAGCATTAGGTTCCCACTAAGTTAATCTTCGTTAGCAACTTTAAGATCTTGCCTATAGTATAATTCTTAGCCACATCATCCAACATAGACTTAGCAAGGAACTAAGCGAGCAGGCTTTCATGAATATGGGCCCTGGGGGGTGTTTCACAAAGATCCTTAGTTGAACTTAACTCTAAGTTGGACTTAAAAAGTATGGAAAGCCAATAGTTTCTTTGAAACAAAATGAAAAGTCCTTTTAAAAGGCATAAAATGTTGTTTCAAATCATTAATATTTTTCTATTATCAAACAGATTTCATGTTCTTCATGTAAAATTTATGAAAAGTCTAAAATACTTGCATTTTTGCTTTTGAATATTTTATTCCAAGGCTACAAATAGCTTTCCAAACTTTGCAAGTCCAACTTAGAGTTAAGTTCAACTTAAGATCTTTGTGAAACACCCCCTGTACTATCTCCTATTTCATATGATCATATTAATCCACTTGGTGTGTGGTATTTTCCTTGACAAATTGCTTGCATCATTTTAATCTACTTTGGAACATGTGCTATTTCCTTTTTTAAAAGTTCTTACACTATTTTAGTCCACATAACAGTGTGCTACATGTAGTTAATTTTCAAACATCTTACTAAAACACATTAATCCACAATGTTTCACAGTGAGCTATCTTTTTTCAAGTACCGGTACCCTACATTATTTTAATGTGTGCTTGTTTCTATTCAAAGTTATTTTAAAAACATATTAACAAATATTTAGCTTCATTTTCTACATGTAAAATATGTAAGTTCTTTCATTTGAATTGTATTGAAAGTGTACTGTGTCCTTCCCTGATATAATGCTGTTCTAAGTACTTCCGGGTCAATTCCAAGAAAAGCATCACAGTGTAATGCCAAAAATTCACCCCTTCGCTATTAAATCCTGCATGTACACTAATATATGGCTACTTACAATAATGAGAACATGAATTCAAATAGTTCAATGCTCAAGGGTTATTTTGTTGACATTGCACAGTGAAATGTTTATTTTTTATTTTATTTATTTATTTATTTATAAATTTAAAAATGTTATAAATTTATTTTTATTTTGTTGTGGGGGGGGGGGGGGGGACCACACTAAGTTGTATTTCTCTATGTTTAAATACTCTTGAATGTGCTATACTTCTTATTCTTCCTTGAATGTGCATGGGTAATGTTCTGTTGTCAGAACTATGTTCTTATTTGTAACCTTCATGCAGTGGCATAGATTGGTCAAACTATTTATTTATTGATTTTTTAAATTATTTTTATTTACTTATTTTTTTATTTATTTATTTATTTTTTTTGGGGGGGAGGGACACACCCTCAGATGTATTTCTCTATTTGTTCACAGATTTTACCCCAATGTTTGTATTGTTTTATCTTATTATTGGGGCACGTGCCCCCCCCCCCCCCCCCCCCATCCCCCTCCCCTGGTGCTACGCCACTGCTTGCATGCTGTAAATGTTGTGTTTTTGCACATTACGAAGAATATTTGAAAATAACAACAGTATTTTGCTTATGTTTGCATTTCTTTTACATTAGTTTGTTCTAATCCATTCTGGGAATGTTTCCTTTTTCATGCATGCAAAATCATTCAGTCATATGGACATAACTTGCTATTTTGCTGGGGGTGTTTCACAAAGATCCTAAGTGGAACTTAGCACTAAGTTGGACTTAAAAAGTATGGAAAGCCATTTGTAGTCTTGGAATAAAATATATTAAAAAGTAAAAAATCTAAAAATGCAAGTATTTTAGGCTTGACATAAATGTTACATCAAGAACACGAAATCTCTTTAATAATAGAAAATAAATATTATTTGAATCAACATTGTATGCCTTTTATAATAACTTTTACAAAAATATTTCAAAGAAACTAATGGCTTTCCATAATATTAAGTTCAACTTAGGATATTTGTGAAACACCCCCCTGGACTATTTTTAGCAGAAATGTTTACTGATCTGTGATTCTGCTTCTTCTTTTCAAAATGGTGGGGGAAAAGGATAACTACTTATTCTGAAGTTTCTGATCCTGGGGGGGGGCATGTTTCACAAAGATTGTAAGTTGAACTATAACTCCTGAGTTGAACTTGAAAAGTATGGAAAGCCACTAGTTTCTGTGACAAATTGGTGCAAAAGTCCTTTTTCAAAAGCAGAAAATGTTGATTCAAATCATAATTATATTTTCTATTATCAAGGAGATTTCATGTTCTTGACGTAACATTTATGAAAGTCTATGAAAAATACTTCCATACTTGCTTTTGAATATATTTTATTCCAAGGATACAAATGGCTTTCCATAATAGTTAGGTCTCAACTTACTTAGGATCTTTGTGAAACACCCCCCTGGTATAATTTTTTCTGGGCAGTTCCATATTGGCATTGAAAATTGTATCTCTAGTAGTGCTGTAGTGAATGGTAAAGGACATTCGGAGCATTACCGTGTTCAATTTCACGGTTTTCGGTCACTCATCGGTGCCGTGAATAAAGATATGCCAAGAATATTCATCAGTTATGATCGAGTTATGATTAGGTTTCCTGGTGTCAATTTTGTTTCAATATCACTTAGATTTTATGGATAAAAATATGTTTTAGGGGCCAGATTTCTACTATAAATTCGGAAAACGCGCCTGGACACAAGTTTGCATCATTTGAAAGGGGAAAATTCCAGAGGGAAGTGTAAACGTTTATCCGAAAGGTAACCCGGTTTACCCGCGATGGATGCTGGTTTCACAAATCAGCATTCCACTACAACACTTATCTCTCTAAAAACTGGGATCTATTTCTTAAAACGTTTGCAATTGATGTAAGTGTCCAATTAAAGGGGACCACCAGGCAAAGAACAACACATAATTATATGTTTTGGTACCGTTTTCTGATATCAAATAGATACCCAACATTTTGCAAAGGGTTGTGTAATTCATAAACAAAGCAATTAATTTCCACCACTTACGGAACCACTACTATTTCCTGGTTCCGTACGGGCCAAACATTTGCGAGTGCGCCAATGCTATTCATGCGTACGTTTGGAGACAATAGAATCCTGGGCGATTCGTTCGCTCTGGACAAAGTAGTCTTGTACATGCAGACCCATGAACGCATGCGTTAGAATGGTGATGCGTTTTCCAATTTTTTTTTTCTTTTTCTGGAAACATATTGTTGTAAACTGGTTGATGGAATGGAATACTAAAGATGTTACCTTTCATTTATAAGAATATTATTTTTGGGTGGTTGTACCCTGTAAGTAAACTTTCCCAATCCTGCATGCTGATTGGCTGTTGACATACTACAATAGAACCTCTTTATAAAAAGCTCTTTACTAGCGAGGTACCTGATAAAGTGAGGTAACTATGAAGTTCTATGTATTTTATTGTTTTTAAGCCTTGATGAATCAAAGATGCCCGATAGGCTATAAATAGCTAAATTTAATAACATTTTATGAAATAGGGCACTGAATTTTTAAAAAATGCTGATTTGGTTATCTCCAGAGCTAAACAAATTTACGAGATAATTAATGTTGTTTGTTCTCGTCTCTAATTTCCACAGCAATTGACAGGATATGAGGGCAACTGAAAACTCACACGAGAACCGACGGTCTTTATCTACTCCAAGAAGGACTGGATTCACGTGGTAAATTACAGGGATACTGCCATCTGATCAAAGCTTCAACCTGTTCCAAACGTCAAGCCCCTCCTTCCACCCACCCTCTCCTTTCAATAACTATACCGGCGCTGTAGCTCTTATTAGAATAACAAGCTCAAGAAAGAAAACCAACAGTCCTTTCCAGGACTATCCTAGAAAGAATAATAATAGTAATAATATACTTGCTTTATACAGAGTGAGTCGGAAAAATGTCCCATCTTATAAAAGTTGTCTTTGAAGTATGAACATTTAATCATGGGTTTTATGATACTGTATGTCTTGGTAAAGTTATCCTCCCAGCATATTTTGGTACCCTTTCCATTTAAATCTCTGCACGCATGACTGAACAAAAGACCATCTTTAAAAGACTGCAAAATCTCACTTGCAGAGATTCAAATGAAAAGGGTACCGAAATATGCTGGGAGGATAACTCTACCAAGACATATCATAAAACCCATGATTAAATGATCATACTTCAAACAAGACAACTTTTAAAAGATGGGACATTTTTTCTGACTCACTCTGTATAGCACCTTATATGATTGATAATCATCTCTAAGCAATGAATACCAACAGTCCTTCTCAGGACTCTCCAATCCTCCCTTCTCACACAGCGCAACTGCAGTCGACTAAACCCCTCAAAAAAAGTTCGGAAACTCAACTTTGATCGATTGTATCACTTTTATTGTCAAATTGTATTTTTTCCTTTTAGTGTCATTGCAATGCATGATGATTTCCCTTTGAAATGGTACATTATTTGTCATTCATTTCAAATCAGGGAATACGCAGTGCGTTTCAGAATGGAGGACGGTCAGAAGTCAAATGTCGCAAAACGGGCCGAAAGTATTCAGTTGGGAAATTTGACTCTTGTGCCGTATTTTTTAATGTTCAAGTTGTATCGAAGATTGTAGCGTGTTGATTGATTTAAACTTATCAAATTTGGTATCATTTTAAAGCCCATGTGTCTATCTTTTCAATACGGTTATGTCCGTAACAATTTTATTAACAGGTTAAGTATGGTACAGCTGAACATGGGGAGGGCCGAAAGGGAAATGTTGCAAAATGCATTTCTTTTTGTGAAATTGAAGGCGTTGCATCGAAAAACGACTATTGGAGGGATGTTTTAGGGTTTTAAATTGCATAATCATCAGTAAATTTAGTATCTTGTGAAAGTGTGTTTATTTTTCTTTAAAATCATGTCTCACCTGTAATAAATATGCTATTGGGGTGTGTGCAGTAAAACCGGATATGGGGGTCTATAAATGCTATGAATTTAAGACCATGGCTTCTTGTTTCAAGATTCCGGTAAGATATTGTTGTATTAATCATAACTCTATCATCATTACGTTTTGCACTATCGGAAATCTCGTTAATTTATCTTTAATATGATGTCTCATTTGCAATGATTATGCTGAATGTGAGTGTGTAATACAGGAAACTCACAAACTTGATGTATTGAAAATGCTTCAAATTTCTCTAAACCTACACAAACAGGCCAGAACTGGCATATTAGCGCCCTCTTCGACCGTGTAGGTATGCCCCTATTACCACGTATCAAACGGTAGAAAGTCGACCTAGCAACGTGTCATTTTGAGCCCCATACATTTAGAGGTACTACACACACCTCAAGCACATAACCACTATGAATGGGGCATTATTTCATTGACAAATTAACACGCTTTAACATAATGTTGAATTTCATAATGATTATGTTAAGTAAAGTACTAAGATATCCCCACAAAAGTCGTGTTTGGATGCAACACCTTCAATTTCACACAATCAAATGCATTTTGTTTACATTTTGCTGTCGATCCTCCCAAATATTCAACTTAATTGTACCTACCCGGCTTTCATAATTATTCCAAGTGAGGTGTCATTGGAAAGATAATTAAACAGGCTTTTGTCTGATACCATATTCAACAGTATGTCTTCATTGACAAGATATTCATCGTCGAAAGAACTTGAACTTGAGAAAGACCGTGAAATGGGTGTCAGACCTTCCAACTGAAGTTTGTTGGCGCATTTTGTGACATTTCACTCCTGACTTTCCCCCATTCTCAAGTATACTGCGCATACCTCGTGCTCGTGATGCTTACGAATTTGGTATCATTTTAAAGAGGTATACACACCCTTTCAAGTGATACCAAATATAACCATTATGATTTCTTAATAAAATAGATATAATTGATCAAACTTGAGTTTCCGAACTTTTTTTGAGGGGTTTATATATCTACATAAATGAGATAAATCGCCCATTGTATGATTGTGTAGCAAATCAAATACAACCAGTCATATTCTTTATTTAAAGGAACTACAGCGTCTAGATGGCCTAATTTTCACAATTAGGGTCTCTATACGTATTTTTTCCTCACGAAAAAGAATTTGGCAGTCATTTCCCATGAAATCAATACATTTTGGGGTAATTAGTAAATATCTAATTGTCCTGGGAACACCCCTTTTAAATCGCCAAAATGTGACGTCATCTAAAGAACGGACTAATAAACTAAATTCTGTAGATGACGCGTCATGACGTAAGCCAATGAATTGTCAATCACATGTCGATCACGCTGCCGATTCCGGACGCTAAATGTGGGTGTGGCGTAAACTGGCTGCTAAGTGAGATTTGGCATCAGAAAACTAGTTTTAAATCACTACTGTGTTTATTTTCATGGTGTTTTTTTCGGCAGACCTATTTTACAAGTCATCAACTAGGGAATAAATGCCAAAGTACGTTGTATTCTTTAGTTCCTTTAAAGGGATCTAGTAACATTGTCAAAGTCCTCAAAACTTACTTGGAAATCTGGCAGTACCCACTTACCTTGTATTCATATTACCACTTGAAGTATGGAACAGATTTTGGTTATGCAAATTTCCCTTTTCGAAAAAGATATTTATAATTGAAGTGTTCAGATTTTTAATTATCCACTGTAAAGATATAACTGTGTACAAAGTCAGTGCAATGAGCGGGCACATATCACTTGGCATTTTGCTCATTTCTTTGCCATACAATGTCCATTGTATAATATCCATAACATACATTGTTCACACATTACTCAGTGGACATATCAGATCCCAATACTCAATTGATCAACCATTTTTTCAATTTGTGCACGTGTCAACAAAAGTTACTAGAGCAAGATGGACTAATTATCTTTAAAGGTTTTCGGTTCCTTATGAAAGTGTGACATGCATTCTGTGGCTGAATATATCATGTGAATGATAAATACAAATTATTTAATGTATATAGTATAACTTTGTATCAATTAATGTAAAGAAAAAAAACAGCAATTGCTTAGTGATGAATTTCAATTTGCGTTACTATTGAACAAAATTTGTGAGAAACATCCCAAACAAAAATATAACCAAGCAATTGCTGTTTTTGTTTGCATATTCAGTCAAACCTGTCTATAGAAGCCTACCTGCCTATAGTGGCCACTAAGGGGCCATCTACAAAGTATTTACGCAATTTTTTGTCCGAAATTGACCCCCCTCCCCCCCTGGATGCACTTTGTTTTGCATGTGGTTGAATGCAGCGTACGCATCAGCGTGAACCCCCCATCCCCCCCTCTTGTGCGTACATACTTTGTAGATGGCCCCTAAACATGATCCCAGAGAAGAAATGGAACCTGTCTATAGAGGTCACCTGTCTACACCTGTCTACAGTGGCCACATTTCTTACTTCCCTTCGGTGGTCACTATACACAGGTTTGACTGTAGTTTGTTTGTATAGTGTATAGTGTAGGTACAATAAAGGAGCCTGTTGATAGACTGCTCTGTGGTTTTCCTTGTCTAAGACGCGTACTGTGCTTTGTATAGACCAATCGGGTTTCAAGTCTACGTCTGCCATAACTGGGGGGGGGGGGGGGGAGGGGGGGCACTCATGTATAATGTAAGATAGGTATGTGCCGCTTAAAAGACCCCCATTTTCACACCCGATTGCCACTATCAAGATACCCAATTTTCAAAAATTCTAGTCAGCTCCTTGGACCACCATTTGAGGGTTTCCGTAGGTCTTTAGTAGCTTCAAGTTCATGTAATTTGCGATTTTATTCTGCTTCTTAGACCCCTTAACTCCTGTTTCAGGGTTTTTGTAGCTCCAAAGACCCTATATTTTGTGCTTGTAGTCAGACCCCGATTTCAGATCTTAGAACCACACTGATATTTAGGAGACAATAATACACCTGACATGTTGCATAACGGTTAAAACCTGTTTACATTATCTTTTGTAGTACTCTTGGAAGCCCTCCAGTTATGGTCCTATGGACTTGAAATCAAATTGGTCTATAGAGATCCGTTTATCTATGGACCAGAAAGCTGAAACTGAATTTTCGGTTTTGTCTATAGCCCACACCGGACGAAAAGAGAAAATAATAAAAAAAATCTTCATGCTTAGTTGAGAGTCCGGTGACTGTGTGCTATAGATAACAGAGGGGCTTTCAGTTTCAGCCTGCTGGCGCACGGATATCGGGATGTGGATCTTTACAAAGCACAGTAAGCGCCTTAAGGAGTGGTCACACTGAACACGAATCCCACGAATAGACCCACGAATGCAGTACGAATTGGTACAAATCAATGGCAAGCCGTTTTAACATCTATTCCTATTTCTTGATATCAATAATTGATTATTGATATCAGTTTATTTCTTGATATCAAGTATTTCTTGATATCGAGAATGCATTTCTTGATATCGAGAATGCATTTCTTGATATCAAGAATTCGATTTCTTGATATCAAGAAATAGGAATAAATGTTAAAAACGGCTTGCCATTGATTTGTACCAATTCGTACTGCATTCGTGGGTCTATTCGTGGGGATTCGTGTTCAGTGTGACCACTCCTTTACACAAGGTACATTCTATTCAACAAGCTTGCTAAATTACATCATCTTTTATATAAGACATATCAAGTGCCATATTGAAAAGCAAATAATAAATATAAGAAAGCAAATTTAAAAATTGTCACAGATTATGTAGTTTCTTTTGAAACTCTGAAAGGAAATACAAACATGCTTGTACATTGAAATAGGAATAAAGAAATTATGACAGATCAATTAAATTACTGTTTTCTTGTATTGTTCTTTCTTTTGTTTATGCAAGTAGAGTAATCTAAGCTTAATTGGATAACATGCCTTTGCAAAGTATACTTTACACAATTAAATTGTGAACATTCATTCATTCACTATACATTTATTTACTCATTCGTTATACATTCATTTAATCAGTCATTCATCCATCCATCCATCCATCCATCCATCCATCCATTCACTCATTCCATTATTCAATGCATTCATTCACTCATTCTTCCATGCAATGTGTTAATTGTAATTGTTTTAATTTGATAAACATTTTACATGAATTTATTAAAAGTATCTCGATGTACAATGTATGATACATGTATGTCTAAAAATAGAAAATCAATCTTTCCATTATATATATAAATATTTCTGTAGAAAATACATAAAACATATGAAAGTATGAAAAGGGCATCATACACAGACCAATCCACATTCATAAAGAGACAACAGTTGGTCTTCCTAAGCTAGCCTAATGGTACACACTGTGGAACCTCGTTATAAAGAGGTCGGATATAACAAAACCCTCTTATAACAAGGAAATACAGTTGAACCTCGTAAAGATCTCTGATATAACAAACCCTTGTATAACAAGGTAATACAGTGGAACCTCGTTATAAAAGGTCGGATATAACAAAACCCTCGTATAACAAGGTCATACAGTTGAACCTCGTAAAGATCTCTGATATAACAAAACCCTCGTATAACAAGGTCATACAGTTGAACCTCGTAAAGATCTCTGATACAACAAAACCCTCGTATAACAAGGTCATACAGTGGAACCTCGTAAGATCTCTGATATAACAAAACCCTCGTATAACAAGGTCATACAGTTGAACCTCGTAAAGAGCTCTGATATAACAAAACCCTCGTATAACAAGGTCATACAGTTGAACCTCGTAAAGAGCTCTGATATAACAAAACCCTCGTATAACAAGGTCATACAGTTGAACCTCGTAAAGATCTCTGATATAACAAAACCCTTGTATAACAAGGTCATTTTGCTGGTCCCAGCTCTTTATATTGCTTTCCTTTTTTTACCCTGGTATAATGAGAAACCTGACATAATAAGGTAATTGTCATGGTCCCAAGGACCTCATTATAATGAGGCTCCACTGTATATTCTTTGCACATATGATGACATAAATGGTACCCTGGGGTACCAAACGAATATCCGCATTTTGTTTAATTATTATTTTTTTTTTTAGGGCTGTACCAGGGTATAGCGTGCATACAATCGCGCGCTGCACTGCATACACAACGCAATACGGTTGTGCTTCGAGTGGACACAAGATGGCGCTACACAACGCGGTACCCCGGGGTACAATGGTACTCCGGGGTACCGCGATGTGTCATCATATATATGATTAAATTTATCTCTCGGCTTACAAATATTGCCACTCTCCTAGAAAAATGTATTACATTCATGACATACTGTACATGTACTAACTACAATATATAGATTTGTATTGAAAGTAACCACAAAACTTACTTAGAACTGTAGAGTACAGAAGCCATGACGTCATAAAACACTTTTTTAGAATTTTCAAATTTGGACTTCATTTTCAGAGAGAGCATAACAAATAATTTCCAAATACCGAAAATCAAAGGAATAGAATTTTACTTCAATGGGCAATCAGTGTTATAATGCACTGGTTCCTAAATTTAGGAACCAGTGCATTATAACACTGATTGCCCATTGACCAAAAAATCATTCAGATGGGCATATCTCGCCCAATACGTAACCTATTCCTTTGATTTTTGGTATTTGGAAATTATTTGTTATGCTCTTTCTGAAAATTAAGTCAAATTTGAAAATTCTAAAAAAAATGTTTATGACATCATTTATGACATCACACTTCACCACTCTGAATCATGCCTTGTATTCATACCTTGTATTCCTATTGAATAGAAGCATGGAACAGGTTTGGATTTTTTTTAAAATTTCCCTGTCGTTAAAATATGATTTTTAAGACTGAAGTGTTCTGATTTGTAATTATCCACTGGCAAGTTATAACTGTGTACAAAGTCAGTGCATGAGTTAGCGAATATCACTTTGCATTTTTGCTCATATTACTCAGCCATATAACATCCATTTAAAGGGACTTAGTAACATTGTCCAAATCCTCAAAATAAAATTGCAATTATAGCGGTTCCTTATACCTTGTTGTATTCGTAATAACAATAAAATCATGGGAGAGGTTTCGGTTTTTTAAATTTCCCTTTCGTTACAAAGATATGTATGATTGAAGTATTCAGATAAGAAAAACTCCGGGCGAGTTTTTCTTCCGTGTACAAAGTGAGTGCAGTGAGTTACTGAATATCACTTTGCATTTTCGCTCATTACTTGGCCATACAATGTCCATTTGACTTGAAATTTTCACAAAATACCCTGTGGACATGAGATAACAACAATATACATTGCACCAACCATTCATCACTTTTTGCACATGTCAACAAAGTTACTAGATCCCTTTAATGTTCACACATTGCTTAGTGGACATTAATAGTTACACATTTATCACTTTTTGCACAGTCATGTCAACAAAGTTACTATATGAAGATCCATTTAACCCTATATAGCCCGGGGGGGGGGGGGCTAAAATGGCCCCCCCCCTCGACTTTTTTCGCGATAATTTTTTAACGCAAAAAAAACTTGCGCTGAAATTTCATGACTTTTTTCTATTGGGTCTTGCGCATCTTTTGAAATAAATTTTTTGAAAATCGGACCTACCGTTATGAAGTCACATGACCTTTTGTCTATGCATGTCAGCCCGAAAATTGCTAAATTTTGTGATTTGTGTACAAAACATATGGAAATATCAGTTTTCATAAAAAGAGATATATCATTGGTTATTTGGTCTTGTTTACATTTGAGGTGTTTGTTTTGGGGTTCATAGTGGTTGATTTATTGTTAGAAATAAAATAAACAACAAAAACAATAAAATACATAAGCTAAAAAAACAAAGAAATACATTAGAAATTATAAAAACAATAGAAAACATAAGGAATAACCTGGCTCTTCCAAATTTTTGGGTTGTATTATTATTCCAAATGGTCTAAAGAACATATGCAGTGAAAACCAATGTTCAATTATGAAGAATATATGATTTATGGGTAAAAATATGAATTTATGACCTTATTTGCATAAATTACCATAATTATGCAAAAATAATGCATTTTTCTAAAAATTTAAAATTACCATAGTATTGTATACACTTCACTAAATATGCGTGCAAGTTTTCGCGGCGAACGGCCGCTTTGCGGCCGAGATCTTAGGGGGGGGGCCAAATTAGCCCCCCCCCCCCGGCTATGCATTTTCAAAATACCCCGGGCTATATAGGGTTAAACTAGTTCTAGAATATTTATAATAAATTCTAGCACACCACTTACATTTTCAAACTCTTTGTGCACTGATACAAATCATGAAATGAAAGACAAGGAGCAACATTCAATATACAAAAGAATATCTCTCTGCTCGTGTTATATACTACATTAGCTACATGTATTTCCAAAATAGTGACATTTTGGTCCAATTGCATTATTGCTTGGATAACAGTAACTCGCCCATCAAGGACGAGTCCCACATATTTGTGGGTTGGTAGTCCTACACTTCAGCAAGTATAAACAGTTATAAAAAGTATACAAGGAGAAAGATCATAATTTTCTCTATTTTTAAAGCCCTATTTTGTTACTCTACCTGCTTTAGTTATGTTTTGAATAAATGGGCATTTTAAGTCCACACAATGTGTGTAAAAGACCTACATGTATAATTGTAAAATTGAAACAATCATATCTTCGCTAATTATTGACCAATTAGTTAGAACAAATCATCAAATGAAAGCTTGTGATGAGGCCTTTGTAAATATGAAATTCTACATTTTAGAGTTGATACAGGGCCCATCAGGTTCATGTAGGCAATGGGTTAACCTGTTCCCGACTAGATATTGCAATCCCCATAGAGTTAATACACGGCCCACCAGGTTCCTGTAGGCAATGGGTTAACCTGTTCCCTAATATATTTTGCAATCCCCATAGAGTTAGTACAGGGCCCACCAGGTTCCCATAGGCAATGGGTTAACCTGTTCCCTACTGGATGTTGCAATCCCCATAGAGTTAATACAGGGCCCACCAGGTTCCCATAGGCAATGGGTTAACCTGTTCCCTACTGGATGTTGCAACCCCCATAGAGTTAATACAGGACCCACCAGGTTCATGTAGGCAATGGGTTAACCTGTTCCCTACTAGATGTTGCAATCCCCATAGAGTTGATAAAGGCCCACTAGATACTCGTAGGTAATGGGTTAGGTGAGTTGACATGTCCGTTTCTGGAACAGTTCTCGTAGGTAATGGGTTAGGTGAGTTGACATGTCCGTTTCTGGAACAGTTCTCGTAGGTAATGGGTTAGGTGAGTTGACATGTCCGTTTCTGGAACAGTTCTCGTAGGTAATGGGTTAGGTGAGTTGACATGTCCGTTTCTGGAACAGTTCTCGTAGGTAATGGGTTAGGTGAGTTGACATGTCCGTTTCTGGAACAGTTCTCTGTCGAGTTTACACAGTTGTTCCAAGAATCCATCGTTTGGTCCGATCTCTCGCTTTTCTCTGACCAACTTCGTGGCTTCTTTTGCCGTCATTCCTCGTCGCATCATCAGGTAAGCTATGGCAACTGTGGGCGAACGACTGAAGCCAACCACACAGTGGATTAACACTCTACCTGTGAAAGATCATAACAATAACATAATAATGCAGGGTTCATACATTTATTTTCAAATCATATTCCATGACTTTCCATGACCATATTACAGCAAGAATTCCATGACTTTTCCATGACTTTTCAAGAAATAATATTATGTAAACAACTCTTTGACATCTGTCAGTAATTTTTGTCCCACAATAAGTTTTAAAAATGATGATATTTTCCCCCTGCAGTAATATATTTAATTCCATGACTTTCCATGATATCATTTTACAATTCCCCTGACTTTCAAGGCCTGGAAAACAAACAAGTAAATTCCATGACTTTTCAGGATTTCCAGGCCCTGTGTGAACCCTGTAATGAATATATTTATTATAGTTGCACAATATATCCATCTAATAAGGTGCTAAAATCGCATGAGAAAGGACAGTATGTACAGAGAAAGGGGTACATAATAATCGTGTAAAGCGGTATGATCCACACGGGATTAGCGCTATATAAATAACTGTTATTATTTATTATTATTATTATTATCCACGTACCTTTAGAATTTAAGGCGCTCAAATCGCATGAGAATTAAAGGATAGTAAAGAGAAAGGTGCAACAGACAATGAGGAAGAAGGAGGCAGTACTTGAGATGAAGAGAAGAAAGAAGGTCTACGTAAAGCCAAATAACACTTATTGGGAAAATTACAGAAAATATCAAAGATTCACAGAAGGTGGATTAAGATATGCTTATATTCAGGAAATACCAAAATCCTAAATCTAATATTTTGAACAAAATTTGACTATTTTAGCTAATAAAAGAGAAACTAACACAGCGACATAACGGTCGTTTTGTAAGTAACATACCATCTTCGTGTGCAAGAGCACTATCGATGAACTGCGCAGTGGTGTCAAAGTGGGCACTCAGATCAGATTCCTCAACGTCTTGCACCTTTAGTCCACAGAATTTGATGCCCACTTTCTAGTATAAATAAAATGATAACAATTAAAAAGTGAACATTTTATTCCTTAAACTAGATGGATCTTCGACTGCGCGCAGTCAAAAATGATGCCTCCGCCATTACGTGATTTATTTATATCAAGCCCAAATCACCATACACTGAATTAATTCTGTCAACTCAATTTTGATGGTAATCTGTCTATCAGATCTTGACGTATCACAATTATGAGCTATAAGTGACCTTGACCTTTGCCCTCATGACCCCAAAATATATTGACCACAATTGCTCCCTAAGATACATTCAGGTACCAAGTTGGATTGAAATCTGACAAATGTTGTTCTTGAGATTTCCAATTACAAGCTATTTTTACATACATAATGAGCCCTGTGACCTTTGACCTCATGACCCCAAAATCTAATCAGTTCATTCATGGCTCCCCAAGAAACATGCATGTACCATGTTTGGTCAGAATCCATCAATTGGTTCTTGAGATAATGCTATCACAAGCTATTTTTGCATATATAATGAGCTCTGTGACCTTTGACCTCATGACCCCAAAATCTAATCAGAACATCGGCCTCTCAAGATACATACATGTACCAAGTTTGGTCAGAATCCGACAATCCGTTCTTGAGATAACGCGATCACGAGAACGGGACGTACGGACGGACAACCCGAAAACGTGATTTAATTAAGGTAGACAAACCCCCCTGATGAGCAGAAATGTGACAGTCCAACGTACCACTTTCTAGTTCTAGTTCTAGTTCTAGTTCTAGTTCTATGGTAATGCTCATCAACGCCTGTTCAGCATCTAGATGAGGGTAAAGTTCCTGAAAAGGGGAACTAAATAGTTTCAAGAGCCACCTTGAACTGCTCCAAAGAAGGCAGTTCAACGATGTTCTGAGGTAGCTCATCCCAGTCCTTAAGTGTCCTGGGGAAATAACTAAATTTATAAGTGTCCATTGAAGAGCCTAGTCTCATATATCGTTGTTGTTGTCTCCTCCGTGATGTTCGCTCCCTTGGTTTGATGTAATCCAGTATCGGAATCGCAATTATGTTATTTGCTATCCTCAACTGTTGCTACAGTGGAACCTCTTTATAACGAGCTCTGTTAATTACAACGAGTTACCTGATATAGCGAGGTAAGTGCACATGTCCAGGTTTGAAGTATTTTATCATTTGTGACCAGCTATAGCAAAACCCGGCACTTGTCGGTAATTCATGTTTTGAAGAAATGGGCATTTTAAGTTCACACAATGTGTGCAAAAGACTTATGATTGTAAAATTGAAACAATCATACCTTCGCCAATTATTGACCAATTAGTTAGAACAAAGGATCAAATGAAAGCTTGTGATGAGGCCTTTATAATGGTATGAAAATCTACATTTTGGTTTTTACCGACAATTGCCGGGTTTTGCTATTCTGCCCTCCCAAGGAAAAAAGCAGTATCTGACATTTTTGTTGATTTTCACTTTTTTGTAGAAAAATACTCAATAAACAATGCTCTTTCATGTGATACATTCAGTTTTCTGAAAAAAATTTGGAAACACCATTTTTTCCCAACCCTCAAACGCAGTATCTACAGTCAACCTCCACTTTCCCCAAGGAAAAAAGCAGTATCTACACAGCTAGTCTCGCCACAAGACAAACCAATTATTTATAAGCAGACAATATGAATAATGCGCATTTATAATAATTATATCTTGTATGACCAAATTTCACTACTTATATGAATTGCGAAGCACCAAATATTGAAGCAAATTTAACATATAAGTGCATTTTGCAATACGACCAACATTCTTCTATAAAGCGCAGAGTTTGTGACAAAGGCTATTAAAGTATGCATGAAAGTGCGTGTACCTCTGCCACATTCACACAATGCACAGACTGACTGCGCACGGCATATGATGCTGTGCATGCAGTGTGTTAATGGCATGTGATTTTAACGCATACATACATGCAATTGAGTCATGTATGTACAGTAATGCAGTCCTAATCTTCTACTAAATTAAGCTCTTCACTGCCAGCATGGATTAGTAAGAATTGTTTTATCCATAACATAAGGCATAATTCATCACCCTCCAAATTTCTATGTAGATACTGCGTTTTTGCTTGGGGAAATCGATCACGCACCGTGTTGGGAGCATGTAACATGCATTATTCCATATTTAAAGTAACTTAAGACTTGATAAGAGAGGGCGCTCTTTATCATTTCAAAGTTTTGTTTTAACTCTAACTTATACACTTTTATAACAAATGTATAAACAATAATTTTTGCATGGTTAATGAATACAATTCATGCTTCGTATTTTCTTTCATTGCGGAAATATGGGCCAATAAGTCCCTTTTTAAAGAAAAGTGTGACTCGCCTAGAGAGGGCGCTTTTTAATTAATCAAACTTTTTTCCCTTTAAAGTATGTTAATAGTACATACAGAATATATCCGAAACATTTTCGATTGTTTTATCCATAACATAAGGCATAATTTAACACCCTCCGAATTTCTATGTAGATACTGCTTTTTTCCTTGGGGAAATCGGTCACGAACCATGGATTTTCCCAAAGTATCTACATTTTCATGACAATCTCAAAATTAAATGGAAAATTCAATTGTTCATGTATGAAGAAAAATAGACACCTATATAGCCTTTAATCACACACTTAAGATATCTTCACAAGTTTATTATTTCCGAGCGGCTGTGGCAAAAACACAAAAGGGTCAATATCTCAGTTTCTAGAAAACGCTGAATCGTGTAGATACTGCCTTTTTCCTTGGGACGGCAGTATAGCCGCTCACATTTGATGACATAAATGGTACCCTGGGGTACCAAACGAAAATCCGCCATGTTGTTTAATTATTGATTTATTTTTTAGGGCTGTACCGGGGTATAGCATGCATACAAGCGCGCGCTGCACTGCATGCACAACGCAATACGGTTGTACTTCGAGTGGACACAAGATGGCGCTACACAACGCGGGATACCGGTGGCTGTACCGGGGTATAGCATGCATACAAGCGCGCGCTGCACTGCATGCACAACGCAATACGGTTGTACTTCGAGTGGACACAAGATGGCGCTACACAACACGGGATACCGGTGTACAACGGTACCCCGGGGTACTGCGTGTGTCATCATTTTTAAGCCCTGATACAACGAGATATCTGATATAACGAGGTAAACTCAATGTACCCAAGGTGATTGTTGTAATGAGGTTTCACTGTATGGTATGGGTACTACACATCAGCACTGTGTGGTATGGGTACTACACATCAGCACTGTATGGTATGGGTACTACACATCAGCACTGTATGGTATGGGTACTACACATCAGCACTGTATGGTATGGGTACTACACATCAGCACTGTATGGTATGGGTACTACACATCAGCACTGTATGGTATGGGTACTACACATCAGCACTGTATGGTATGGGTACTACACATCAGCACTGTATGGTATGGGTACTACACATCAGCACTGTATGGTATGGGTACTACACATCATCACTGTATGGTATGGGTACTACACATCAGCACTGTATGGTATGGGTACTACACATCAGCACTGTATGGTATGGGTACTACACATCAGCACTGTATGGTATGGGTACTACACATCAGCACTGTATGGTATGGGTACTACACATCAGCACTGTATGGTATGGGTACTACACATCAGCACTGTATGGTATGGGTACTACACATCAGCACTGTATGGTATGGGTACTACACATCAGCACTGTATGGTATGGGTACTACACATCAGCACTGTATGGTATGGGTACTACACATCAGCACTGTATGGTATGGGTACTACACATCAGCACTGTATGGTATGGGTACTACACATCAGCACTGTATGGTATGGGTACTACACATCAGCACTGTATGGTATGGGTACTACACATCAGCACTGTATGGTATGGGTACTACACATCATCACTGTATGGTATGGGTACTACACATCAGCACTGTATGGTATGGGTACTACACATCAGCACTGTATGGTATGGGTACTACACATCAGCACTGTATGGTATGGGTACTACACATCAGCACTGTATGGTATGGGTACTACACATCAGCACTGTATGGTATGGGTACTACACATCAGCACTGTATGGTATGGGTACTACACATCAGCACTGTATGGTATGGGTACTACACATCAGCACTGTATGGTATGGGTACTACACATCAGCACTGTATGGTATGGGTACTACACATCAGCACTGTATGGTATGGGTACTACACATCAGCACTGTATGGTATGGGTACTACACATCAGCACTGTATGGTATGGGTACTACACATCAGCACTGTATGCCCTTACAAAAAAAATCTATGGTATTCCTATGGTGCAGCTCTATGGTGAATGGTATTTCTATGATGCAGCTCAGTGGTGAATGGTATGTGTATGGTACACCACACAATTGCTGAATGGTGGAGTTCTATGGTCAATGGTATATCATTGATGCCGACCTATGGTGTATGGTATTTCTATGGTGTATTATATGGTAGAATATATTTCTATGGTATTTCTGTTGAATGGTATCCCTATTGTGGAAGATATTTCAGTGGTAGCTCTATGGTGGATGATGATTTTATGGTATATTAATGGTGGTTAGTGACTCTATGGTGGCTCTAAAGTGAGTGGTATATATATGGTAGATCTATGGTGGCTGTATGGTGTATGGTATTTCTACGGTATGTTATATGGTAGAGTATATTCTATGGTATTTCTGTTGAATGGTATATCCCTGTGGTGTAAGATATTTTAATGGTAGCTCTATGGTGGATGATGACTTTATGGTATATTAATGGTGGTTAGTGACTCTATGGTGGCTCTATAGTGAATGGTATATCTATGGTAGCTCTATGGTGGCTGTATGGTCTATGGTATTTCTACGGTATGTTATATGGTAGAGGATATTCTATGGTATTTCTATTGAATGGTATATCCCTGTGGTGTAAGATATTTCAATGGTAGCTCTATGGTGGATGATGACTTTATGGTATATTAATGGTGGTTAGTGATTCAATGGTGGCTCTAAAGTGAATGGTAGATCTATGGTAGCCCTATGGTGGCTGTATGGTGTATGGTATTTCTACGGTATGTTATATGGTAGAGGATATTCTATGGTATTTCTGTTGAATGGTATATCCCTGTGGTGTAAGATATTTTAATGGTAGCTGGTAGCTGGTAGTGGATGATGACTTTCCCTGATAGCAGACTGACGTCTTTATGACGTCTTAATTTGGTCGTTAACTGGTAAACACGTCGTATGTCGTGTAAACGATGTGAATACGACGTCATTATGACGTCTTTTAAAGACCATTCTTGACATGATAATTTGTGTCGTAAGAAAGACGTAAAAACGACGTCATTATTACGTCTTTCAAAGACCAATTTTACACTATCTATTTTTGTCATAAGGACGTCGTAAAAATTACGTCTTTATGATGTCTTTTCAAGACAATTTATGCCATCAAGGTTTATGTCGTACGCACGACAATATTAAGACGTCATTATGACGTGTTTACAAGACTAGTTTTTGCCATCATTTTTTGTCGTATGAATGACCTCATTACGACGTCATTGTGACGTCTTTTAAAAACCATTTTTTCCAATTATTTTTTGTCGTATAGACGACGTTATTACAACGTGATTATGACGTCTGTCAAAGACATTTAAGCAATTATTTTTAGCGTATGGACGACCTTTTTATGACGTCAATATGACGTCTTTCAAGGACTAGTTTTCACATGCTTTGTTTGTCGTATAGGTGACATGATTAAGACATCATTATTACGTCTTTCAAATACCATTTTTCACGATTTATTTTGTCATTAGGACGTCTTTATGTCTTTTCAAGACGATTTTTGCCATTAAGGTTTATGTCATACGGACGATGGTATTACGACGTCATTATGACGTCTTTACAAGATTAGTTTTGCCATCATTTTTATGTCGTATGAACTACCTCATTACGACATCATTGTTACGTCTTTTAAAGACCAGTTTTTGCAATAATTTTTGTCGTATGGAAGACTTTTTTACGACGTCATTATGACGTCATTCAAAGACTAGTTTTCACTAGCTTTGTTTGTCGTATTACGACGTCATTATTACCTCTTTCAAAGACCATTTTTGCCATTAGGGTTTATGTCGTGTGGACGACGTTATTACGTGATTATGACGTCTTTCAAAGACTTTTTTGTAATTATTGTTGGCGTATAGACGACCTTTTTTACGACGGCATTATGACGTCTCTTAAATACTAGTTTTCACTAGATTTGTTTGTCGTATGGGTGACATGATTACGACGTCATTAATACGTCTTAAAAATACAATTTCGCCATGATAATTTGTGTCGTATGGACAACAATATTATGTCATTAAGACTTTTTCAAAAGACTTACTTTTCGGTGCTTCGCTTTTCATTTTTGTCGTATGGACAATTCAAAAGGCAATTAACTAAAGAATAGTTAACTCTATATTTACATATAGACAACATCTTTATATCTGGATATTACAAATCCCAAAGCTAGTTTGTCCAATTAGTTTTTGTTCTATGGATGACGTTATTACAACATCACTATGAAGTCTTTCAAAGACTTATTTTCACTATCTTTTTTGTCGTATATCTATGATTACGACGTATATCCATTACGACGTCTCTATGACATCTGAAAAAGACCATTTTTGCCATGACAATTTGTGTCGTATGGACGACAATATTATGACGTCATTGAGAATTCTTTCAAAGACAAGTTATTCACTATCATTTATGTTGTATGTATTACATTATATCTGGTTTTCTTCACATATGCAGGAGTGTTGTGTTTTGTTATGGATGTTGTCTCTTTTGCATTTTCTTTCCTTTTCTTTACAGTTAGGCGTTATACAGTATATTATTTATGTTAGTATCTTTGTTTACTATTATATACACTGGATATTTGTTATTTTAAAAAATGTTTGTTTTTGTAGTACGTTCATTTATTGTAAAATTGTAATTGTATTGTAAAATCAGAAATGAAACAAACCATATAACCAGAAGAATGAACACATGTTTCCTAGAATGGGTTCTCAGGAGATCGAGCGGCCATCTTTGATCTGAGAAGGTTGCCATGGTGATATATGAAGTAAAGTACATGTATCAGAAATTAATTTGTAGCCCCCAAAACCTAGGAAAAATAGTATGCTACCCATTATTTGAACGCACTGGGTTCACAATAATATAATATTTATGGGATATGCAAATAATTAGTCTAAATTACCTAATTATACGAAGTTCATTACATGCATTGTCCAATGTTGCAATGGTGGCAACCAAGCTTAAATATATCTAATACATTTATTTAGATCATGACTTGATTTATTCACTCATAAAAAGATTAAAAACAATATTGGTGGGTATATGGTCCCTAAGTGAAGCAGCTGCTTCAAAATAAACACATACAAAATAAAATACAACTAGTAAAAAAAAAAAAAAAAAAAACGGAGATGGGGTGAAATGGGGGAGAACTGAGATTATACATGTATAAAGGGTGTCTTTGTATAAGTATGTTTGAATGTTATAGCCCGGTCACATATCAACGGATTGCGCAAACGGAGAGCTACATTTTCCATCCGTTCTGTACGTTTCTTGTCCGTTCCTTGTCCGGTGATGTACGTTGTTCTATGTTTTGTACATGAAGCAATGGAGACGACTTTCATCACCGGATAATTTAATGTTTTAAATTGTCTATTCGTTGGGCATACGTTTCCGATATCCGTTGATATCTGACCGGGCCATTAAGATGAAGCGCTCTGTAAATGGGGTGGTTGGGAATTCCAAAGTGTTAGACCTGCAAAAAAGACTGCTCTTTGTGAGACTACTGTTATTGAAAATAAATATGATAATCATTACTACTACGCAATGAGTGCATGGCAGTCATCTTTGATTTCAGGGTTTTACCATGTGCAAATGAGTACCAAGAATGAATTCCCCGCTCAAAGATTCCCTAACATAATTTATTTCATCACATTTGTGCTAGGTAAAAACTTACCTCTGACCTAGTATAACAAATATGCAATTTAGCTGATTATCTGTATAATGCTAATACAACAATTTTTCAATGTTGCCAAGGTAGTAACATTGCTAAATTATCTGAAGAAACCTTTTAGCACATGAGAAAAAACAAACAAATATTGGACCGTCCACAACCTATTATCGGCTACAGGAATAATTCATGATCGATTATAAACGATAGTATCAAAGTGGAAATAACCCAATGATGCCAGGGTGGTAATATTGCTAGATTTCCTAAAGAATCCCTTTAGAACATGAGTAAAAACAAACAAACAAATATTGGACTTATGAACGTCTACAACATATAGGATCGCCTACAGGAATAATTCATGATCGATTATAAACAATCGTATCAAAGTGGAAATAACCCAATGATCCCAAGGTGGTAATATTGCTAAATTTTCTAAAGAAACCTTTTAGAACATGAATAACAAAAGAAAATACAGTAGGACTTATGATTAACGTCTTCAGGTCTAATGGATACAGGATTCATTCATGATCGATTATAAACAATCGCATTAGAGTGCAAAGTAAAATTCCAATTTTTATAACTATTTACATTGAAAATATTGTTATTATGATCTTATTTTTGCAGATATTAAAACTAATATAAATACCAACCTGTTCTTAATATTTTCAACATGATTTGCAAGTTAATTATTTAGGCATCAACTCTTTGAAATACTAAACAGTCAATACTAACCATTTAAATCTCACATACTAAGAAGCGGGATATATATAGGGAACCTATACCACAACTGATTAGTAAGGTGTTAGACGTAGGTTATAGGATATGTTTAGGATTTAGGAATAGGATAGGATTAGGTGTTACATGTTAGAAAAGTGTTGAATTGATAGTTGTCTGTGGAATACACACCAGCCATAGCCATCTCATTTTTTTCATTATTAATAATGTAAAAATCGCTTCAAAATATGACGATATGGTAGACGATATGGTAGATGAATGGTAGAACAATGATATCACTGTGGTAGATAAATGGTATGTCTATGGTAGATTAATGGTGGACATATGATAACACTGGTAGATTGGTGGTAGTCCTATGGTAGATGAATGGTAGAACAATATCACTATGATAGATGTGTAGCGACCCATACTTCGCTCATACATGTTGCTTCACCCCGACCTGCTTTTGCCGATCCAGTTATTTCCAGTTTATCACTCTCGGTACTTTTCCAGTTATTTTCCACCACGTGGCTCATACATATTCATGTTTTCTTCGCGTGTGCGCCCATTCAACCAATCACGCATCACCATTTCGCCAGCCGCGCTTTTCAACTCCACGTGCCTTTCACCAGTTTCTTCACTCCGATCACCATCTCTCGTTGAGTCAACTTCAACTCTAGTTTTCTCTCTCCGCCGTCGAGACCCTTCTGTGGCATGAATCTCCATCATGTCACAGCACCTTTCACGCCGCCCCTAGCGGACTGGATAGTTTCTAGTGGTACGTTATAATCACCGCCGTCTTGTGCCACTGATTCACCACTGGGAGCTTCCACGTCACGATACGCACCGGGCAGTTCTGGCGTACTCACCTCACAGCTCGACTCACCGTAGCTGGTCTGCTCACGCATCTTCTTAGTCGGCCTACGACAATGGACGATTCACTGTTCCTTCGGCACCGACTCTGATTCCTGTATTCACCTTTCCTTGGCATCGACCCGTAGAGCGACTCACCGTCTCCGCGTCAACCGCCGCATCATCTACTTCTCTTCTCGTCTCGACCGCGACCCACGAGGGTCAACTTCTTCATCAGCGTCGTCATCGCGCACTTCGCGGTTCTTCAACCCCGTCATCGAAGTCGCGTTTCCGCTTTCCAAGTCTCCGCATCATCATCGCGTGCAGCCCCTTCCTTCGTTCATCAAACCCGCATTTTCGGACTTCAGCAAACATTTACTGTAAGCGATTATTTATTGTCAGGCTTATTTTAATGTATCTTCGTGCAATATCTAATCCCGTTTATTCATGCATATTCTCATCCCGTTGCAACGGCACACATGTATTTATTTATAACCCATTAGACATACGAAAAGGGAATTTGCTTTCTCACTTGTGTTTTATTGTCTACAACCTTGCTTCCTCGTAACTAAAATAAAATGGTGATATGTTGTGTGAACACGCATTACAAATCCACACCCAATCCCCACACACACTTATCCCACATATGAATGGTATATGAATAGTGGCTCTATGGTAGATGAATGGTAGAATAATGATAGCACTGTGGTAGATGAATGGTGGATCAATGATATCACTGTGATAGATGAATGGTATATGCATGAGTGGTGGATGAATGGTGGCTCTATGGTAGATGAATGGTAGAACAATGATATCACTGTGGTAGATGAATGGTGGCTCTATGGTAGACGAATGGTAGAACAATGATATTGAGTGGTGGATGAACGGTGGCTCTATGGTAGATGAATGGTGGAACAATTATATCACTATGGTAGATGAATGGTATATAAGTGGTGGCTCTATGGTAGATGAATGGTAGAATAATGATGGTAGATGAATGGTAGATGAATGGTGGATCAATGATATCACTGTGGTAGATGAATGGTATATGAATGGTATATGAGTGGTGGACGAATGGTGGCTCTATGGTAGATGAATGGTATAACAATGATATCACTGTGGTAGATGAATGGTAGACCTATAGTGGATGAATGGTGGCTCTATGGTAGACGAATGGTAGAACAATGATATTGAGTGGTGGATGAACGGTGGCTCTATGGTAGATGAATGGTGGAACAATTATATCACTGTGGTAGATGAATGGTAGCCCTATGGTAGATGAATGATGGCTCTATGGTATATTAATGGTACAACAGTGATATCACAATGATATCACTGTGGTAGATAAATGATTGATGAATGGTGGGTCTGATGTAAATGAATGGTAGCCATATGGTAGATGAGTGGTGGAACTATGATAACACTGTGGTAGGTGAATGGTGGATCAATGGTATATGAATCGTAGCTTAATGGTAGACCAATGGTGCCTGTATGGTAGTTGAATGGTAGAATACGTGGGTGTGGCCTAATTTGAATAAATGAATAAATTTGTCCCAAATATTTTAATTAGTTTAATGGTAAATGAATGGTAGATCAGTGGTAGATTTGCTATGGTGTTTGTATGGTCATCAATGGTAGATTTGCTATGGTGTTTGTATGGTGTACCATAGAGTTTTTTTTTGTAAGGGTGGTATGGGTACTACACATCAGCACTGTATGGTATGGGTACTACACATCAGCACTGTATGGTATGGGTACTACACATCAGCACTGTATGGTAGGAGTACTACACATCAGCACTGTATGGTATGGGTACTACACATCAGCACTGTATGGTATGGGTACTACACATCAGCACTGTATGGTATGGGTACTACACATCAGCACTGTATGGTATGGGTACTACACATCAGCACTGTATGGTATGGGTACTACACATCAGCACTGTATGGTATGGGTACTACACATCAGCACTGTATGGTATGGGTACTACACATCAGCACTGTATGGTATGGGTACTACACATCAGCACTGTATGGTATGGGTACTACACATCAGCACTGTATGGTATGGGTACTACACATCAGCACTGTATGGTATGGGTACTACACATCAGCACTGTATGGTATGGGTACTACACATCAGCACTGTATGGTATGGGTACTACACATCAGCACTGTATGGTATGGGTACTACACATCAGCACTGTTTTTTTAATATCGGCACCCCGCGTAAAATTTGTTTTTGAGCGTGTTGTAAAAAATTGTGCATGTGATAATGCGCGCTACCCTTAGAAACTGCTCTGGTCGAAATTTTTAGGAGAAATGATGCGTTTATCGTCCGCTTCGTGTGATTTTGTGAAATTTGTGAAATGATGCCAACATCGCACAAGAAATTTTGAGTTGCGTGCGTTGTCAATGAGAGTTGTGGGGTGCCGGTTTTAAAAAAACGCTGCGAACTCATGAAGTAAAAAAACAATGTGCGCGTTCGAAGACGATATCTCAAAATACAAATTATAAATCGCAAATCTGATCATCGCATCGGAATCTGCACTATTTTCTTAATGTGTGAGTAAAATTGTAGAAAAATTTGTACGATTTTTAAGTCTAAAACTGTTGGAAATATCTTAGGGTGCCGATGTGTAGGTCCCTCAACCATACTATAGATCTCAGTGCAACCTATCTCATTTGTTCAGGGGGTAGGGGGCAAGTGTTCATCATATCAGACTCCCGGAGGGCACTCAAATAATTTGTTGACGGGTGTGTCCACAGAACTCTGAAATGGGGGTCTTAAGAGCTGATCTATACAAGCACAAAATATAGGGTCTTTGGAGCTACAGGAGTTAAGGGGTCTAAGGATCAATAAAACTACAAAATACATGGACTTGGAGCTACCAAAGACGTACGGAAACCCTCAAAAAGGCTCAATTGGTGGTCCAAGGAGCCGACTAGAAGAATAATGGACTTTGCGCTACTCAACTACATGTACCTAGCCAAGTCATTCTAGGGATCTATGGAGCGGCAATTTTTGAAAATCGGGTATCTTTAGAGCGGCAATCTGGTGTGAAAATGGGGTTCTTTTAAGCGGCACATTATACATGAGTGCCCCCCCCCCCCCCCCCTGGGAAGCTAGTCGCTGGCTTGCGGCAGATTTCTGTACTTACATCATAGAATGCTTGATCAGTCTCCACACAGAAGCATTCCTCCGGTCCCTGTGCACAGTTGAGCACGTGGGTGATGCCAATGCCATGCAGGTACTCCCTGTTCTTGGCAACCCTCCTAGAGAGACACAATTACAGAGAAGAATGGAATGCATTAAAATTAAAGGGAGTGTCCAGCTTTAACAAATCATCTAGGACCTAATTAGGAACATGATGATTACCCTGTTCTATCAGGTCCTTGAGTGAGCACAGCTAGTTCAATAAATGGGTGATACCAATGCCATACTGACAGGTACTCCCTGTTCTTGGCAAACCTCCTTGAAGCAAAATGAACATACATTTATATCTCATTAGAACAACCCTGTAGATCAAGAGACAACCAAATGGAGAAGTAATTGGGACCATTCATATTACTCATTAATCTCAGCTAGCTGGTAGCAGGTCTGAGGCCGAGCATTCAACAGGTCCCGGCACAGTTGAGCACATGGGTGATATACCAATGCCATACAGGTATAATCCCTATTCTTGGCAACCCTCCTATACATGTATACAGAGAGAGACCAAATTAAACATCGTTATAATAAGGACCTTATTAGGATCAGTTGAGCACATGGGTGATGCCAATGCCATATAGGAACTAACTATTCTTGGCAACCCTCCAAGAGAGACACAAATACATAGGAAACGGAGGGTGTATTCTGAAAATGATTTTAAGTTAAAATTTATTGTATCTATGTCATATCTACCTCAATCAAATATTGAACTGTATAAGAAATATATTTTAGTGACGTAGAAATGACGTAGATAAAATAAATTTTAAATTCAGAATACACACTCAAGGATTTGCATTGATGAAGACAACATTTTATGATGATCACATTCCACAGTAATTGCACTGGTCTCTGTGGAACCTCGTTATAACAACCATAAATTTACCTTAGTAAAATGGGGTTTACTAACGTTGTGATTCCCCCAATAGTTTGCGCATAGACCTATGGTTTTAGCAGGGATAGACGACTTCCTTGAGGGGGAAGTAAACACAGCGTGAGTTTGTTAACAGTACTTAGAGATTACAAATCTCAGAAACTGAGAAGAATGAAGTAAATCAAGGAAAGAAAGAGGACCACCTAGTAAGGCTGTTGATTTCGGGTATATTTACTACCCGGGACTCGCGATAATTTTTCGGGCGATTCCCGGGTACCCGAAATTTATCAATTTGTTGATTTCGCTATAGGCATGTCACGCCGCTGGGAAACATGTTCATTCAAGTGACAAAAATGCAGCGCATTTATGACAATAAATCATCTTATAAAATACAGCAAATTCGTAAATCGATTTTTTGCTTTTTTTCTCGGGATATCGAGTATCGATTTTTGCGCCCGGGACTCGACATTTTTCGGCGGGACCCGGGTCTCGTCACCTAGATACCCAAGGTATGCCCATTCGTTTTTCCTTCAGCAAGAAAATGTATTCACATTTGCTGCTCTCGACCCAGGTGTATAAATGGGTACCCGGAAGGATGGAACAGAGTTACTTAGCACTGTGTGCACCTACGAGGTTGCCTAGCTGGAATGCTCCCCAGGGAGTGGACAATGTGCACTTTGTGTGCTGGATTGAGTGCAGTATATCCTATGACCGGGGTAATAATAGTGATGCGCCGCAAGCTTCGAAAGACGGAACGTGCGCTATATAAGTAGCCACCATTAGTAATCGAAGATCAGAGCATGCATTTATATGGAAAATGAAACAATTTGGCAAATTGAAATTAATGGGTACCAATTGAAACCAATGCCAATTGTGGGTACCAATTGAATTCAGTTTCAACCGCCTCACAAAATTTTCGAGACCAGGCGCGGATCTACGGGGGGGTTTAGGGGGTTTAAACCCCCCCCGCTTGGGCTGCCAAGTAAAAATGCTATCAGTTAAAAAAGTGAACAAAAATCACTTACGGGGGTTTAAAATAGCAAAAAAAATTGCCGCTTCGCGGCTATAACTGAAAAAAGTTAACAAAAATCACTTACGGGGGTTCAATATAGCCAGAAAAATTCGCCGCTTCGCGGCTCGTGGACGATGCTCCGCATCGTCATTGGGTCAAACCCCCCCCCCCCCCCCTTAGCAAAAAGCTAGATCCGCCCCTGGAGACCAATACAACATACCCATTGAAGCCAATGGGTACCCATTGAAATTCAACTGGATTTTCGTCCTTGTTTTTGGCAACTGTCCTACAGAGACAAAAATATAGAGAAGAGTAAAGAGTACCATATTTGTCGGTGTATTAACCGCTCCGGTGTATTAACCGCACCCCCTAAAAAAAAAAATTTTTTTTTTTTTTAAAAGTGCGGTTAATACGGTCGTGTATTAACCGCACCCTTTTTTTTCTTCTTTTTTTTTGAAAAAAGGTGCGGTTAATACACCAGCAAATACGGTACGCACAGTGAAGTTAACTACTTACCCCTCGCCTATGAAGACACGATCAAAGACTTCATCCATCTCCCTGCTCGGGTACATTAGTAGTCTTCCTGCCCGTAGTATCACCTCAAGCTCCTCTCGAGTACATGGTGTATACAATTCCATCTTATCTTCCGTGGCCATCTTCTCTTCGGTTGTCATCATATCTTCAGTGGACATCTTTTCTTATAAATCTATAATCGGGAGAGATAAAACAGAATTACGGTAGAATGAATGGTTCACTCACCCGTTTCCTACAAAGACGCAGTCAAAGACTTCGTCGAAATCACGTCTCGGTGTCACGTAGCCACTGTTTTCCTGCGCTTCTCTCAAGATCTGTTTGAGTTCATTCAGTCGACATCGTTTATAGGAGGACTTCCTTTTGCTTGCCATGCTGATTCACTATGATGAAATACAAATGGATCAAATGGATCTGTATTTAGTCAAAATCCCATGGTGAAATTCCTATTGACTATATTAACAATTTTACCAATTGAAAATTACCCATTAAAAATGATCAATTGAAATCAATTGGTAATCAAAGAGTATATATGGAAAATGAAACAAACACCCATTGAAACTAATGCCAATGGGTACCAATTGAATTCAGTTTCAATTGGTACCAATTAGAATTTCAACTGGAATTATGTCCTGGGATGCACAAAACTAATTATAATGTTAATCAATGAAGCAGCGAGCTATCGAATCTGGCAGATTCTTCTTCAGGCGTACAAATGACAGCTAACTATACTCAACATAAGATTATATACATAAACAGGTAGGTGGAAGGTGCGACCAGCAACAAACTGGAGTGAACAAGAACAAAAGGATTGGGGAATACAATGGAGGAGGTGCAAATGCAGTACATGTAGCAGACTAGAGTGGACAGGAACAAAAGAACAAAACTTACTTAGAACTATATACATGTATAGCAGTTCTCGTATACCTTGTTGTACAATATTGTCCATAGAAGCATGGAACAGGTTTCGGTTTTCTGTCATGAGAGTAGAAAAGGACAGCTAGAGTAAATTTCAATTCAAATACATGTACCTGGCCTGGGATCCAAACCAACACAATGGTGTACACTGTACTAAAGAATAAAGAAATCTATTTGATTTTGTAACGATTCTGAACTGAACTTCTTAAAGGGGACCACCAGGCAAAGAACAACACATAATTACATGTGTTGGTACTGTTTTGTGATATCAAATAGATAACCAACAGTTTGCAAAGGGTTGTGTAATTCATCATCATCATCATCACCATCATCACTATTATCATCATCAATTTAAAAATCATAATCATTGCCATCATCACCACCACCCTCATCATCATCATCATTGTTATCGTCATATTTTTCATCATATCCCCATCAAAAACATCATCATAAGTTATAAACATCGTCTTCAGCAATAGACTATACAAATCTCTTTTTCTCTGCACTGACAGATAGACAGACAAACAAACAGACAACATTTAATGTAAATTGAATATTTAAGTATATTTAATATATCAATTTTGAAGCACACATAAACACGAACAGATATAATAAATGAAACAGTATTTGCATTTAAAGTAAGAAATGTATATAAATGAAAGACAATGGTTTGTACAAAACATAATGAACCCAATAAAAAATATTCACTGTTATACATCTATGCAAAGGAGACAGGGGGAGTGCAATAAAAATCATTAAAAAATAACTAAAGCAGGTAGAGTAACAAAATAGGGCTCTAAAAATAGAGTAATTTATGCTCTTTCTTCCTGTACACAACTAGTCTTCTACTTGTTAAAGTGTAGGACTACCAAACCACTGATGGGTTATACAATACTATTTTCACAAATCAAAATTATTCAAGCCTCCACACTAAATTTTTTCTTTACTTCTAGATGAGACTTAAATTTAAAGGTGAATGACAGTAGTGGGAAACGCCCCACCCCCTAAAAATGAAATGTACGCTCTTATTACCAACCATGTGAAAGAATATAGTTTTTCTAACATGGGATTATACAAATTTGGCCAAGAAACCGCCTACTAATTGATATATTTGCAAAATTATAAATTTATCTGTTGCGGACTGATATCACCAACGCGGAATCGCGCATACGCTACGTGCAAATGACCGCGTGCATTACCCGATGTGTTCGCTGTGCGGGCTTGTCCCCAGCTTGTCGATATCTCCAGTCCAGCGCTAGTGGCGCGGACAGGTGCGAACGGGCGGTGGATTTATACATTTTACGGGCGGGTATTGGATTTCTTGCGATATTTCTGTATTTAACGATGCTTAGGTTCAGATTTTACCACACAAGCCCTATTTAAATACTTATTCAACAATATTGATCAATATAGATGTTTTCGGCTACTTTCCCAAAACTGGTATTCATCTTTATTCTCTCACAGTTGACCAATAACTAGGCAACCAAACTAGGCCCGACATCAAATTTGACTTGCCCCGGGCAATAGGGCAGGTGCTAGTGTCGAGCCCTGAATTATTACAAGACATACAACACAAATTACAAATCCTTTGGTACTGTCATGGTGTATAAGAATTTGTTGGTACAAAAAAAAATGCAAATATATAAATTCAAATGAAAGACAATGGTTCATAATGAACCGATCATAAACAATTTTGTGCTCACTGTTCTGTGTGCGTATTCCCTCTAATCCCAGCCAAGTTTTATTGGCCACTCTCAGCAACTCCCAACATGTCTGGCTACGCACCCGTGTCCAAAAAAGCGTCAAAATTGTATCATTTTCAGCTATACGGCGTCATCAACGTTTTCCTTAAAAAGAGTTGGTTTTCAGCACTCGTTAGAAAAAAACACACAAAAAGGGTATCTTTTCAGGTGCACAAGTTTTTTAACGTTTTAAAAGGTCCATTTCAGAGGTTGATGGACACGGGAGGGTAGCGCTTTTGAATGAGAGTGACCCCCCACCCCCCCCCCCCCCCCCCCCCCTCAGGCTCCATTGTCTCAGCTGTGTACGTACATATAAATAATATTACATCTTTATGTTCTTACATGTTCTTTATGTATCATCGTCATTTAGGCTCTGAAGAAGCTTCTGCTCGGATCGAAAACTTCGGCCCTATATTGACTCTCATTATCTATCTATCACGATGACTTCTGTAAAGTAGTTCTTCGTTAAGCGGCCAAAGCTGTTTCATAAATCCACTGTAATAATTGTTTTCTCCTGCCAATGGATTGACACATTTCTTTGTAACATTCAACATGTTTAAAGAACAAATAAACTACTAGTATATCTATCTACATGTATCTATATATTAATCATGATGACTTTTGTAGTTCATCATTCAGGGCGCAGAGTTGTTTCATAAACCCGCTGTTCGGGCACACTTCCCTCTTGCTGCGAACGGTTTTCGCTGCTTCCCTTACGTCCATCCCTCTGCGCATCATCAAGTAGGCCATGGCAACAGATGCGGAGCGGCTAAAACCCTGGACACAATGCACCAGTACCTTGCCTGAAAAGGAAAGAATAAAAAAACAGTGGATGGAACTGGTTGGAACTGGTTGGAACTAGTTAGAACTGGTTAGAACTGGTTGGAACTGGTATTTCCCTGTATCTGACTTCCCTCAATGAATGCGATGTGTCAGAAGACCAACTTGTTAAAATCAGAGCATCCACCATTTTGTTTCCTTTCTGATTTTAATAAGAAAAGATAAACAATACCTGGTGGAATGCAACTTCTCCCAAGGTGAGGGCTTGCTCTCAATACCAGCACATGTTTGAATACTATTCTGTCAATCAATACTCAATTAATGAAAAGATGAACAATACGGGGTGGAATGCAACTTCTCCCAAGGTGAGGGCTTGCTCTCAATAGTATCGCATGCACGGGCGTAGACATGACATTGATACCCATTCAAGTGGGGGGGATGAGCTATTCATTCATCGGATTACATCCCCCCCCCCCCCCCCCCCCCCCCCCCCCAGTTGAATAGGTATTACGCAACTCGCTACGCCCGTGATCGCATGTTTGAATACTATTCTAACTGACACACTTTCAATTTTAACAGGAATGGATCAGTAATCAAACTTGTAATAATGTAGGTCAAATATTTAACAAATAGTTGATGTATACACTAATACACAATAGTTGAAGGCAACTTGCATTTGGATTTTAGGGAACCTTTAACCTTTAAACTGTTTTTACCGTTTTCCTGCGTCAAGGCCTCATCAATAAACTGCACGACTCAAAATCAAAATGTTGCTTGATATATAGTACAGAAGCTATGACGTCATAAATATATATTTTTAGAATTTTCAAATTTGAACTTCATTTTCAAAAAGATCATCAAAAATAATATCCAAATACCGAAAATCAATTGAATATATTAAGTATTGGGTGAGATATACCCATCCGAATGAATTTGTTGTCAATAGGCAATCAGTGTTATAGTGCTCTGGTTCATAACTTTATGTAGCTCATAATGTTGGCTTGCAAAGGACTATCTTTTTTTTAAATAGGCTGCACTGTAATTTATCTTTTCCTTAATTGTATAATTTGTTGTATTTGTTTGTTTATATTTGTAGGATGTAATATATTTTGTTTATTTAATTTACTATGTAGAGCGCATAGAGTCATTTTGACTATTATGCGTTATATAAATATACATTATTATTATTATAATTTTAAGCCAAGACGATTAAATTGCTTTTACCGTTTTCCTGCGTCAATGCCTCATCCATAAACTGCACGGCTCTATCAAAATGTTGCTTGATGTTCGACTGGGGAAAGTCTGAAACCTGAAGGCCGCAAAACTTCATGTTGACTTTCGGCGAATGAAACAGAATCTGGGAGTAAACAAAATATAACAATATTAATAATAATAATAATAATATGAACATTTATATAGCGCAGCTACTATTAATACATGTACATGTATATATGCGCTTACAACCGTATCTTATTATTATTACCCATGGTCATCAGGTACATTACAAACCCACACAATGATATTGCGTACTTTCTCACCTCCCCGGGGAGCATACTAGCCGAGCTGCCACTGATGATGGTGCTAAGGCTAATTAACACCCGACCATGGTACCCATTTATATACCTGGGTACAGAGCAGCAATTGTGGATTAATTGTCTTGCTAAAGGACAAACGTGTTGGGCCTACACAGGGTTCAAACTCGGGATCTCACGATCGGAAAGCGCGCGCTCTACCAATCTTGCCTGACACGACGTCCACAATATATTATTTCTTGAAGCACCCTCTATACCAAAACTGGACTTTCCCTTTAACATTTCTTTTATTATACCTCGTGATTTTGTTTAAGTTATTTTGATGTCTGTAACTATTGTTGCACATGACACTGCAATTCAGCTTGTGGAGCTCTGCGAATGTCAGTGACATTTTGTTGAATAAAATACCACTATTATTTTATCAAGGAAATGTTATTTTCAAACATAAGAAAAACTGATCAGAAATTAATTAAATGAATGAATATGAGCAAAAAAGATTGGCATTCACAGGATTCGAACCAAACACATCCAGATTGCTAGACCAGTGCTAGAAAGCTCTTGTGTTTGCTCTTTTGTATTTACCATATTTGAATTTTTGCCTTAAAAACAATCAATTTGATAAAGAAACAAGCAAGTGCTTGATTTTGCCTTGAAACATACTTTATAGAAGTCCATGTTTGTATTAACATGATGGAATTTGGTGCCTGGGCGCATTTTACAACATGAATCCCATTTTGAGCTTTCAGCATTTTGGCTGTATTTATGCCTCAAAAACAAGCTGGGGCCAGCCAGGAACAGAGTGGTGGGAAGGAGGTGGGAGATGAGTTGCCAATTTGAGGTGCTTAGTTTCGTCTTAAAACTTACTTTATAGAAGTCTGCATCGGTATTTACATGATGGAACTTGGAGCCCTGTGCACAGTTCAATATGTGAGTAATACCCAGCTCCTGTAGCTGTGTCTTGTCTTTGGCGATGGCTCTGGAAAAATAAAAATAAAATTTTCAATCAAACTTATTACAAGTTTAGGTGTCGGTTCCTTTAACATGTATCTGAATTTATTCTTATAAATCCATATTAATAATTATTCAATAAACATATTGGTCCGAATTCTCATCAGTGGCTCAACTAACACTACGAAAATTTTGTACCTAAAACCTGTGGCAACGTTGTGTAAAGAGAGGCCGAAAGACGTATAAACATCTTCCTAAACATATGTAAAAAATCTGGAACAATTGTCTAAACAGTGTGTGAAAATGAGTATGGGCGGAGTTTAGTTTGGATTGGTTGCTAAGGTATGAGTTCTTATTCCACCGCGGTCATTTTCACACACCTTACAAATATGTTTTATCTTTCTACTGGCCTGAGTTGGCTACTTGAGAAACCCATTAAATTTTCTCCCTCAGTATGTGGCTGGACGAAAAGTATGTGAAAATGACTGATTGATTCCCTGTCCTTGGCACCGTTCTGAGCCCAGGGTAATAAAATCGCTTGGCCGATCGGAATATCCTTGGGGTACTTCTCACTAAAAAAATTGTTTCCGAAACTTGTGAACAGTGACATAATTTTGTATTTACTTCGATTTTCTGTAAAGTGTACATGATGGTTACAATATAGGTATGCGAATGCATGGACCCTACAGGGTCCACGATATGAGGGAGAGCAGTAGATGATTTTGCCAGATTATTACATATGCTTTTGCCCGAATATTGTCAGCTCATTTAGTTTACGTAAATACAATTTAAAAAAACATTCTATCGGCAAGAGTAAAAATAATTGATCACATGACTCTTTATGAGTAATACAAATCGAGAGAGAGAGAGAGAGGAAAAAATCAAGAATAGATGAGTTCATAGACTCAACACTGACGCTATAATATAATACTACCTGTACCTTGCCTGCCTGCAATATTAGAAGACGGATGAGATGAGTACTGTGCGACCATATATGTTTTCTTGTTGACATTATGTCTATAATAACTGCGTTATAGATGACTGGTCTCTGCACTGCATATCTATTATGTTTCTTCCTGATTCGCTTTATCACATTATCGCACACTTATCACTCATTTACACAATGCCTTCCCTCAGTTAAGTATAAAGTGTCAAGAGAAAGTTGAAAACAAATACATAATTATGTTGATTATATCAATCAGATTATTAATTTACGGTAATTGCGCCAAGTTCTTTTACTTGGTTTAGGTTATTTTGGTCAGAAATAGTATCTGCAAAAGACTAATGATCTATTATTCTTCATTCTTCCACAATTCTGTGATCATTTACACGACTTTTAATACCGCATGGTAATTTGTTCATAAACTTGTGACTAAACAAAAGTACTTGCACTGCGAAAGAAATACATGTATATAAACCCCTCCAAAAAAGTTCGGAAACTCAACTTTGATCGAATATATCACTCTTATTGTCAAATTATATTTTTTACTTTTAGTGTCATTGCAATGCATGATGATCTCCCTTTAAAATGTATTTCAAATCGGGGAATGCGCAGTGCGTTTCAGAATGGAGGACGGTCAGAAGTCAAATGTCGCAAAATGGACCAAAAGTATTCAGTCAGGAAATTTGACTATTGTGTCGTATTTTTTAATGGTCAAGTTGTATCGAAGATTGTAGCGTGTTCAAATGATTTAGAATTATCAATTTGGTATAATTTTAAAGCCTATGTGTCTATCTTTTCAATACGGTTATGTCCGAAACAATGTTATTAACAGGTTAAGTATGGAACAGCTGAATATGGGGGAGGGCCGAAAGTAAATGTTGCAAAATGCATTTTATTTTGTGAAATTGAAGGCGTTGCATCGAAAAACAATTATTGGAGGAGATGTTTTGGGGTTTTACATTGCATAATCATCAGTAAATTTGCATCATGTGAAAGCATGTTTATTTTCCCTTAAAATTATGTCTCACCTGTAATAATTATGCTATTGGGGTGTGTGCAGTAAAACCGGATATGGGGGGTCTATTAATGCTATGAATTTAAGACCGTGGTTTCTTGTTTCAAGATTCCGGTAAGATATTGTTGTATTAATGATAACTCTATCATCATTACGTTTTGCACTATCGGAAAGCTCATTAATTTATCTTTAATATAATATCTCATTTGCAATGATTATGCTTAATGTGAGTGCGCAGTACAGGAAACTCGCACACTTGATGTATTGAAAATGCATCAAATTTCACTAAACGTACGCAAACTGGCCAGAACTGGCATATTAGCGCCCTCTATGACCGTGTCGGTATGCCAAATATTACCACATAAAAAACGGTAGAACATGGACCTTGCAACGTGTCATTTTGAGCCCCATACATTTAGAGGTACTACGCCCACCTCAATCACATAACCACTATGAATGGGGCATTATTTTATTGGCTAATTAACACGATTCAACATGATATTGAATTTCATAATGATTATGTAAAGTAAAGTACTAAGATATCTCCACAAAAAGTCGTTTTTGGATGCAACGCCTTCAATTTCACACAATCAAATGCATTTTGTTTACATTTTGCAGTCGATCCTCCCCAATATTCACCTTAATTGTACCTACCCTGCTTTCATAATCATTCCAAGTGAGGTGTCATTGGAAAGATAATTAAACGGGCTTTCGTCTGATCCATATTCAACAGTATTTTGTCATTGTCAAGATATTCATCGTCGAAAGAATTTGAACTTGAGAAAAACCCTGATAGGGGTGTCAGACCTTCCAACTGAAGTTTGTTGGCGCATTTTGTGACATTTCACTTCTGACATTCCCCCAGATTCTCAGATATACTGCGCATACCTCGTGCTCGTGATGCTTACGAATTTGGTATCACTTGAATTGAAAGAGGTATACACACTCTTTCAAGTGATACCAAATATAACAATTGTGATTTCATAATAAAATAGATATAATCGATCAAACTTGAGTTTCCGAACTTTTTTTGAGGGGTTTATATCGTCATAATGGTACACATTTTATGTTATGTATGACGTAATTTGTTTATATAGCATATTAATAATTCACAATAGTTTAGGTAGAAATTCTTGATATACTTCAAAACAAATGTTACAGTATGAATGATGGATAAATGTGTATTGCTGTGATCTAAAATAACATGTTAAAATTAATTAATATTACTAAATTGGCCAATGCACGTACATTTTGAGCGAACAATCAAAGTTATGTTATTCACCACCTCATTACATTGATTTTGTACACGGGCTATCTTCCTGACAATAATTTAATATAATATGCAACAACTATTTATTATTTTATGACTCTGTAATATGACTTTTTGTTAACATCTTTGTATATTGTGTTATGATTAATGTTATGACTATTGTTGTATTTTTTACTTGGATCCTTTAATACAAAATCAAACAAACAAACACACAGTTCGATAATTACGAGGTTAACGAAAATATGTTATATGCTTGTACTGGTCATAGGGTACTATACAAGAGTTCAAAGGAAAATGTGTGGACTTGGTCAAAGTTTCTTCCGGGTAACGGTTACACCCTAACAATTGTCATTTTCAGTTTAGTATATTATTTAATCAAAATTTGAATCAACTAAAACACGTACATGAAACATGAATCTTAATAAACCATGACCATGAGCTCACACAAAATAAATAATTAACAATTTACTGTCTTCCAATTTTAAACAAAGGTCCCCTAGCCATCCATAAAACATTATTATGCCCTACCCCTGGCTCCCCTCCCGACAATAGACCCATTATTATATCGAACACCTAAAACCAAAAGAGGTGACATTACTTACTCCTTTATATCCCCGTATCCACCCCCCCCCCCCCTTTGGCTACCTCTAGTCATCCATAAAACAACTGTATGCCCTCTCACTACTCCCCTCTAGTACTAATAGTGCATATTACACAGAGATCGCGGAAAATGAACTCATTTTGGGATTCTGTATTCTCAAATGCGAAACACTCACCATTCTACGTTTTTCAATATTTCGTTGTCGTTTTTTTTTTATTTGAAAATGGATATTGAATGGTTTTAAAGGGATATTGAGTTTTGGAATAGATGGCGTTACACAATATAATTTTGTATAAGACTATAGATTACAGAAGCCATGACGTCATAAACATCCCCAGCTTATTTGATGGAGGTGGCTGGAGCAATTATCAAAATATATCATCACATTTAATAGAAGGGAAATATATTGCGCCTTCTCATCATTATGTGAGAGTTGATACAAAAGTCCAAACAACCTTGAGAGGGGGACAACCCCCTCTCACACCTTCCCCCGCTCAGTCACTTCGCTTCCTGTTTCGGGGTGCATATTAATTAGTGTGTCAATTATGGTTTGTTTTCTTCGTCAAAATATATATAAAATTTCTGGTTGTTAAAATCTTAACACGCTTTCCCAGATACAATCAATGTTAAGCCCGAATTTGCTATCTAGGTAATAAGCACCAGATTGCACACTTTCAAGTCCAAAAGTGCAAAAGCTCCCTACACCGGGGGAGGGGGGGGGGGGGACACCGCCCTCCCACACCCGCCCCCGATCAGTCACGCTCCCTCGGGCTTTGTCGCTTTGCTCCTTACAATGTCTCACTCTCACAAGTTGGCAGCACTGTGAGTGTGGTTGTGCCTGCGCCCCTACACGCACAAAATCGTGAGCCCCCATAGATTTAACCCCCCCCCCCCCCCAAACAAAATAATAAAATAAAACTGCTTCCGGCCCGCCTGGTCACGACCATCTGAACATCTAACCTACCCATCCCCCCCCCCCCCCCCCCCCCCCCCTTCCCCACTGAGAGGACTTTCAGCCAATAATGTCTTGGTCTCGAAATATTTCGGCAGGTGGTCTCGGCCGCGAAAAAATTGGTTTCGGTTCGATAAACAGCAAATCATCCCCCCCCCCCCCCGGTGTAAGAACCTGTCTACGCCACTTCTTTCACCCACCCCCTCCCCCGTCATAAAACCATTACCATGGGCGTGCTTCTGGGTTGGTCGCTTCGCCGATGATGGTCTAATTTTCTATCATCGACCCCCCCCCCCCCCCCCCACACGCACAACCACAATGCCAATAAGAAATGGACGCCAATCGGCATCATCCAAATCGAATAGATCAGCACATTTTGCACATACCAAAGTTACTAATTGCGTAGGGAACCCAATTTCCCCACCACAGAGTGTATAGGGAACCCAATTCCGCGTCGGTGTTCCCCAATTAAATCATGTTGATGAATGTTCAGGTCATTTTGTTTTAGTATACGACGACTGTTTTTGGTTGCATTGCTGTTAATTATTTAATCAATACACTGTTCACGGATGTATACACGGATGTATAGATTTATTTTTATACATTATATAATATGAATAATATACTGAAAACGAAACAAACACGCACGAAAACACGCACGAAAACACCCATGCACACCTACAAACACAGAAGAATGTACACACATACACATACACACATAAAACACAACTCAAACACAAACATACACCCACATACACGCAAACATACGCACTCAATTTACACATTTATTTACCCAGAGAAAATCAATATCGTATTTTTGTACCCTTTAACATACGCTTATACCATTGTACATATATCATTGATTTGATCTTAATTACAGTTATCCATACCAAAAATGGTGGACATGAAATTTGAATAAAATTTGCAGTATAACATACCTGACCCCAAATGTAGAGATCATTCACGGACTGCATGTGTGTATAGTCCCGCTAGCTCAGCTCAGCTCAGTGTATCACACAAATCTTGTCGCAACACAGACTCATTAGTTTTCTTGCTGTAATAAAATCCATTGTTCCATTAATCCTATGTTATGTACCATATTTCCATGTGTAATATATGAGGCAGCAAATAAGATAGTGATGTGCAGAGAATACCAGATGTGAAGAGCATTTCCCATTCATAAAAGGCACACAATATTTAAGACTGAGATCGCAATCGCGCCAAATTTTTCCCGCGAGATGACGTCGTGCAGTAATATGACCGGTCGGTTAACCCATCGTCCCATGTCTAAACAGGGAGGTATACGATCCTTGGTCTAAATGTTCAAACGGAGAGAATACAGTATACATAATGTAGTATGGTTTATGCTAAAGGACAGAGCATGATTGCAACCCCGGTGGCGAAGTGAGTTTCAAATAATACATGGGGTACGCCATACTTTGTATTTACAAGTCTTCTGTGTTGTCAAACTGTGTGGGACACCTTCCCTTGTGCCCTCTTCCAAATGTAGCATACACCATTGTGCAAACCAACATCATGGACCCTAGGGTCCTTGCCCAAACCAAGGTTATATAGGCACTGCTGACGGTCAATAAAAGTCTCAGTTCATCACGACAGACAGACGCTAAGTGCCTCTTGGTCTACACCAATTTCGTATACTAACACAATCAAAATTAAGAGGCGTACGGTAGAGGTGCAGAAAGATGGTATGAGTGGAGATACGTTCTGAGTTGGCGAAATCAAATTGTAAGCAGACAAGCAGTAGTCAAAATGACGTGCATGGTGCAGACATGGATAGTACTAGTACTAGTAAATCCATGGTGCAACGAAGTCTGGGTTATTATATGCATGCTGTTTCAAAACTATTTCCAAAATCCCCATCTTGTTTTATTGTACCTGATAATAAATTGATAGATTGATAAATGAATATATTTCAACGATGTAAAAACAATAGCACTGTTGATAAAATACTACTTACATGTGCTACTACAGTCAAACCTGCTAATTCGACCACCTGTCTATAGCGACCACCTGCTCATAACGACCGCTCTCTGGTACCCCCGTGAAAAATCATGTGTTAAGCGACCTGCCTAATGCGACCACCTGCCTAACGCGACCAGCGACCACCCCATTTGGGTCCCGACGCACGTTTAAACCTGTGTATAGCGACCAAAAATAGCGCTTGAGCGACCAAGGCACCAATAAGTTTGCCTTTGGTCAATGCATAACTCAATTCATTAATAAGGCCTAACCGACACCAAATCATTCAGACTCATAAACAAAGATTATTCGTTCCCTTCACTGCAGTACCTAATGCGTATCCTGAAATGCGTCACACAAAGACACATCACACAACATCACAATCGAATTTGAAATCTAACAAGTATTTTAATATCCTAGGCGGGGTGTTTCCCCATGTTTCTAATTATGTTCAATGATAATCCGTGTTTCGACCAATATCACTTTTTAATCCAGTCATACAAGAAAAGGCTATTCGAAATCCTTAATTTCGCATCTTGACTTCAGAATTCTACAGAAAACTCTTTATGAGCATTTAAAGTGCAGGTGAATCTCTTGAGTCTATTGATGAGTAAATAAATTGACACATTTTGCAATTTCAATTTCACGTACAATACAAAGATAATCGTACATGCACAAACATGTAATATCATTTGAAATATAATGCCAATTCATGTATAATTTCAATTTTTGTTTTGGTTATGCATGCAAAAAACACTTGAATAAATAAACATGAGCGTGTACCGATGCCATTTAATTACACATGTGCATAGGAGCATGATATTTATATGCGACAAAAAATTCAAAATGGCGGCCTACCTGTCTAATGCGACCACCTTTCCATAGCGGCCACTTTTCGCCGGTCCCTTGAGTGGTCGCTATAGACAGGTTTGACTGTACTACAACTACTACAACTACTACTACTACTACTACTACTACAACTACTACTACTACTACTACTACTACTACTACTACTACTATACTACTACTACTACTACTACTATACTACTACTACTACTACTACTACTACTACTACTACTACTACTACTACTACTACTATACTACTACTACTACTACTACTACTACTACTACTACTACTACTACTACTACTACTAGTAGTCTACTATAAGTGGGGGGTACCCCCCCCCCCCCACACACACACACGCGCACACACACACACACGCACACACCCACACACATACACACACACACATCCGGGTACGCCTATTAGCGGTGTATTTATTGTCATTACGGTGGTTGTGCTTCTCTGACAAAGCAACTACGATTGAAATAAATTGAAATAAAAATGTGAAAAGTCTCATTATTTCAATGTAAAAATTAAGTTTATAACATGAATTGCACATTTATATCTATAGATTTGCATGCCTCATAAAGCTTTATTGATAAAAGTATTTGATTTCATGTTTAATAATTTGTAGAATATTGTTTGTATTTAAATGTATGTTGTAAATCTATATACGTAATGCAAAGTATTGATTATAATTTCGTTTTTTAAAAATCTATTTCTGTTATAGATTGTCATCTATAGCTTTGTACATCACACCCCAACACTGTCTACGAACTCATAATAAACTGCAACTCTTCAACTTATCTATGTGTGAATGTCTGATGAGTGATAATACTGAATGACTATGAATCTCCTCAAGTATGAGGCAGCCACACTCTGGGTTATAGTAATACCTTGCCCGCGTTTGTCTTTGAAATGTAGCTATTATAATTGTTCACCTGAATTAGTAAATACAGTACATCAGATCTCATGAAATATTTTTTGATGTTACAAGGCACTGTTACAGATGATAAAACAGTTGTTAACTTTGCTGTCGGGAAAAGTCATGGAATGCTCCCCTCGGGAGTTAAAATGCTATTTTGTGAAGAAAATAAGTCCCTCGACTACGTCTCGGGAATTATTTACTCGTCCCTCAATAGCATTTAAAATCCCTCGGTGTGGAGCATTCCGTGCTTTCCCCGCCACCACCAGTTAACAACTGTATTATGTTAGATATAATGTAGATATCAAATCGATTGATTGGCTAAAAACTAATATACTCACTCTTTACCGGTCTCGAGTCAACTTTTAATCGGTCTCGACTCCCTCGGAACACCTTCGGAACCCCCTCCCAAGACACAAGTAAACCAGTGGTCTTGGCCTTAACCTCGTATTGTGTTTGCGACGGACCCCCCTCCAATCACTCCAATCAATCTGCTCACATATTTGTATTACAGTATCATTTAATCCATTTATCTGATAATGAAGATTTGCCATGATGAAGATTGTATTTGGATAGCGTTGTAAAGTTACCCCCCCCCCCCCCCCTGGAGGGAGGGGGCACCCGATTGCCTATCTAAAGACACCCGATTTTCTAAAATTGCCGCTCCATACACCTCGAAATTATTTTCTTCCAGTCAGCTCCTAGAACAACCATTTGAGCCTTTTTGAGGGTTTCCGTACGTATTTGGTAGCTCCAAGTCTATGTGTTTTAAAGTTTTAGTCTGCTTCTTAGACCCCTTTTTTTGTAGCTTAAAAGATCTTACATGTTTTACTTGTAGTCAGCTATTTGAGGCCTTTCTACGGCAGGGGGGCATTATGCCCCCCCCCCCCCCCCCCCCTTAAGAGCTCGGCCACGAAGCGGCCAATCGCCGTGAACATTTGCACGCATGATGAAGTGAAGTGTATAGAATACAATCATACAATTATGGTAATTTTATTTTTTTGACAAATTTATTAATTTGCATATTTATGGTAGTTTATGCAAATAAGGTCATGCGATTCATATTTTTACTCATAAATCATATATTCTTCATAATTAAACATTGGTTTTCACTATATATATTCTTTAGAGCATTTGGAATGATAATACGACAAACAAATTTGGAAGAGCCAGGTTCTATAATTCAACTATTTTGAACAAACATATAAAATGTAAATAAGACCAAATAACCAATGATATACCCCTTTTTACGAAAAACTGATATGTCCATATGTTTTGTACACAAATCACAAAATTGAGCGATTTTGGGGCTGACATTGCAAAGACAAAAGGTCACGTGACTTAATAACGGTAGGTCCGATTTTCAAAGTTTTGTTTCAAAATATGCGCAAGACCCAAAAGAACAAAAAGTCACCAACCAGCGGCGCGTCATCTTACAGCGTTTCGGAGCAATCATAAAAATCGCGGGGGGGGGGGGGGGGGGGGGCATTATGGTCCCCCCCCCCCCCCCCCCCCGGCCTTATTAGGGTTAAGACCTCCATTTCAGAATTCCGTTTGGCACACTCCCGTCAAAAAAAATTCGAATGCCCCCCCCCCCCCCCCCCCCTGGATTGTAACATGCACTTTTACCGCTATGTGATTTTGTATCATTGTATTTAATTTTACAGTTAAACCTGTCTTTAGCGACCGCTCAGGGGACTGGCAAAAAGTGGTCGCATTATAGTTGGCAGCCATTTTTAATTTCTTGTCGTATATTTTGCCCATTATTATGCACGATTTGTAAATAATTGGTATCTGTACACGCAAATGTCCATATTTTCATGTAGTATTTGTTGCATTCATAAGCGCAACACAAATTAAAAGTATATATATTAGCATTATATTTTAAATGATACTCAATGTTGAATTATCTTTTTAAGTGAAATATAAATTGCAAACTGTGTAAATGTGTCATTTATTATTTTACTCATCATGCGAGGATCGGCTACGCTTATGAGCATGTGTATAGTTTTCTCTAGGTAATTTTGAACTCAAGATGCAAATTATTTGGTCGTATATAACAAGCGCATGGGTTACAAATTAGGATAAACTCTCCGCCTCGGCCATTCAAATATTTGTTAGATGTCAAATTATGTTGTGTTGTGCCTTTGTTCGACGCAGTTCTGTATCTGCACCATGTACTGACTAACTGAGGGCACGACGAATCGTGTTTATGAGTCCGAATCAATTGTTTTGCGTAATTAGGTCGCTATACACAGATCAATATGTGCGGCGGGACCCAAATAGGGTGGTCGCTGGTCGCGTAAGGCAGTTGGTCGCATTACGCAGGTCGCTTAACATATGAATTGTCAGCGGGGGACCAGAGACCGGTCGCTCTGAGAAGGTGGTCGCATTAGCAGGTTTGACTGTACGTTGTTGTTGGTCAATTATAGAACACACCAATTGCAACCTAAACCTGATTCGTCGCAAGAGGGCGTTAAGGAGATGAGTATATAGTTAATTAATTAATGTCATTTAAGAGATCAAAAAAATGTGTAATTGATTTGAGCATTACATGAGATAATGACCTTTGCATTGTTCAAGTTTCGCTGTCATCACTTTTATCATTTTCGGTATGCGTTAATGACTCGCTTTGACCCATAAGAACTCAAATTATCAAATACAATTTCTCGCCGCCGATCAAACTCTATGCTGCGTTTGTAAACATTCTGACATTGTAGCCTGTAAGGCAAGTAATATGACCTAACGATGAATATTATGATACCCATAATTATTAATCATCCATGTGAGAATGTCAGGCACTTATTTATTGTGTAATCTGTGATATTTATCTCTTTTAAAGCCTAATAAGATGAAACATTTATATCAATGATATCTTTTATAATATGCCACTTATATGTGTCATATACATTAATGTTAAACATGATAAGCCCGGAAAGGAGGAATGATGCCCCATTCAAGTATGCCCCACTCCCTCAGCAATTTTCCCATTTGATCTTCATCGCGAATCTAAAAAATAATGTCTATGTGTTCTTTTAGTTTAAATTATGAGAGTCGTATACAGCCTAGCTTTCAATCCTAGTAGGATCTTCGTCAGGGCAAAGAATGACCGAAAAAGGTTAAAACAACTAATTCGAACGCTCTCTAAAATAATATTGGTTTCACTCCATTTTTGTCAAGCCCATCGAAGTTGGAGGGAGACTAAGGGATCTAAATTGCGTCCGTCCGTCTGTCCGTCTGTCCGTCCGTCCGTCCGTGACGCTAACAAAAATGTAAATAACTTTCCAACCCTGTATCTGTTCGTAACCAAACTTGATTGGTAGATGCCCTACATTGGCATCCATGATATTCTGGGGTCAAATGTCACATAAGTAGGTCAAAGGTCAAATGAGGGTCATCATGACATTTTACCTGCAAGAGTCTATTAAGATCGATAACTTCCCAGGGTGAAATTCACATTGACTTTACCATTTGAAATCAATTGGTTACATTTGTCGATCTTAATTGGTCTCGGCTTTAAAAATTGTGGACGGATCTCAGTCTCGGCTTAAAACATTTTTTAAGGATCTCGGTCTCGACCTCAAACATTTTTGACGGATTTGAATTGGTCTCGGCTTCATGTTGTGGACGGATATCGGTCCCGGCTATGACAATTGTTGACAAATTTGTATTTTACCTCAACAAATGCAAAGGCTCCCCCCACCCCCCTCGCTCATTCACTTCGCTCCCTCGCAATGTCTTACTCTCAGCTCTGGCGCAAAGTTGACAACCCTGTGAGTGTAGTTGGGCATAAGCCCCTACACAGAAAAAAAATCGTGAGCCCCCGATAGGTCTTTGCTCCCCCACCCCCATCCAAACCTGCTTCCGGCGCGTCAGATGAGTACCATCACCTGGATGTGTGATGGTTACTGTTTCACAATCGCTTCATTCATCTTCATGTTTTATGTTTATTGTCTACTCGAGTTACAGAATCAATGCGTCTTTAGTGGCATTTGTAGTCCCCTTTCATCATGTTTATGCAATCGGTCGAATGTTTGGATGGTCTTCCTCTTGGTCGCTTCCCCTGTAGTCTACCATTAAGTAGTATGTGTTGATATATTTCCTACGGCCGGAGGCCATTTATATTATGCCCCCCCCCCCCCTTAAGATCCCGGCCGTGGAGCGGCCGATCGCCGTGAAAATGTGCACGTGCATATGGTAATTTATGCAAATAACGTCATAAAATTCAAATTTTTACCCATGAAATCATAAATTCTTCATAAGTAAACATTGGTTATCGCTACATATTTTCGTTAGAGCCTTTGAAATAAATACGACAACAAAATTTGGAAGAGCCAGGTTCTTATGTTTTCTATTGTTTTTATGATTTCTTATGTATTTCTTGTTTTTTTTATTTATGTATGGTATTGTTATTGTTGTGTATTTTATTGCTAACTATAATTCAACTATTTTGAACCCCAAAACAAACATACAATGTAAACAAGACCACATAACCAATGATATACCTCAATACGAAAACTATATATTTCCATATGTTTTGTACTCGCCATCTCTTATTCGGGAAATCAACATCCCATATTCGGGCAATCAATATCTCACATCTCACATTCAGACACTTGATCGCCATCTCTCATTCGGGCAATCAGCCTCTCACATTCGGCATGTTCGGGCAATGAACACTTCCTGACATGCTTTACCTATATAATTATGTAGAAACTCACTCTACGAAAACTCGGTATAAAGAAGGGAAATGTGAGCACCCACTCTCCTGGTATAACTTTAAAGGGATCTATGACTATAGTAACTTTGTTGACATGTGCAAAAAGTGATGAAGGGTTGATGCAGTTGTTATCTCATATGTCCACAGGGAATTGTGTGAACATTTGAAGTCAAATGGACATTGCATGGCCAAGAAATGAGCGAAAATGCGAAGTTATATTCACTAACTCACTGCACCCACTTTGTACACGGTTTCAAAACTCCACCTGAGTTTTTCTTATCTGAATACATGTACTTCGATCGTACATATCTTTGTAACGAAAGGGAAAAAAAAAAAAAAAACGAAACCGGTCCCATGATTTTATTGGTAATACGAATACAACAAGGTATGAAGGAACCGCTAGAATACACATTTTATTTTGAGGAGTTGAAGTCCCTTCGTCGATCGCTCACGACTCGCCGCGTCGGGGTCAGCGCATCGTACATAATGGAGAAATCAATGCATGTTTACCTTCTTCGAACATTTTACGATCCAATCCAAACGAGGGGAACCGCAGTGAAGGTCATGCGGCGCGTGCCATGCCATTCTCAGTGATGATGCAATACTACAGCACGATCCGTTTGCTTTTTCTTAGCAAGGATTTACTATAATGAGCGCTCTGCGTATTAACAACTTTTTTGAAAAGTGAAGTGTGAGTAATTATAATATAGCTTCAAGGGGCAATCCGTGTTATATTCACCTGTTTAACAAATGGAACTCTGTTTAATACTGAAAGAAATTATATATTTTTTATGTTAGTAGACTGAACGAATTATGTAATTTTATAATCTGTATTACAAATCGGACACGGTTAATACTGATACTACGCGCGCTTAAAGCATTTTAAAATCTATTTTATGTCAAAATAAAAACTCCTAATTCATCGCGATATAGCTAGCTGGTAGCTAGCTAGCTAGCTCTAGTAGCTCCGATATCGCCCGCCGTCCGGGGCAGGGCCTCCCGAGCTAGCCCGGCACGGCCCTGCCCCGGACGGCGGGCGATATCGGAGCTACTAGAGCTAGCTAGCTAGCTACCAGCTAGCTATATCGCGATGAATTAGGAGCTCAACCCTGGCGCACCTGGCTTAGGCGAACCGTACAGCTACTCCGCGCCGTACTAATCAAGATTACAAACATACAGTTCGGTTTTTCTCGTCCGATAATAGTCAAAAGGACTCCAAAAGGGTCTAGTTGGCTTCGGTAAGGGTAAGGGTTGGGGTTAGGGGTATTTTTATTTATTTTTAAATTTTTTTTTTAAATTAATTTTTTTTTTATTTATTTTTTTTATTTTGACATAAAATAGATAAAAAATGCTTAAATATTATTGTTGTGCACTTAAGAATTTTTTTTGTTGCTAATATGTCATATTGATCCCTGTGACCTTTACACTTTGAGCGCACGACTCAAGAGTCAAGGGCAAACAAGTTATTGTAAATACAAGTAGGTACGGTGACTTTGAAGGGACTTGGATAATTTTTGGCTTCTTCGTTAAAAAAATAATTTTTTTGCTGGAACCTTGGAAAATTATTCGGTATGCCTTTATAAGCCCCCAGTATGAATTTCAGGTGAATTAAAGAATTTTTCGCGAAAATATTCAACATTTAAAAAAATTGATAATACCCTGTCTCAGCCTTTAAATATTTTTTTTGAGAATGCAGAAGTCACTAAATGAGACATATAGAAATGACTAGCAACTCATGTTTAACGGAAATATATCAAATTTATTGCATAATACAAGTAATTGGCTGAGAAAATAACTTATCTTATAACACATACATTTGCCAGATATAAAATCACGCAAATGGAAACCTGTGACCTGTGACCTTTGATCTTTGACCAAATGACCTTAAAATCACAGCCTTTCATTTATCCCCCTAGATACATGAATATACCAATTTTGGTGACGATTGGTCATTTGGTTCTTGAGATATGGCAAAAAGAAGATTTTCCCGCCAATTTTAGCGATTTTTCTCAAGTGGATAATACAGAAAACGGCCATAACTTTTTAAAAAATGATCGGAATTGGCTCAAATTCACAGAGGATGTTTACTATGATGTACTCTTAATTTTAAATTTTTTTTTTTTCAAATCGGACTATCCCATATTTTTTTTTATTTTGCAGCAAACTAAATAGGAGTATGTCTTCCTAGCACATTACCAGCCACTCGCATTTTCTTGAAAATTCGATGTCCAGATTTCCAAAAATTACCATTTTGACCAGGGTCAATCAGGGTTCGGGAGGGATGCTTACGCAGGGGCGTAGACTGTAGACAACGGGGGGGGGGGGGGGGGTGAGGGGTATGCATCCCCCCACCTCACAAGGTGGGGGGATGACATGTACAATCATCCCCCCCAGGTTTTAGTAAAATATATTTTTTTTTTATTTGTGTGTGTGTGCGTTGGCGCGGGGCTGGGGGACTGCAGCCCCCCCCCCCCCCTCCCCCTCCCCCTCCAGGATCTTGAAAACATCGATATTCGGGCACTCGCCATCTCTCATTCGGACAATCAATACATCACATTCTGGCACTCGCCATCTCATTCGGGCACTTTCCGTCTCTCATTCGGGCAATCAGCATCCCACATTCTGGCAATCAACATCTCACATTCGGGCACTTGCCATCTCATTCGGGCAATCAAAAGTATGCACCAGATTGCATTATTTTGAATGAAAATTGCAAAAGCTCCCTATATACCGTGGGAGGGGGATACCCTCTAGCTCAAACACCCTCCCCCGTGGCGCGCTTCGCGCCTTCGGGCTTGGTCGCTCCGCTCCCTCGCATGATCACGCCCCCACCCGATATTCGGGCAAAAGACGCCAGTCCCCCTGGAAAAATATGCAGCTACGCCCATGACGAGGTGTGGGACATTGTGTTAAATAATAATTGTTTTCATTCTCAACTCCTGCCTTTGACACTGAGGTTGACGAGGAGAATGACGTCGACATTGTCAACATGTGATGAGTGAATGGAAATTTAATATTTGTTTTTTCATTATGAAATTTAAAAAAATTCAAGATTGGTCGATCATGTGGTGACGGATGTCAATTCATGACATGTATACACAATTGCGTATCAATCAAAAGTTAGGTCTTGGGTATGCACCAGATTGCACAATTTTAGGTCCAATAATGAAAAATCTCCCTACTGTGGGAGGGGGACACCCCCTCCCACACCCTCCCCCTCGGTCGCTTCGCTCCCTCGCAATGTCCCCCCCCCCCACTTTTTAGTAGCTGCTGTCGCCCTTGGCTGTATACGTGCACGTGTACGTGGATCAATTATTATAAAACTATTATTCATATTGTGTTTGGAAAAGGAAAATAAACAAAATAAATGCATACCTGTATATAAAAATTGATGATATAAATACATCGAAATATAACTTTAAACAAAAACGTACGGTAGTTGGCGACAGTAGTCACTATTGACTAAATCGCCATAAGAACTAAACAACAACAACAAAATGTATCACTATTTTTTATGAACCTTCACATGCACTATATTCATTTAAAATGGTTTTAATCAATGAGTCTTTAAAGAGCGCCATCTTAAGTTTGAACAGCTTTGTTTGAATGATAACAGGCTTTTTACTTAGTCGTTTGTAATTTTGAATTCCTTTCGAGCATGGTAGAGTTATAACTATTAGTTTTTTAATGTAATTGTGCAGGTTTTGCTTACTCAAATTCAGTTTGACTAAAAGAAAACTGTACTCTCTTTCCCACAACTCAACTATCCTTTAAACAAACATGTCCTGATCCGAAAAACAGATGGCAACATATTATCATTATAATTATACATAAATTGACCAAGTTGAAATGAATAATTGGTCGTTTACCTTCAGAATCTTATTTAAAAAAAATAAAGAGTCTTTAATGTATGGGAGCAAAAGGGGAAGTACAAATAATACGAATAATCTTCTTTTGTAATAGCAACACTTTATGATAAAGTTGCATGTGTGTTATCCTAAACTAAGATACCATAATTCAAGTATGGGAGTATCAAACTCAAAGAAATATGAAGCCATTTCTGAACCGACTTTGATCAAGTAAAGTTTATTCTGTCTTTGAAATTGAATTCTCATTTGAATTTGAAACTAAGTTGTTCCTTATCTCACAATAAATGTGTAGAACCCTCTATTTCAGAACTCAATTATCCCTTTAATTCTCGCAAAATGCATTTTTTTTTTTATATAGACAAGAATATTATTATTATTACTATTTATTCGGCCACAAAATGCAAAATGCAAAATACAAACAATACACACTAAATGAGCTGAAAATATGTTGATCCAAATATAATGCGTATATATCATGGGCTTTTAAGTTTTATAGGTAATCACGAAATAGAAATACATTACGGTAATGTATTTGTATTTATAAACGTGCTCAGACCATTTGCTCATTTACCCAAGTTACAAGTGGCAAAGCACCAAGCCAAGGGCAGATCCGAATGGGATAGGGTAACTCATGTACTTGGTACTTGGTACTGTAGCTTATTCCTCCAAAATACTCCATAGGAGTTTGAACTGGAGGTGTAGCAGAGCGAAGGGACGCACCATCCTGTGTAGTTAAAGCCCAACCTTAAAGGTACACTTGAGTATTGCCGGCACTTCCCGAAATGCTCCTTGATATCAAATTGGTTGGTTTTAATTGCATTTGAATGTACATTGAATAAATGATGTGAATGAGAATCGCCCCTTTCGAATGCTCTCATACAGTTTGGCCAGGTGATATATTGATCTTTAAACAAGTGGAAAGAAATGCTTATACCAAGGTCTTCTTTAAAAACAAATTAAAAAGAGGTTTAGTTGTTGATAATACCCGTTGTTGATCATTGATTTTTAACAAAACATCACATGCACAATTTTGTATGCAAAATTTTTAAATCCAATGAGCTTTTAGAGAGAGCCTATTTTAGAATGATAACCGGCTTTTTACTTTATAGTCGTTGGCTCGTTGCAATTGTGTGTACCTTTTATAGTTATATATAGTTATAACTCATTACTATAAGTTTGTACTGTAATGGAGCAGGTTTTGGTTGCTAAAATTCAGTGTGATCAAAACTCAACTATCCCTTTAATACAATTTACCTCGGCCGAGCGACATCTGGATAAGTGTATAATCGTAAAACACGGCGTGATCCTTCGCCAGGCCGGTGTACCAGCCACACGCGCAAACCTCACTAGGGTAGGATACCAATCAAGGTACAGATCATGATACCGTAACAACCACACCTCTTCATCGCGACACGGGAGTGAGACAAGTCAACTTAAAGAGATAGTTGAGTTTTGGTAAAAAGAGTAAATTTTTTGTCAAACTGAATTTTAGTTACCAAAACCGGCTTCATGACATTACAAATTAAGACCTGTTTGATCCTGTTTTGGTGATAGGGATGGCCTTTGGCATAATCAAATGTGTTATCAATATGTATTCTGTAATCTGAAAGACATATTTATTGAGTTGCAAGAGGTTTGGAATGGAATCCTCAATGCATCAAAGTGTATTTTCGTCTTTCAAATCAGCCAAAGTCTAATTTTTCAAAAATGCCAGATCAAAAAGTAGTAAATGTCTGGTAAAATGTGTATTTTGCTGATCTGATATGCTTACATAAATGATGTTGGCCAATGCAACTATGAGCGCAAAATGCAAAGTGATATTTGCGAATCCGTTGCAGTAATAACTTCTAGAGGATAGGTACAAATCCAAACACCTCATTCGTATTTTGTTAATATTTGTTTATCTACAATCTGTAAAAGAAAAGGCCAGGGAACAGGCAGAACTATCTTGAATACCCTCAGGTTTGCGACAGTGCACCAGCCACCAAATATTGATTGATGTGTTTCGTAAATTTGTTTGCCTCATCCATTATGTTCATTGGGAATACATCTAACCTCAATATTCGGATAATTAGGTATTGTCCAGATCAACATCAGTTCATTGGAAATCTCGTGATTCTCTTATACCGTGTTCAATATGTATTATCAATAGAAGCATTGAACATGTTTTGGTTTGTCGAATGTCCCCTTTGTTAGAAAGATGTTTACGATTGAAGTGTTCGGATCGTACTTAAACTATCAACTGGATAGTCATAACTTTGTACAAAGTCAGTGCATATCAATCTGCATTTGTGCTCATTACTTACACATTGTAACATTCGTTCGTAAAGATTTTACACAATATTGAGAGGACATATCAGATGGCAAAACTACACATCATACCAACCATTGATAACTTTCTGCAGAATTTGCACAATTATAGACCAGGCCGAATACGGCGATTGGCAAATCTCTCGTAGCTGCCGGGCGATGGCATATTTGTAGCCGTTTGTGCTATTTGCACATTCCATAATGTGTTTGTAGTTTAGTGGATGATAGGGGTGGTAGGTCTATAGATGTGAGTTATTGTGTATTGGCAGAAAATGGGGGAAAATATCTGCTCGAGTTGGTTGGGTGGTCATCAGAACCCATTGATGACCTTGCTCAAATCATGTGAAGAATGGCAACATTGATTTGCAAACTTTCAGTGGTGTACTGTAGCCAAAAAGACAGCTGACCCCCCCCCCCCCCCCCCCGTGGAAATTCTTCCCCTCCTGCAGCTAGCCCCCGTGTGAGATTGAAAAAAATGATAATTTCAATTTTTGTAAGGGTTCGGTCGACTAGCCTTGCATGCTCCACGTTACCTCCGTCGTGAAAACACAAATACCACGCAGTGATTGTTTTGTACCCTTTTAAACAACTGCTCATAATTTCATATCAAATACTTGATTCAAGTTGTCGTCTTATTATAACATTGGTACGGTTTTTATGTCAGAGATATTAATCACTTTATGTTTTCAGATTAAATACAACACTTTGTTTTCAGATTAAAGGGGTAGTTTAGTTTTGGTAAGGCTGAACTTTAGTAGCCAAAACATGCACAGTAACATTATAAACTAATAGTTATAACTCCACCATGCTCGAAAGGTATACAAAATTACAAACGACTAAGTAAAAAGCCTGTTATCATTAAAAAAAGAGTCATTAAAACACAAGAGGGCGCTTTTTAAAAATGCATTGGTATTTAACCATTTTTCATACAAAATTATGCATGTGATGTTTTATTGATATAATGATTAAATAGAGAGATCATCAACAACTATTTAAAAAACGCTTTTGAAAATTTTTGAAAAAGTGCAAGCATTTTTTTATTTTTTTCTAAAAATCATCTAATTATTTGGGCCCCAAATAATTATAAGATCAGATATATTTATTTCAGTCGTTTCTGGGTCGATTTTGACCAAATAAAGTTTATTCTGCCATTAAAATTGC
>JBAMJV010000186.1:100000-114568 GCA_037951105.1 Echinarachnius parma
ACCATGTGAGAGAAATATTCCCTCTTGACTTATTGATAAATAATGCTCTTCGAAGTTTCGCCATTAATCTAATAGTCATTCTGAACATAAAAGTTTATTTCAGATAACTTCATCGTCATGTACAAAATGGTTCATATTTGAAATGTCTGATTTGCGAATAAGAGTTAACGATTAAGAATCGTATAGTTATACATGATTAATGACAATTTGAAGCATATCAATTACACGAACCTCACATACTAACTGTTTTAAAACTGAATGCAAGCTCGCCAATGACATTGAAATTTGGATTCATGAAACTCGATAATATAAATGATAGCAATCTAGGAAACATACAACTAACATGTGAAATTCTAACATCTCTTCCTTAGAGTCATTCACATTAATGTAACAATTAGTATTTGTTGACATCCGTTCTCACTTACGGTAGTTGAGGAAAGTAGAACATTACTTTACTAACAAATGATTTGTATAAGTACGCATTTGTTATGGAATTTTTACACGAAACAAAATTTCACACGTTTCTATAAAATATTACTCGACGTACTTCTTGTTGCTTTTCCTTTTCCGCTTCATGTGCAGAACATCTGCTTTAAACTCCTTTGGAGCTCTGTCTTCTTCGGTGTCGGTGTAGTACCAAAACCGTTTGCCTACATCCCCTTCTACACCATCCTGCTCTCTCTGCAACCCCTCCTCCTGCCTTTCCAGTACACCTCCACCCTCCTGCAACCCATCCCCATTCCCATCTTCTCCACCCTCTTGCACGTACATCTCCTCCAGGTCTCCACCCTCTTGCACGTAAATCTCCTCCAGGTCTCCACCCTCCTCCAGGTCTCCACCCTCCTCCAGGTCTCCACCCTCCTCCAGGTCTCCACCCTCTAGGTCTCCACCCTCCTCCAGGTCTCCACCCTCCTCCAGGTCTCCACCCTCCTCCAGGTCTCCACCCTCCAGGTCTCCACCCTCCTCCAGGTCTCCACCCTCTAGGTCTCCACCCTCCTCCAGGTCTCCACCCTCCAGGTCTCCACCCTCCTCCAGGTCTCCACCCTCCAGGTCTCCACCCTCTTGCACGTACATCTCCTCCAGGTCTCTACCCTCCACTCCACCCTCGATGCTCTCCTCCTCATCTGCACCTGTCACTGTCTCCTCGTCTAGGCCGACGCCAGAGTCATCTAGTGATGCGACCACGTTTTCCTTATTCTTCCGTTTCCTGAAAAACGATTAACAAATAATTAACTGTTCATATTTGAGGTCACATGTGAACATATTGTCGGTCCTTTTGAAATTGTGTTGGTTCCTTGTCATTATACAGGGTGGCCCCCAAAACGGAACGGGGCATTTCCCCAAATATAGTAATACAATGTTTATGTCCATCGGATAGGGTGTACTTTCAAATGAACAACGATACCAATAACAGTCAATTTGGTCGTGTAGTTTTTGTTTTAAGGCGCTGTAAATTACACCATGTCAATTTTGACCGAGCCAGTGCTCAATAAATCGCATTCGGTGCCCGTAATACCATTCAACGACCATGCCCACTCTCTTGGCACACAGCTCAGTGCACACTAATGGCGCGCATTGCTCAACGCTATGAGATGCGATATGTGCGATTTATCAAGCACTGGCTCGGTAAAAATTGACACAAAAAGAGAACCTGACATGGTGTCTCTCACAGCGCCCTAAAACAAAAAATAACACCACCAATATGACTGTTCTTGGTATCGTTGTTCATTTGAAAAGATACCCTACCCGATGGACATAATATTTGTGTTACTATATTTTGGGAAGTTCCCCGTTCCGTTTTGGGGAGGCCATCCTGTATAACACATACACCAAAAATACCCTTTCAAATTACATACCGGTAGACAAAATGATGGAATAATATTTATTTTGAAGAGGTTAATTTGCCCTTCTGACATATTGAGGGTAAAATTTATGTTCTCAGTTTTGTTTTTTTACCATAAAATATAGTTCCAGTCAGTGTCGTAGACAGGGGTGATGTTTTCGTTCACGAGGATCAATCTCGTATACAGACAGACAGACATACAGACAGACAGACAGACATACAGACAGACAGACAGACAGACGCACACACACACACACACACACACACACACACACACACACACACACACACACACACACACACACACTCACACACACACACATACGCACACATACATACTACAACCCCTCGCCTGTAGTAGCACAAGTATCCCACAATTGTGAGGTACTTGTGCTACTACAGTCTGAAGGAGTGCTACTGTACAAACTTTTTTTTCACAAAATCTTTGCAACGAAAAAAAGGGGAACCTTCTGAGCGCATGTTAGGGTAGGGGTGTAAATATGTACCCACACGAGACACAAGAATGCTTGCGTGAGAACATTAAGTTCGCGATGCACGCTGTGATTTTGGTCCGTAAAAAAAACCCACCATGCTCGAAAGGTATACGTGTTATCATTCAAAAAGCGCTCTCAAATAAGACGTTGGTTTCAAATCAAAATTATGCATGTGATCTCTTGTTAAATAATGATTAAATATGGAGATCAAGGGATCTAGTAACTTTCTTGACATGTTCAAAAAGGGATGAATGGTTGATGCAATGTATATTGTTGTTATCTCATATGTCCACAAGGTATTGTGTGAACATTTCCAGTAAAATGGACATTGCATGGCCAAGTAATGAGCGAAAATGCAAAGTGATATTCACTAACTCACTGCACTCACTTTGTACACCGTTTCAAAACTCCACCGGAGTTTTTCTTATCTGAATACTTCGATTGTACATATCTTTGTAACGAAAGGGAAATTTGAAAAACCGAAACCTGTCCCATGATTTTATTGTTAATGCGAATACAACAAGGTTTTATGAGGGGAAAACTATTAACAACTATTTAAAAAACGCTTTTGAAATTTTTTGAAAAAGTGTCCATCTAATATATGGGCCCCAAATAATTATAAGATCTGATAGAGTTATTGACATTGCAGCCGTTTCTGGACCGATTTGGACCAAATAAAGTTTATTCTGCCATTAAATTTGCATGTTCTCTAAAATTCGACACTCAGTTTTTCCAAGGAGTTACTATTTCGATAGTAACTCCTTGGTTTTTCTAACCTTACACAAAATTGTGATGTACAGCGCCCTCTCTACCAAAACTGATCTTTCCCTTTAAAGGAAGTAAACATTATCAACATCCAATTGTAATTCTAGTTATTCCCTCATACCTTGTTTTATTCGTATTAACACTAAAAGTATGGGACAGGTTTTGTTTTTCAAATTTCCATTCCGTTAAAAAGTTATGTACGATTCGAGTGTTCAGAAATGAAAGTATATACGGGACTTCTTAGCAAAAAGTAAGTGCAATGAGTAAGTGAATATCATTTTGCATTTCGCTAATTTCTCTGCAAAAGAACATCCAATGAACTTGAAATGTTGACACATTACTTTCAACTAGCTAGAATGTCATTATCTCTAATCGCGAAAATCTCGTCGTGAATATGGAAATGAATATGGGATGGCGACTACGCTAAGTTTGCTAATAGTTAGTTTCTGATTCGTTGCATGTTTCGTCGCAACACTACGAGGAAAATTGTGGAGAGGAAGAAGAAGAAGAATGAAGCCAATTTAATTTAGTTACATATATGTTATCGCTTTTGTTTGGCAACCTATAAGTATCCATCTTAAAGGGATCTAATAACTTTGTTGATGTGCAAAAAGTGATGAGTGGTTGATACAATGTTGTTGTTACCCCTCACACAAAGTTCCGTGATACAAGTTTGAGCGTTCATATCTCTCCTATTACTTTATTACCGTTCATGAATTTGGTATCGTTATAAAGCTTGTAATCTCTCTGTTACATTGATATGAAATTTGCTATGGATATTTTATCATGGAATGTCCATGCATGACACCCAAATATAAGGCAAAGTCAAATTTGAAATGTCGCAAAATCATTGATATTGTCAACAGTGTACCCTCCTTTTGTTGAGAGAATAACGTGTTCTGAATGCTGTTAAGTCGGTCATGCGCGGGTGTCAATAGCTAATCATCTTTTTTTAGAGGATGATACAAGGGCTTAAAACCAGAACTGTCTATGTCCAAATGTGCCATTTTGAGTAAAATGCATTTGAAAGTTTGATTGCATGCATACAATCCGAAAAGATGGAGTACGTAGTTATGTTCGGTGCCATTAACAATAATACTTGGTCAAACAGCATACATAGCGGTCATGAACTTTTGACCCCGTCCGGGGTCAGAAACTTACAAAATGGACATGACCAGTTCTGACTTAGCCTATCCGATAGGCGTCGGGCTTTCAGTGGCAAGTACTAATCGCGTTATGGAGACGCCGACAATAAGCAGATAAGAGAGAATAACACTACAGGAGGGGACGCTGTTGACAATAGTATTCCATTTTGCACTTTTGATTTTGCCCCATATTCGATGTCATGTCATTCCATGATAACATATTTATAATATCAATATAAAGGGGAGAATACAAGCTTTCCTACGATACAACATTCATGAACGATAATCAAGTAATATGAGAGATATGAACGCTCAAACTTGAATTGCAGAACTTTTTGTGCGGGGTATAATATTAGGTGTTGTGCGAAAGTTTCGTTCAAAAGATAATTACGATTGAAGTGTTCGGATATTAAATTATCTACGGGACCTTTTCTGGCATGCACACAAAGTACAATGAGTAGGTGAATATCACTTTGTATTTTTATTTTTTTTGGCACAATAACATCCAATTAACTTCACATTTTCACACATTACTTTCAGTTTCTGGACATATCTTAGATTACACCATTACACATATTTAGTAACCATGCATCACCTTTTGCACTTGTCAAGAAAGTTACTATAAATCCCTTGAAAACAAATTGCGCGGGACAAGTAAATTATGACATTATTTATCTTTATTGTAATAAACAAGCTCGGAAAATACACGGTTTCCGATAAAACAGGGCCATGTTATATGAGAACATCAATATAAACCCCTCAAAAAAGTTCGATCGATCATATGTCTCATATTTTTTAATTAGCATATTCGAAATTGGTTTCACAATAAAGCCTCATTATATACCTTTCAAACGGTGCATTATGTGTAGTGATTATGCAATTGGGGCGATTGCAGTAGCCCAGAGAATAGGGGGAGGCAGGAAGTGAAATGTCGCAAAATGGCTCAATGCATTTCATTTACGAGTGCATGACTGTGCTGACCAGTTTTTTAAAAGTTCACTTTCTATTGAATACTGCCACCCCCCTTTCCATTCATCAAAATCATTGGAATTTGATACCATTTTAATGGAAATGATCTTTTCATTACGATGGCATATTAATCGTAAGGATTATGCAAATGGGGTGTGTGCAGCGAACCGGAATATGGAGATGGGTCGAGTGTGAAATCAAACAAAAAGATATGGAGTTGACACAAAATCAGAGCGTTGCATTTTTTTCGAGCTTTTGGGAGGATTTTTTAGCATTTCAAATAAAATATTCATGATTCAAATTGATATCAACGGAAAGCCCAACAAATCTTCTGTATGAAAATGTAAAATTTATAATGATTTTAGTAAAGGGCGGCTGCAGGGAGATGAATGTGGGGGAGCCTCAAAAGTGACCCATTTCAAAACGCTCTGATTTCAAGGCACAACTGAGTCACTATTCATGCTTTTTCAATTGAATTCTTCTCATTAATGGCCAACTCATTCAAGTCGCATTACATCCTCCACACAATGGTAAAAGACACCGACAACAAATCAGAGCGTTTTGAAATGGGTCACTTTTGAGGCTCCTCCACATTCATCTCCCTGCAGCCGCCCTTTACAAAAATCATTATAAATTTCACATTTTCATACAGAAGAGTTGTTGGGCTTTCCGTTGATATCAATTTGAATCATGAATATTTCATTTGAAATGCTAAGAAATCCTCCCAAATGCTCGAAAAAAATTCAACGCTCTGATTTTTTGTCAACTCCATATTTTTTGTCTGATTTCACACTCGACCCATATCCATATTCCGGTTTGCTGCGCACAACCCATTTGCCTAATCATTACAATCAATATGCCATCGTAATGAAAATATAATTTCCATTAAAATGGTATCAAATTCCAATGATTTTGATGAATGGAAAGGGTGGCAGTATTCAATAGAAAGTGAAATTTCAAAAAACTGGTCAGCACAGTCATGCACTCGTAAATTAAATGCATTGAGCCATTTTGCGACATTTCACTTCCTGCCTCCCCCTATTCTCTGGGCTACTGCAATCGCCCCAATTGCATAATCACTACACATAATGCACCGTTTGAAAGGTATATAATGAGGCTTTATTGTGACACCAATTTCGAATATGCTTATTAAAAAATACGAGAGATATGATCGGTCAAACTTGAGTTTCCGAACTTTTTTTGAGGGGTTTAGTTACACTGGTCTCTCACATGAAGCTTGTCTGTTTCATTTGTCCCTGTAATTTTAATGCACAGGCTTGAGTGGATCGGTAAGCATTATAATTATGCACGAGTTCAACTTTGGAATGGTTTTGGTAAAAAAGAGTGCAGATAATTCATACCGATCCACGATATGCCTGTGCAGCATTTCTTTTATAAAATGGGCGCAACAAATGCGAAAATCAAAATTAAAGCAAGTACAATACATCAGTAAAAACCTTTACACGCTACACTCATGATGCAAGAATTCTTCTACCCATTTTACAAACTCTAAAATGAAATTTTAGAGACTGCCCAGGAGACTGTTGACCAAGGGTGATATGCATCAATATGCAGTGGAATAATGTGCCGAATAAATGTGTGAAATGATTGATTTAACTTCCATAAATTAGTACGGGCACCCCTATTCGATCAAAAAGTTATACATGTATGTCTAAACGAAGTCTTAACTTCCTAGATTTTATTTATTCTAGATTAGAAGGAAATAACACTGATCAAAAAGCAATAGACAAAATATGCAAATGTATAAAAAGTATTTATATTGAGGCAGCTTCTAAAGCGAATTAAGTGAAGAAAACTAGTAAAAAGAAAAGGAAAAGCGATAAAAAAAGTACATACACCTGATAATAAATTATGGTTTAATGAGACATTGAAGTCGCAATCGCCGACGCTATACTACGTTTGTATTTTGATTTCAATGTAGATTAAACCAATGTAGATGAATAAAATCTACAAATTAAATGTGCGTGTGTGTGTGTGTGTGTGTGTGTGTGTGTGTGTGTGTGTGTGTGTGTGGGGGGGGGGGGGGGGGGGGGGCTTCTGTTGACGCATATGAACATACCTATACAGGGTGGCCCCAAAAAAACGGAACGGGGCACTTCCCAAAATAAAGTAACACAATGAGCATGTCCATCGGATAGGATGTCCTTTCCAATGAACAAGGATACCAAGAAAAGTAATTTTGGACGTGTAGTTTTTGTTTTAGGGCGCTTTGAGTAAGACCATGTCAGGCTCCTATTTGTGTAAATTGTTACCAAGTCAGTGTCTGATAAATGAGGCTTACTGCTGCCCGACATACCATGGAACACGCAAGTATACCGCGCGCCATTGTAAGTGTGCCTTCAGCTGTGTGCCGAGCGGTGCCGAATGAATGGGCATAATTGGTCAATAGTATGGCTGACAATAATAGGAACCTGACATGGTCTCATTCAAAGCGCCATAAATAAAAAAACGACACGCCCACAATTACTTTTCCTGGTATCGTTGTTCATTGGAAAGGACACCTCACTCCGATGGACATGTTCATTTTTGTTACTTTATTTTGGGAAGTGCCCCGTTCAGGTTTTTTAGTGCCAACCCTGTATACACCCAAATATAACCTTTTTCGGATAAACGAACCTTCGGAGTGTTAAACCTGATTTTCATTTTTTAGGAGAATCAAACCTTCGGAATAACGAACTTTTGAATAACGAACCTTCGGAGTATTTGAACCTTCGAAATAACGAGCTGTAACCATATATGTTTAGGGGAATTGCATGCCTATAAATAATGAGAAGAAACCTCAGCTTTATATAGTTCGATTCTTACCTTGTTAAATATGCCCGCCTGTTATGCAGACACACCGCCACGTCTTTGTGCACGACGAGATGCTCTGAGCTCGGCAATTCGTACGCCTTCATCAACTCGCGAACTATCTCCGCAACAGCCCCTCTCTCCCTAATGTCGCTCAGACCATGCAGGTCAATTAATAGGCGAATGTGACACTGCAAAGAGATGAATTCAGGGGGGAAGAAACTGATGATGATTTACATAGTGAATTCTAAAGAATCATTATTCGCGGCATTGTCGAATCTTACATGATAAAATACATTTAAAAACATCAAAATGATCAAAGTGCATTGTCCGATGGTAAGAAGTCAAACACATGTCAAACACATTCCCACTCGATCTTATATCTTATATCAATAATGATACTACTACTACTACTACTACTACTACTACTACTACTACTACTACTACTACTACTACTACTACTAACTACTACTACTACTTCTAATTCTACTTCAACTACTACCACTACTACTACTACTACTACTACTACTACTACTACTACTACTACTACTACTACTACTACTACTACTACTACTGCTGCTGCTGCTGCTGCTGCTGCTGCTGCTACTACTACTACTACTACTACTACTACTACTACTACTACTACTACTACTACTACTACTACTATTACTACTACTGCTACTACTCAGGCGCGCCGGAAGCAGTTTTGGATTGTGGGGGGGGGGGGGGGGGGGGGGGTGGGGGCAAAACCCTAAAACTAAGGGGGCTCACGTTGTATGTTTTTAGGGGCTCATGCCCAACCGCACTCACAGGGTTGCCAACTTTGAGCCAGAGGTGAGAGTGAGACATTGCGAGGATAAAGCGTCCAGGCACGAGGGATCGAAGTGACTGAGCAGTGCCCCCCCCCCCCCCCCCCCCCAACCTCCCACGCTAGGAAGCTTATGCATTTTGGGACTTGCAATTCGGTGCATAAAAACATGATCCAACAACATAGCGTACAATCAAAGTGAGTCCCGAGGGAGCGAAGCGACCGAGGGCAGAGGCAGCGCCAGAAGGGGAGGGTTTGGGAGGGGGCATCCCCTCCCACGGGGGAGATTTTGCATTTATGTTCTTGAAATGGTGCAATCTGCTGCATAACAAACATAAACATTATGTATAATCCAACAACATAGCTAACAGCTAAAAATGAGTTGTTGTTGTTGTTATTTTATTATTTTGGCGTTCATTCAAAATTAATATTTACGCCATAATACTTAATTATTATTATTATAATTTGTTTTGTTCCAATCATTTTTATGGAGTTCCTACTTTATGCTGCCTGTCCATCGCTCAAATCCGACCTAACGGTGCATCATCTGCGTGGCCTAATGGTCATGCTGTGGACTTCAACACTTCTTGATAACATGGGTTCGAATCCCCTGTCCTTCTTTTCTTTTGCCATAATAAGTGTTGAGTGGCGGTTTATTTAGTTAATGTATCATGCAGGTCTGAAAACTGTGCCCAAAATCACTGCGCATGCTCACTGCTTATCTCCAGTTGCCATCCTACGGTTTAAAAATTCGCCGCACAGTACATCGTGCAGACTTCTCAGCTCGGTGACATACCAGGGTATGTGTGCAAGCCGAGCCTAGACCCCTCAGATGCCTGAAAATGAGGTGTCAGGTGCAATCTGTTGGGTTCCAAATAATGCAATTATGCATGCCAAATTCAAAAACAATATATATATTCATCAATTTCAAACTAAAAATGAGTACCGAGGGAGGGAAGCGACCGACGTAGCTGGGGCAGAGCCAGAAGGGGAGGGTTTGGGGGGTGGGGGGAGGTGCGATGTGGTGCACGTCACAAAAACAGCCAGAGCAATAGCAGCCTACACAGGAACTGCGTGGACCGGTTCAGAAAAACCCCGACGTATAACCCCAACCCTAACCCTAACAATTTGAGATTTTTTGTTTGCGCGCGAAGCGCTCAGCGAAAACTTGAAATGCATTTATAACTTAGTTTTTAAACGTTGGAATTAACAAGTATTGGCTTAAACATATAATTTTAGTTTCCCCTTTCTTTCTTCCTTTCTTTTCTCTTTTTTTTTAAGGAGGGTGGGGGGCCATTTTTTTTTTTTGGGGGGGGGGGGGGGGTGGCAAAACGCGTTTTTGCACCCCAAAATGGGGGGGGGGGGGGCGGCCGCCCCCCTGCCCTCCGGCGCCCATGCTACTACTACTACAAATACTACTACTACTACAAATACTACTACTACTACTACTACTACAACTAGTACTACTACTACTACTACTACTACTACTACTACTACTACTACTGCTACTACTGCTACTACTACTACTACTACTACTATTACTACTACTACTACTACTACTACTACTACTACTACTACTACTACTGGTTAATTAAGCCATATTCCATTCTTTCATAGCTAAAATTACAAAAGCAATATGAGTAAAAGGGTTATGACGAAGCTCCGATTGATTGATGTATAATTGTAGAAGGTAAACCACACAAAACAAACCTGCGAACGAATTGACATATTAAAAGCTTGCTTCAACTTGTTACATTTGTTTGGATACATATTATTTATACGTTCCACACACGCACGCCACAATAAAAACAAAAATTATCGCAGATATATTTGTTACTTACCAAGTAATTTTTTCGTTCCTTTGGGATGATGCAGCCCTTCTTCTTCTTTTTACTTTTTAAAAAAGCATGCTTTTGATTGTCCTTGTTTGAGCTTGTTGCCTGCAACAAGCGGCCGAAAGTTGAGGCAAGGGAGTTGTCCATAATGATTGTCCCCTAACGCTTAATAATGATGCATCTGATATGCAAACGTATGATCATGGGGTCCATGGTATGATGTAGCTTCATCCCGGCTAACGATATCCAACGTAATGCAGGATGGAAAATGTTCATTCTTCCCGCGTATATTTAGATTAGTCTTGAATTACAAAACGTGCTATCAAATTATGGTCTGATATGTAGGGCTTTACGGATATTTAAGCAACCATACATGAACCACATCTTGGTACATCAGGTACAATGTCTGCTTATGGAATACATCCATTCAATAACGATGTTTTTTTTTAATTAGAATTGTGACTGTGAATGCTTATATTAATCACTGGGTCTCTTTAGAGACTAAGCTATGCTCGCGTCACATTGCATCACATAACTGATATACTGACCATATGCAACATGAACTGTCTATACTTAGCCGTTAGTCAAGACTCTCGCGCTATATGCACAATTACGTGAGCGAAGAAAACGCATCGAGCGATGGGAGCCTGTTAGTCCCGCTCGCGTGCTGAACGGCCCGTATCGTACCGTACCGCTAGCTCGCTGGCATAGAGAATCTCAAGACCGTATAGAGCCTTGACTTAGGCTAGACCGGGCGGTAGTTGGCGACAATAGTCACTATTGACTAATCGCCATAACTACAACAACAACAGCGGTCAGTGACAGCGGTCAGTGACAGGGTCCGTTATCCAGGGTCCGGACGAGGTGGGTGGTTTCGACAATCGAGGTTTCTGCTTCGACATAATCTGCGGTCCTTCAGGTCTTCGAGATATAATGTTTGATTTATCGATCTAAAACTAGGTTTTCCCTCACGTAGTTCCATAGTCTTTCATCAAGACCCCCGCGCTATTATGCACAATTACACGAACGCGGCTCGTGTAGATAATATCCGAACCATATATATATATACACCCTTGAATAAAGGATAATAGTTCAGACACGAGAAAGTTCAGAGACGAGATATCTCATTTCTCAGTTGTGATCAGTGGTAGGACCAGGAATATGGGAGTTGGTAGGACATAGCCTACCCCTTACCGGACCATACTGTCAGAGATCCTCAAGTTCCAAGACAGCCGATACAAAGATAATTGTTCACAATGCCGTATCTGGGGAAATTCCCCTATACAGGAAAAGAGAAACCCACGTCGAACGACGTACGAACCAAGCCGGTGTTCGACGGGTGTAAACTTTCTCAGTTGCAAGCGGCGATCAGGATACTGGATCTGTTCGGAAAATACCCTGGGGTAAGTGCACTGTGTTATAATTTTTTATGTAATATAATGTGTGAATTATTGTGATTTACCGTCATATTAATGTACCTATGTGTGGACGTGGTATGTCAATATTTGTAGAGCGCGCGCTTTCCGATCGTGAGATTCCCGAGTTCGAACCCTGTTTCAAACCCACTTTTGTCTTTTGGTAAGACAATTAATCCACAATTGCTGTTCTTTACCCATGTGTATGAATAGGTACCACGGTCGGGTATTAATTAGCCACATTTTGTGCTATTATCAATATCAGTGACATCACGTACGGATGGTACGCTCCCCGGGGAGTTGAAAAGTATGCAATATCTTTGGGTGGGTGGGCTAGAAAATAGAAATGAACCTGATGGCCATGGCTAATAATAAGTATGTACATATAATAAGATGATATAATGGGCCGTATGCATAACATGTAGCAATTGCTTATAAGCAATTGCTTCAAGCACAAGCAAGAGCTCGTCAAGCAAAAGATCAAGTTCAAGCAATTGCTTAATTTCGTATGCATAAGCTTTTGCTTGTGCTGAAACCTTTTGCTTACACTGCCTAAGCAATTGCTTACGTGTTGAACAAAGCATCGTTACGGTTGTGCGAACATCGTATTGCATGACAGCAAAGGGGATTCGTAGTGTATGCAAACGTCGTGTAGTCCCTTGCATATCAGCTTTCCCTTGTCGTGCCCGACCTGGCAACAGTATTTTTCTTACGCAAATATTTTCAAATCATGAACAAAATTGCCTACATGGATATAAACGTCTAAAATAACAGCCGTTTGATTGTAATCACAACATAACCTCTGGAACCAGGAGTTCTAAATCATCCTGAAACGGTATGAAAACTTGATTCTAAAACGCGAATGTCCTTAGTAATCAAAAGCTCAAGCTGGTCTGGAGGTGCTTGAAAAAACGCAAGCAATTGCTTATCAAGACAAGTAAAAGGTTCGTTTTATGCATACGGTTTTAAGCAATTGCTTGTTTGGTTAGCAATTGCTTACGAGCAGTAAGCAATTGCTTGTGCTTGTAAGCAAAAGCTTTTGCTTGCAAGCAATTGCAAGCAATTGCTTGTTTGTGTGCATACCGATTCAAGCAAAAGGCTAGCACAAGCAATTGCTTGTTTTTATGCATACGGCCCATTGACTATGTCCTAGCTTGTATTCTATCTTTTGACTGTGGTAGAAATTAGGATCTAGTAAATGTGTTGGCATAATGGCATATATTGGCATGTGCCAAATATGATGAAAGGTTGATGCAACCTGGGATATGAAGCTCGTTTCGTACGAATAAGTCTTTAATAACAGAATAGAGACAAATATAGATCAAGAAATGACCTAAACACTGTGTGAAAAATGGAAATAAAATGAAAACATGAAACAAGTGTATGACTTAACATTACATTACAATTACCAGTTAATTGCGAAATTGTGAACATTAATAAGCAGTGTGTATCTGAAGAGAAAGATTAGAATATGTCTTTTAAAAAAAAATAAAGAAAAATATGACCTAAAAAGTAAATTGTCATCCCGCCTTCATAATACGTCGTACTGTATGGTTATTCTGATCGTTCTTATTTGAATGATAGATGTGCAAAGAAGCAAGCCTAAAACGAAATAGAAAACCCAAATCGGTCCGAAATCTAAGGTCAAGCATAATGGCACGAATTTGAATGATGGATGTGTGCTGCCAAATTGTTTGACGTTATTGTCGTTGCAAACTGAATGCAATTTAACGAAGATGAATGTTCTGGAGTTTAAAATTGAACAATGTAAAACATCAGGTTTACAAAAATCACGCGAATTTGAAATTGAATGACATAATCATGAATATGCCCGCTATTTTGACGAAATTGGCCGGGAGAACCTATAGTAATTATATATACATGTATATTCGATTTATACAGCGCCTAATATGATTGATAATCATCTCTAAACGCTTTACAATGAAATTATCACCCTGGTCATTGTGATACAATGAAAACCAGCATATGTGCACTTTCAATCCTCCCTTCCAAGCCGCGGCTCACGGGCATTAATAAGATCGTTCACACAAATGATTGCTGTAAAGAAATGTAATCTTATATAGCCGTTCATTAAACGGTCAAGCATCCTTAGATTATAACTGTTGTTTTGATAATAACTCACACTTCCAAGTTATTGATCTCTATCTAGCAGTTTATCCCTACAAGTCTAATTGGACAATAACTTACGATGAAACGGCTATTAAGTATGTTGAGAGTTTACACGGATGATATAAACTTTAGGAACGGTCTCTAGTAAGATACCGTTTCACAAAACTTCCTTAAAGGGATAGTTGGGTTCTGGTAAGGAGAGTACAGTTTTGGTGAAACTGAATTTTAGTCACCAAAACCTGCATCATTACATTACAAACTAATAGTTATAACTAGAAAGGAACACAAAATTACAAATGACGTAGTGAAGATCATGTTTTCATTCAAAAAGAGCCGTTAAAACGTAAGAGGGC
>JBAMJV010000187.1:0-77314 GCA_037951105.1 Echinarachnius parma
TTCAATGTGTTAGTCGTCTACTTTTTAAAAAACGCGATTAATATATACTGCAATCCCTTGCGCGACAGGACAATCCCCAGATTCGGTTTTGATTATACAATAATCTATTAGTAATTAGATATTGCGACAAATAATTACAACCATAAAATCATACCAATGGTGAATATTGCGCAATATTAAAGAAGATACAAACAGTTTACGAAAGTGTTCATAATAACACCAATGGTCCCTATAGGCGACCGAGGCTGAGGGAGGGAGGGGGGGGGGGGGTCGTGGTGTTAAGTAGGCTGTAGCCCCCTCCCCCATCAGAGTTTTGAAAGCACAACTATAATTATATTATCCATGAAAAGCATCTCAGAATCGGGCATTAATGGCCCCCCTGCCTACAGTTTTAACTGTGCATACGTAACGTGTTCGAGTGTTGGTGCGAAGTACCTTTGTTTTCTTTTCTACTTTTGTCATAATAACTCTGTTGGGTATCATCTTTTAATAACTGGATTATACCAGATTAACCGAATTGCTCACGATTCATCTAGTTTAGCTCTTTTATGGCACAATTCCAATATACATGTATTAGGAAACACATAATAATGAAACGTATGACTTATGTGAAACACGGAACTATGAAAAATAATGTGATTTCTGTTTCGTTCGATTTACCTATTCAAGATGTTTGGTTTTGGTATTACATGCTGTCTGAACCCAGCCCGAGTATGTGAGGGCCCCGTCATGCATGGGTTGATACGAATGTGTTTGTAATTTCATTGCCAAATTACTTTGGTGAAATAGTTAAATATCAAATTATGTGAACTGACGTTGACATTTGGGATTTTTTTTTGTGTGTATGTTTCTAATTCTTCGAACCATTTCCCATCTCGGTAGATCATGTTTAGACCGGTAGAACACTAAACATGTCTGAATTACATTGGCTTAACCTTCATTATAAAGAAAGATACAAATGTGTACGTAATATCTGTTTTCAATTCCAAACGTCAGGACATATTGTATCGTGACGATTTCCCCACCATCAGGACATTTCCCCGTCGGTAGATGGCGCTATGCCGTAAATTTTAGAGCGTATAATTATTACTTGGCTCAATTAATTTGTTTTCATTAAGAATGTGGGGGAAAGAATAAATAACTTTACTATTATTGTACAGTGTCTTCTATATAATTTATCCTATACATAATGCAAAGTTCTATTGTTATTTGTGTAAAATTGGCGACAACACATTATTAAAACATGTATGGCGTTTGTATAGCTCCATGCTTTATTGATGATACACATTTATTTGTGTACAGTAATTACTAAGAGTATAGGTTTTGCAATTAATGTGCTTTGTTTCACATAACACAAATGAATAGGTGTAATCCTTCCAATATTTGGAAATTATACCCTCTTTGTCTTATATAAAGTTCAAGTGTCTACGTTTTTTTTGTCATTATCATTTTCTCGTTCAAACGAACTATTATGTTATTCTACATCGAAGTTATAACATGACGAAAACAAAACACAGCAACAAAACATAAAAACATACAAAACAAACAAACATAGTTTGTTTGTAAAGCAAACAAACACACGATGAAAATGTCCAACACAATAACCGACCTTCAAAAAATAAAGAAAGTAACAAAATATTCGCATCAACTCATTAGTGTTACTGTTGTTGCCTGTCATTGTACTTATCTTATCACATGTTGTATAAATATTGTATTTTATATTATTGTAATTAGATTGTTATATTGTTGTAAATTTGTATTGGATGTGAAATAAACTGAACTGAAATCAACTCGTTTTACTAATCGTTTATATATCACTCTTTTTGTTTGCATGGGCGGGGGGAGGAGCATGTTTGTGAACAATGCTCTGCCCCCCCCCCCCCCCCCCCCCCCTCCCCAATGCATTGTGTTTTTGGATGGAATCGGCGCGCCTGTTTCATAAAACTTTCAATTATGGGAAATATTATCTATGTCAAATTTGTAGCTGATATAACAAATTTGCCGCTAAAATTAGGTATTTCCCATAATTGAAAGTTTTATGAAACGCCCTCCTGAACTCTCTCTTGCGACACAATTTAATTCAATCTCAACTCGTTTTACTAATCGTTTACATATCACTCTTTTTGTTTGTTAGTGTACAATGTCGTTTAATTGAAAGTTAACTCATAATGAATACGGAGAAGTTACGCAATTCATTTAAACAAAGAGGAACGCAACTAGGGCCTTACAATATAACATGGTTTAACATTGAAACCCAATTTATTCGAGTATTCTGTTTCGCCATATAGTGGATCGATAACATGAACCGGGCAATAGTTCGCAGTCCACTGAAAATAAACCCTAATTAATTTGTTTAAGCATTCCGACGGCTAGTAAGTATTCGCTTTTGGCACAATTATTGTTACGAGAAGGATATCATAATGTGTCTGGACTAATTAAGAGAAATAAATTGTCATCTGAAACAATGCGATGATAGCGTGAAACTCCCACGAGGATTAACGGTTAATGCAGCAGAGGCCCCCTCCAATCCCAACTAATCTATGTTTCATTAGTTTTTAATAAGCCGGCGCATTCTGCCTGCTTGTTTAAGCTGGGGAGTCATACCTGTTTAATACACCCATGACGATTGTAGAGAGAGCGTGAAAGAGAAGAGGAGATAATTATATAATATAAAAGAACAACAGTATAAATATAATGGTTACAACACTTAGATCTAAATTTATATCTGCGACATACACGGATAAAACAATAACATGACAAATAAAATACAACATTTCTGAACTGTGGTAAAATTATAGAATATAGACGATAATGGCTAATTTATCTATTAATGAAGGTTTTACATACAGGATAAAATACTTTGTGCCCATTTGTTAGAGACAATAATATTTTCGCATAAATCGTTCTCACAGGGATTAAAACCACCATACAGAGGAGATCATCGCAAATAGCAAGTTTAAGGTTATGTGAGCCATCTGTTTTACTCATCAGCGGATCAGCCTTGGTTATATATACTTCATCATCCCCATGTACAGATCCCAAGCTACCATCCTCCATTCAGTGGCATCGATAAGATGGGTTTAGGTAACGGGAGGGGGGGGGGGGGTAACTTGCCAGAAGGCTTTTGAGGATGATAGGGTATTCACATGCCTACCGCAGGATCCTGCTTGCAACGGTTTTGCTCGCAGTTGTAAATTGCGCGCACTCGAAATTCGTTCCTGATTGGGATATCGGTTTAGGGATCGGGATTAGGGTAGGGGTTCAGGTTTTAGATTTAGGACATGTTTGGAGTATAAGGACATTTCAGTAGAAAATAATAATTGCAATCTATATACTTATTTCAAGATGTTTATAGACTGTGAAAGGAAAATGGGAATAAACGCTGATTCTGGAAACTGTTCAATCGGCGACCTGGGTAGGGAAAACGATGTATATGACCAGAACAAAATGTAAAAAAGGGGGAGGCGAAAATTCTCATGATAAAATGAATTCGTTAGGAAAAAAAGTCCTAACAATTTGTGAAAATGACGAAATATAAAAGTTAATATCACTGATACTGAACTACCAAAGGATGTTTAATATACACAGATTTGCGTCTCGGTTTTAGCATCATCAATGTCACACCTACAATTCTCACAGGGATTAAAACCACCATGCAGAGGAGATCATCGCAAATGTTAGTTTAAGGTCATGTGAGCCATCACGAGCCATCGATTTTACTCATCAGCGGATCGGCCTTGGTCGTTTTAATTTCATCCTCATCCCCATAATATCTTTCAAGCTACCATACTCCATCCAGTGGCATATATATATTACAGGGGTTGAGAAGGGGGAGGGGGTAACTTGCCGATTGGTTTACACCCATTTCGTCTGCTAGCAACATCAGAATGAAAATGCTTAGGATTAGGATTAGTGATAGAAGTTTGGGATTATTGTTCCGGTCATGCAGGTTAAGGGTTGGGGCAACGGAAATGAGTTGGTGACTTGACTCCCTGCCCCCGTGCCCATCCCATAGCTCTTATCAGAGCCATCTGGCTACCCTACTACTCTATCCATATTCCCGCCAATTTGAGTCTGTGTACCCCTTCCAAATCTCTCAAGCCCCATCTACAATTTCCCCTTTAGTCGTTTCTAATTGTGACGCCTTGTTTTGTCCTTCGTTTGCCGCCATCTCTCCAGATGGCTGTATAGTCTACTGATGACCCTCAAAATGTTGCTTGATGCGTTACCCTAGCAACCACATCAACAAGAGAAAGATGTTGTGAGAATTTGTGCCACTTATCGATACGCAGAAAATCGTGGTGGTGGGAAATACATGCCAATAAACAACCACAAAAAACAAAATGATATACTATCTGATCTTTTTGAGGATGTAAATTATATTAAAAACTCGATTCCATAGCATGCTGGAAATCATAGGCCTGTAACTAAACGTATTATAGTATCAATGATAAAATGTTATTTCCACGTATTATTTATTAATGTTTAATTCACTTTCTTCGAACATCATCTCTTTCACTTAACAGTCAAGGCAATAATGATGTATCATCGAACGTTTGAGCGAGTGTTTATGAAATATCAAATCACGTTTATTGTATCAACCTCACACATGGTTGAACAAGGAAAATAGCAATTGACAGTAAGTGATATATATATTCAGTGGCGTACCCATGATCTTTTCAAGGGGGGGGGGTTATTTTGTAAGAAACCGATAGGCTGTGGGTTCGAACTCCGTGTGGTGGAACTGGGACAAAAATACGGGTCTTCGCCATTAAATAGAAGAGATTCTTGGAGCTCATGATGGAGATTCCTCTAAAGATTGATCAAATATGTCCTACTTGTTTTAATTGCTTTAAATTTGTTCTGATTACTTTACAATCAACAACTAACTTAAAACACGACATACTCTTTTTTGAAGAAAACAAATGAATTGAAAATACTCGTATTCAGAATGGACACAGCAATTTATCGACCTCTTACGGGAGAACGAATAATTGACTGGTATGTTTGCGATCTTTCACAAGTTCAGTGATAGCGGAAAGTCGTCATCGATATTTTGGCGCTATAACTCTTGGGATAAGTACCATACTGACGACTAGATGACTAGATACCCTTCTTGGCGGGAGAGAGATACGTCCGTGTTATTTACGATCCACTCAACGAAAAACTCGAAGAACTCAGAATAATGATTTTGGGTCCCCATAAAAAGCAGATGAGCTTTATCCTTGTCCACATAGGGTAGAAGAGAGTGACATTTTGTACTATTTACACATGCTATTATAACACTGTAAAGGTTCTCTGAAACATTTTGACGGCAGAATCTCCTATCAGCCACTTTACGCACTATACCGGAAGTTTGATCGAAGTAAGACTTTTTAGTCTTTCTTTTTCAGAAGTCCTCATTTATTGAATAAGCATCATTTTGTTCGATTCCTTTTGCATTAATTTTATAAGCGACATGTTGAAGAGCCCTTTTGACATTCTTGGTTCTTTTCTAGAAGTTTTACTGGCGACGTTTTGAAGAGTTTGAAATCTCAATGCTGAGAATCTGCTTTATTGGCTCTGGTGAGGGAAATCATCTTCTTTTAAAAGTTTGGTCACGTGCGTATATAAGAAAATATGAGAAATAAACACGTTGTGTGTTTGCTTGCATATTTAAGATGCGAATTGAAATGCATCTAACTAGTATCACATCGCTGGTTAATGCAGCTATGACTTTTATGATAACGTTTTTCTATTAAAAGAAGAGGATAAAAGCGCTTTTTTTTAAACCGAGCTATTTCATAAATGGTGTTTTTGAATTTCATTCTAAATTTTGTTCATCCCTCTGAATTTTAATTCAAGTTTTTTTTCATTTATGGTGTTTTAACATGTCTTTCTTTCCTCGGAAATTTGCATGCAAGCTCGTTAGTTTGTGGCGTTTGTTGGCATTTCTTTTTTTTTCTCCCTCAGAAATTTGAATTCAAGCTTTTTCATTTATAGTGATTTAACATGATTCCAATGACTCCAAGCCCAAGGCTAACAGACTGATCGGAAGGTAATGGCAATCCGTCGTGAAGCAGAAACCGTCACGCATCCCAGATATGGTGTACAGTATGTTGCATATTTACGTTACACAAATACCACAAAACTATAAAATCCCTAAAGTGTGACATAAGTCAACATTTTGTTCTTTCCTGAGAAGATTGGTGGCGTCTTGACACGGCGACTCGCGGCGACAGGTCCGTACGGTGACTGGTGTTACCAGTGTGTGGTCTTGCGACCAGGCGCTATATATACATAAGTGATCAATGTTATGTGGGGTTCGGGGGGGGGGGGGGGGGGGGGGGGACGTTTTACACCGAGAGGGAGAGAGGGAGAGAGAGGTATTGGATACAGATGAAATAAAGGGAGGAATGAAGAAGGAGAATGGGGAGAGGGAAGAATGGAGAAAGGGGGAGGAGAGACAGAGAAAATCATAATCAGAGGATAGAGATAATAGTAATGATTTCAATAACAGTTTAGTTCCGAATTTGAATGTTTACAAATGGATAAATAGGAAATGGTTTAGGGTGTGAGTAATATAGTGGCATAAGAGGGTGAGAAGGGGAGAAGGGAGGAAAGGAGGGGAGAGGGGGGGGGGGGAAGGAAATATGCAACATATATTCGTCCGTCACGTGATTTTAATAGCCACGTCTTGACCATTTTACCACCAAATGTAATTGAACTTTTGCAGCAAGCAACATTTAACAATTAACAGTGATAGCACAGTCATGAAGCATATCTTTAGAATAATTAAATGTAGGCAAGGATTACACAGGTCGTGAGTTTTAATTGATGTGCTGTTTTGAATTCAACGTAATTTAGCTGTAATGATGGAAAATAGTATTGTTCATGTTCATAGTGCCTTTGCGAAGCAGTAAAAAAACACCTTTATGTGCCTACCCTGTATTTATAAAGAAGATAATAATAAACAAATATGAAATGATGCCTTTAAACATCCGCAGTGATCTATATGTAACGGAAATATATATATCACTGTATATAGTTAAACATGAAAAATAACCCCATGACCATTTTAAATTGATATGGATTGAAAACGAATATACAGAAAGAAAGTCGGAAAATCACAGCAACATCTAGTAAATAATATCGTGCAAAGTTCACTGAGTTATACGCAAATGGCAAGAGATGGATCATTTTCCAAACAATTGATGTCGTGAAACTAATACAACAACTAAAGACAATTTCACAGAGATTTACGTAATTGTCGTAAAAGTCTGCACATAATGTTATATTTATGTTTATGTTTAAGGGGTTTGTATCACTATTTAGTGGAGAAAAAACACTGTCCTAATACAATTTTGAAATGAGATTTGGAGAAATTCGGAGACCCATAAAGAGAGAAAAAAAACATCAGTAATTTATTGTGTAGTTGTTGCAACACTGTTTGAGACCATGGTGTATAATAATTATGTACGTTAATGGCGCTCAACATGAAAAGAGAAGCAATTTTACATTTCTATTCAAAAAATCTGTATCGCTATTTGGTGATAAAACATTGTCCCTGTATATTGCAATCGATATTAAAAGAAGCCAATATTTTGTATTAAAAAAGTGTGAAAATGTGCAATCATTGCAGGCATCGGATAGACAATGTCGTAAGGATACTTCGTCAATCGACGCCAAAATGAAAAATAATGATCTACGTAAGGAAACTACGTAAATGGCGACACACAAGAAAATGATGCACGCAAAGAAACTACGTAAATGGCGCCAAAGCGAGAAGTAAAACACGGTACATTGATAATGTAAACTGGTAGTTCCCCGTGTGTATAGTGCCTCGATATCCAGGGGTGATTTTTTGTCAATCAATAGCATTTTCCACGCAGGTAGTCAAGGTCACACGAAAGACAGTGAGTTACTTCCATTGAGGCATTTAAAGGGACCGTTCAGTTGCGAGGTTCATTGCATGTTTAGTATGTTTTATTTGGTGTACATTTATTATGTAAATCACATGTAGTTCAGCATAAATGCAGTCTCATGCATTAATAAAACTCCGATGACCTGCGTTAAATTGAATTTATTGAATTGATTAAAAACATAATCGGCTGGAACCATAAAACCATAACAGTCTGAAAGTTGCAAGGTACATTATATGGGATACCGTACCTATAATATTTGCCAGTTCAAAAAATGATATTAGATGTATCAGATACCAAAATAATAACTATCAGAACGGGAGACAGGGTCAAACTCCATAGGTACATCATTGCCTCATAAACGTATACATAATTATCTTGAACTTACACAAATATTGTAAATACACAAAATCACCATGTTATGCCTATTTATCAGGAAGTTTCTAAAGTAGGACACAAGATTTTCAATTTTGCGTTTGAGTGATCCCTGCAACCAGAGGCATCGCCATAAAACCATGCACGTATAGAAACAAAATAAGACTAAATAACTTTTAGCACTCAAACAATTAAAACAAAGGTTTAAAGTTTATTTCTTTACTATTTCACTAACACCAACATCATGTTTATACCGTATCATATAAGTAATCATGTGATAGAGGCCTACTATTGTAAATGTGTAAATGTTTTAAATTCTTCCCAATGACACATTTAGTGTTTGCTCTAAAAAAAAACTGTCATGGCGCTCTTTAAAAACGAATCGATTTTAAGAAGGCAAAGCGAGCACCGTCTTCCACGTAAGACGCCGACGTGGCATGACGTCACGAAAGCGTGGTTGCCCCCGTCAACGGTGGAGTAACCTTTTTAATTACGCCGTTTTCCATTCCCACCGGGCCATGGGATAACCTTATTCCATTACTACATCTTCGCATTATATATATACGTTCGATACTGATTCTGTTTTGATAAATAATTGGGTCCCTGGTATATACAATAATCTCTCCAAGATTTGTATTTTACTCTCTTTTTGTAATGCTTCGACTCACGGCCTAGAGTAGAGAGATGCCTCATATCAGGTATGGCGATGGAAAAATAATATTACTGGGATTAAAAAGGGGACCTGGGGATTGAATGTGGGTAAGATAGGGAGGTTGTGTTCAATCGCATCTTCCGTCAACCCTATACCTGAAGTATGATTATCAGTGCGTTTAAGTTTGCTTTTTAAGCCCAGAATTGATATTTCCCTTTGATAATCATTAGTCTGAAATGCGTTTCAAAATGCAGTATATAATGAGCTATAGAAATCTATATAAACGCACTATTTGGCAGATGGACAATGATGTTGCGGATTGATTGTAATCGTAATATTTTGTAAGCCACCGCGTCGCCCCCAGAAACACGAAAAGTGATTTCGAAGGAGATAATAATGTTATCTACGCTATCTTCAAAGATTGTCGATCGCTAAACGTCCTATTTCGCGATAAGCTTATACTAGTACATCTTAAATCTAAAAATAAGCACACACGCAATAAATTATGGACTCATTTCATGTATATCATAAAAGTTGATAAGGATAAACATATTCGACATATATATGATATTTCACCAAGCACTCTAGAAATAGCTGTACTTGTTTACAAACGTAAAGTACAGTATATCACAATGTACTTCCTTTTATAAGTATTCAATGCTGTCTTAAAATCAAATTATTTACAGCATGATTTTACGAGCAACGACTATTAGATTAAATATCATTTCGGATTAAGGTCGTAAATAAATTTAATATTCAATGTGGCTGCTTATTACGTTCGTGTATGTTTATCTTTCGAAATATTTAAAGAGCAATTCTATAGTTTTATTTTAAATTTGTATCAAATAAGTTAACTACGGTTATATTATACGTCTCCTATATACACGATATATTGTTCAGGTGGTTTCATGATAGAGCTTTTATCATACGACGATTAGTAAAATATTTTGCTGTAAGCCATGTAGACGAAAATGCTAAACGACTTGGAAGAAGGCTAGGCTGCCCTGGGAATCCATACCTTTAATTTAGAGATAACCAAGCCATATCTAACACGATTACAAATATGTTAATGTTTATCTCCCCCATCTCTCTCTAGATGTCCATCTCCCCCTCTCTCTCTCTCCCTCTCTTCCACTCTTATCTCTCCCTCCATCTCCATCCCACTCTATCTTCCCCTCTCCCTTCCTCTATCTCGCTCCTCCTCCCCTCTGTTGGTCTCTCCCCACTTATCCTCTCTCTTGACCCCTCTCGCATTCCCTCCCTCCCATCCCCTCTCCCTCCCACCCTTCTCCCTCTTTTTCTATCACCCACTCTCTTTTATTCCGAATGGCTTACCCCGACAGACGACGCAGTTTTTGGCGGGAATATTTTCCCATCTTTCTGCTCGTTGCGTATGGCGCCATTTTCAGCACTGACGGAGCCGAATTAACCTATTCAGTAAAAATGGAAATGTACATAACAAATTACCCGACATATCTATATAGCTGTATACTTAGATATGCATCGTGAGACGTATTTGCTCTTAATTGGATGACCCTGGTGGTTAAACATTATATTCCTCGCTATACCGCTAATTTAACATCGCTTGATCGTTAAACTGTATTATTTTTCAGTATACCCCTAATTTAACATCGCCTGGTCGTTAAACTATATTATTACTTCGACATACCGCTACTTTAACATCTACTCTGAAGGTTATTAATATTAATGCATGTTGATAATTATTAAAGCTAATATGGCTACAAATCCGAACAATATTCAACGCTATGTTTACATATGCCTTAAAATAATAATCCTATCATCATTTTGTATAATTAATGAAAAACGCCCAAACACATTAATGCGTACAAATTGTTGTGTATGTGTGTGTGTGTGTGTGTGTGTGTGTGTGTGTTTGTTTGTGTGTATTATTGTGAGTGTTTTGTGTGCCTGTGTGTGTTTCGGTGAATGATGGTATGAGCTCTGCAATGAAATAAACCCTGAAAATGGTTATAAGTTGGGAAAATAAGGTAAGCGGCTTTTAATCAGTCAAGAAATGAAGAGGTTATGATTGTTTGAAGGTATAGTGCATAACGCAACGTTATTCCATTCAGAAAAGCAGCCTCATATCTTGCCATATTATTTGTTCATTACGAGTAATGTTTCATAAAAATTAACAAATTAAGAACAAAATTATTACTTTGTAGTCATTAAGATATGTCAATGTGATGTGTGCCAATGAAATAAAAATGAATGGAAAGCACTTATTATGTTGTTTTCAGTTAATTTTTCAAAGAAAATGTCAAATTCTTTATAAGAAAATCGTATAATGCAGAAGTAATAAACACGTTATTTATCTTCTTAAATAATAATACCATCTCAAAAAATAAGAGTGAATGGTTTGTCGCCAAAGAGTTTTTCACCCTGATCATTCGATTCACCAGATGACGCCACAAAGTCCAAACACAAACGTTTAAACTATACATAAACGTTTCAATGAATCTTAAAATACGAATTTCATGAAGGAATTGGTAAATTGCACTTTGCATATAATATAGTCCTGAAGATGGCGCCGCAATGGAAGCCGGGAGAGGGATAAATAGAGCCCTTCAAGTTTGTCAAGCTCAGATTGCGGTGTCTATCTATACCTCCGTGTCCCATTCAATTCTATAATTGCCCTTTCTCTCTCCAATGTCTTAAGTTTTCCTCTTAAAATAACGACCTCCTGTTCAAAGAACAACGGGCAATCACATTTATTTACACCCGTGCATGGCGTCAACTTTATCGCTGTAAAGAAGGTTAAATATAAACTACTGAGTAAATCAAAAGTGCAACGTGGCGACTATACATCTCACGGAGACATGCCAGGCGCAATGGCGAGACGACAATGAAATTGTCTGTCAGCATAAAATGCAAAAAAGCGAGAAAAGGAATTTCGATGACTTTAAAAGAAAGGGAGGGCCGCCCAAATCGACCCTCTCGAAGCTCGTGAGGGCAGATGCGGCAAATTGATCGGAAGAATTGGGCGACAATTTGGCGAATTTATAAGAACCAGAGCAGTGCATGCAGTAAGTAGATCGACCCAAACATTACCAAAATACTAGGAAATAACCGGTACACGTATAATAATTATACACGGATGCACGAATACCCGATTTGTTGGCGCGCTTTCGTCTTTGCTAAAATCTTCTGGCTTCATTTTTTTTTTTTAATCATAGCCTGCCTATAATTTGTTCCTATTATTGCATGCTAAGAGCTCCCATGCGTGAGGTGGCGACACATTTATGCAAACATTTCGAAAGGCGAGGTTAATACAGAGTTATTTTTTAAAAGAGAACAAAACGAAGAAAATATTGATTTATATGACCCAAAGAGGGATGCACTATTTTGTAATGGCTATTGAACACTGAAAGAGATGTTAATTTGTTTTAGATGGTGATTGTAAGTTTTATTTCCACGGTTCGTCTCATTTCCTAGAATAATAAACGGGAAAAGAGAACTTCGATAATCAATAAGTCCGATACTAGATTTGGCAATTCTCATAGGTATAATACAGGGCCCACCAGTTTTCCGTAGGCAATGGGTTAAACACAAGGGTAGCAAATTCAGTAACATAAAGGGCCTTATATTAAAGGGATAGTTGAGTTTTGGTAGAGAGGGCGCTAGACTACTTTTTTTTGTGTGAGGTAATGAAAAACTGAGTGTAAAATTTGAAAGAGCATAATATTTAAATAATAAAATCATCTTTGTTTGATCAAAATCGGTTCAGAGACGGCTGAAATATCCATAAATATAACAATTTGTAATAAAGCTGGGGCCCCAGGTTTATTAGAGAATTTGTAACCAGCCGTTAAAAATTCAAAAAAATGCTTCCTCTTTTCAAAAAGTTACAAAATATAGGTATTTAAATAGTTGTTGGTTATTTCTCTATCTAATCACTATTTCAACAAAACATCACATGCACAATATTTTATTCAAAATGGTTGAAACCGATGAGTGTTTAGAGAGCGCCCTCTTACGTTTTAACGGCTCTTTTTTTAATGATAACATGATCTTTACTACGTCATTTATAATTTTGTGTTCCTTTCTAGTTATAACTATTAGTTTGTAATGTAATGATGCAGGTTTTGGTTACTAAAATTCAGTTTCACCAAAACTGTACTCTCCTTACTAGAACTCAACTATCCCTTTAAGTGGGTATTGCAATGCATACATTGAAAAAACCCACATAAAATGCCAAATATAATAATGTATATATCACCGAAGTGGTATACTGTATGTTTATCATAATAAATAGTTTAAATAAAATCACTTAATAAAGATGATCATTATTACATTGATACATAATTTAACTATGATACATTATTAACTATGATATTTAACTATGATTCGTTCGCGTGACTCTAGACAAACAAAAACATAACATGTCATTTTGTATGAGCAAAAGTGACGTAGGACATATACATTAGTAATTTATATTGATCAAAGCCTTTCATTATTCTAATATAACATTATACTGTATATCATTATATACAATTATAGATTTTCCCCCTACTCTTTCCTTGAAACGTGATATCTTATTCATTAAATTCAATAGAAATAAGCCTTCAGAATTTCAATGCTATCATAGAACACATTTTGTAACGCACGAACATTTCATTCGTTGTAATTATACCCTGCGTCAATGTACTTGTCGTTTTCTTTTTGACCATCGGGAGTACTATGTTTAATTTGTGTAGTTTTTTCTTTATAAATCGAACTAAAGCTTCCTGTACATTACTAATTTTAAATATTGAACATTGAAACATGAAACAATCAATAGGAAAGTCATTGAACAAAGAACGAACATACTACCGATACTCCCCCTTTTTTTATAGAGGGGGTGGGGGGGGGGGGGGGCTGCTTCGAGACTTCCCTGGGGAAGTTTGGGGGAGGGGGTACTCCATCCCACGGTGTAGGGACGTTTTGGAATTGTGGTTATTGACAAAAGGGTTCTTAAAACGTTATAACACGATGAATGACATTTGACACTTCATAATATGTATGCGTATCAATAATTTGAAGCCGTTATACCACATATTGAATGTCAAGGGGGGGGGGGGGGGGGAGGGGGTGCAGGCCCAAGGCACCCATCTGTAGGCCAGTGTGTACATGAAGAGGTGATCAGTAGAATATAAATACATTCACGCAATTTGAGTATCATTTTTGTGGAACTTTTAACTGTTATTATTGTGTCATGTCACGAAATAAATCTTCCCTATAGGATATCTGTCTGATAATCAGATTATAAGAATTACAATAAATGTATATAGTTACCATGTATATGTTACTTTCTAAAGTAAACAAGACAGGGAACTCACGTCTTTCTAATGAAAAAAAAAAAATCACCGTCATTAATTTAGCGTGATCATTCATTACGCTGACGAGAGCAGGTGGATAATGAAACGACTACGTATGTGTCAGATCTTTTAAATATACATGAAATGATGATAGTGAATAATAAAAAGTACGTGAGCATGTGATGTTCAGTCAGTCAGTCAGTCATTGTTCAGTATATAACCTTACTATTTGAACTACGTATAATCAAAAGCGCGATCTGGAAGGGGGAGGGGGTGGGGGGGGGGGGCGCATGGACAGTACCCCCTTTCCCTTGTCTTTAGTTAATATTTTTACTCCCCCATGAAAATCCCGTCTGTTTTGTTGTAAATAGTGATAATAACAATACTACTGTTACTGCTGCTACTGGGACTGCCACCGACACCGCCACCACAATCGCATCCGTCACCGTCAACGCCACCATCATAACCACCACAACTACCACCACCACCATCACCACCACCACCACCACCACCACCACCACCACCACCACCACCACCACCACCACCACCACCACCACCATCATCACCACCACCACCACCACCACCACCACCACCACCACCACCACCACCACCACCACCACCGGGGATTTCGGGGTGTACATGGAGAAATAGACAAACAAGGGGATCGTACATAGGATGCCTATACTGACTGTGTATACTGACTGTGCTATGGGTTACATAGTTATTTTGTATTTATTTTATGATTGGTCTTCAAATAGGGGGCGGGGCGGGGGCGCTGGGTCTGATTTTGTATTTGTTTCCCCGTTAACATGGTTTTATCCATCACTTCTTTCTGCAGGTGTTCGGCACATGAATTGTAATCACTATGAGACCATTTCGAGCAATTGCACTTTAACATGAACTTGATTTGTATACATTTTGTGTTGCAAATAGACAATAACTCAATTTGTTTCACATTTGAGATATTTCGAATAAAGCGGATGAAATATACATTAATTACAATGAATATTGAGTGATTATTACAAGTATACCTTGTTATGTCATGAGCAAGGAATAATTTTAAAGACATTATTTTGCAACTATAAATTAGAGGCCTTATTTAAAGTGCGATCAAAATGACTTTTTATTACATTTCGGAACGGAAATCTACGTGATCGTTTCCTGTATAGAAATGGTGTCATGATGATTGATGAATACAGTAATGTAAAAGAGTTTTCTTGAGTTGCAACAAAAGCAGAACTAATCATAACTATAGGCCATACTCTTTTTAATACCTCGCATGCATGACACGTTTTCGTTTTCTATACTTTCCTTCTTGTTTTGATACACCAAGATTCAAATTATCATTAACATTGGTGTACTTTAAAAATGTGTTTCTTTAGTTGTGTTAGTTCGAAGTTTATCTGAAACCTTCTTCGTATTGACTTGTGTTGTTATTTTGATTAATTGTTTAATTTTAATTTTCGTGGGCGAACGGAATAATACCTAATAAAACGTAGTATCATATTTCGTTTAATCTAAAAAATACGTCATGTTCGTCATTTAATTACCTGAAAAGTAATATTTATACTCAGACAAAAGACATATGATAAGTTTGTCGGCTAGGCAGATAAAATTAACATACAAGATCAATAAACAAATTAATCATCAATTAAATGCCCGCCGCGATAGTGGCGGAGTCATATAACGGTCAAATAATGTCATCATAATTTAACACCTCCCTATATAATGTTAGTAAATAAACTAATAAATACAATGAGATCTAAATGAGAAATTGCGGTCATCTATTAAAACAATAATCGATTTCGTCTAGTGTCCGCCATATAAAAAACGAATTAAAGTGCAGCTAATAGAGCGCATTCAGCGATATCAGACTAGCGTCGCATATCGATACCCTTAGGGCATGCAGCTATTACTAGAATCGTTGAATCATCGACGCGATAATGATATCGATATACCTTTCATTATATCGCCTATAGCTTTCGGTCATACAGAGTTTAAAAGGGATACAGGACATTATTGTTTTATTGACAGGGATATTACGTTTAATTCGTCTTTTGTGTAATTAAGGTACCTACAAATTATGGACTGATTTGATAATTATTGTTGGAAGAATAGAAAACGTCATTGCCAAAAATAGAACATGTCGTCATTTTTTGGGATGAGATTTGGTGAGAAAACTAGGGTTATTGGGTTACACTGTCTTGATGATATAAATCTGATAATTAACATTGTAGGCCCTATAACGAACGTGTCAAAATCGTACACTTTAAACATCCCCGGTGACGCAACATATAACTGAACCATACAATCAATATATTTAGATCAATAACAAAAAGTCATTGCATTTGAAGAAAATTTGAACAATAATATAATAAACCACAAACCATGCAACATGCAAAACTCACCAACAATGTCATCAAAGCCTTAAAAAGGCTCAATAGTTTATGAACCATTCTCCCCCCCCCCCCCCCCCTCTCTCTTTAATTGTCATTTGTTCTTTCTTGAATATAACAAATTATTTCTCTTTTTAAATTAATTATGTCTTCTTGAGATTAAAGACAACGAATAAATGATATGATTACGTCATTGCTGACTAATTTTTGATGAGCAATTCCCTACTGTTATCAAGACGATTGTTATCGAACCAATTAAAAGCTTCCCCTCGGCACGTTTTGTTGATGGATGGGAGGAGTTGATATTGGAGAATGTGATTTGATCATCCCATACTCATGTTTTCGTTTTTTTCATGTTCGTGTCATGACTGTATTATTTTGTTCTTCATAATTACATAAAATGCGATATTACCTAAAACACGTAACCCAAAAGGGTAAATGAATCACCATTTTGCGAAGAGGGCATTTCAGGTTACCTGTTTAATGGTATAGCCATTGTCAGTTAAACAGTTGAGCCGATCCCATGTTCGTGTATTCTGTTTTTCGTTTTGATGTCAAATATTTGGTTTTTCTTCTATATGAAACGCGATATTGTCTAAAAACGCGTAACCCAGCGGGGTATAATGAATCACAACGTTTAAAGAACAAAACTATTATCGTGTTTATTACAAGTTCATGTTTTTGTTTTTCTTTTTGGTGTCTTATCATCTCTTTTGTGAGGTTTTGTTTTGCTTGTTCTTCTAAGAAATGCGATATTACCCCAAAAGTGTAACCCAACATGAGTATGAATCACATTTTGCAAAGATCGTATTTCAGTATAACAATATTTAAGCAAATGATTGTGTTTATTCCATTACCCCTTGATTTGTTTTCGTGTATCTACACTCAGTAATACTCTAACGCCACGAGGGGGGTCGCGCGTGCTTTTCCAATGGGCCATTTTCGAAACGCTCGCCCGCTTTCCGCGGCGCTCCTCGATCTCCGAGACCGAGACGAAGCCACGGGCCCGGTCTCGGAGCTGATCATAGTCGCTTTCGCGACTCCCGGCGTCGTCGAGATCGACGTGAATAAGCTCCGTAAGTTGCTCTAATTTATTCATTATTCATGACGCGCGAGTCGCCATCGATTTTAAAGAGTAGCCTGGATAAGTACTAGCCATCATTCCCGTGCGACCCAGCTTCGCTTTTCGATGAGCGCCACCCGTTCGCCGGATTAGTAGATATCGGGCTTATGAATATTCAAAAGGAAGGTCTTGGACTCTTCTAGCGGAGACTTTATTTACGCAGCTAATTGGTTTGTGGTGAATTTCTACACTGAATCGCGCTCATAAAATTGCATGGATAAGACCAACCTATGCCTTGGCGTGTCGTTAACAGCGAGCGCATTCCTTTCGAGCGATTAGTATCTGTGGCTCATTTGGAACGGGGGAGAGGGCCTATTTACATAGCGATTATAGTCTGCGATAAGCTTCAGGGCCGGGGCCCGCCGCAGAAATACTTTATTTACATAGCGATTAAGTCTCCGGTGGGTTTCGACGCTGAATTGATGACGGGTGGAGTTTTTCCAAATGGTATATAGGGGAAAAGACATTTTGTACACGAAGCTGTGTCTATTAATTTTAGTAGCTGTCGGGGATTTTCATACGAATTCGGTGTATTGGTAAGACCCGTATAGGAACAGCAAACTCAAGCATATCTTGCAAGAGTAGTCAAAAATAATCAATGCATTTAGATACTCCCGGCTTCAGAGAAATGGGAACGGGTTTCATTAGCACTGTGTGAGCCTAACAGTACAGGCGACTTGCTGGAATACTCCCTTAGAAGGTGGAAAATGTGCATTCCTTTTGATTTCTAAACAAAACAAAATAAGGCTGACAGGATAAAGAAATGTGTATAGTTTTCTCCGGGAGCCGGTGTTACTCAAGAAATGACGCAATTTATAATATTGTTCATGAATTGTTCATGCTCATATTTAATTGAATTCAAACAAATCTGTTCTGATAACCGTCATTCTGCGATAAGATTTTTCGAGGCTGAGACCAAGACAATTGGTTAATTTATGTACAACGGGGATGTTGGTGATAAGCAGGGGCGCCGGGGGATTTCGGGGATAGGGGGGGGGGGGGGTGGGGGGAATGTTACTGTTTTCCACCGTGGGCGGGGGGAGGGGCATCGCCCAAAATAGGGGAGGGGTATTCTTGCCCAAAATACGGGTGTGTGTGTGGGGGGGGGGGGGGGGGGGGGGAGATAACTTAACGCAGTTTTTATTTTGAAAGCAGGGAGTCATTGAGGGGGAGGGCTACTTTACAAAATGCATCGATGACCGGGAACACTTGATGGGGGGGGGGGGGGGGGGGGGGGGGGAGGGGTAACTGTTTTCCGAGGCTTTCTATTAGGCGGGGAATGGGGGTATCCATCACCAATAATAGAGGGTGCTTAATTATCGGCCAAAATTGGGTGGAGCCGGTTCACCGTTTCGCGGGTGTATTGCGTAAGTGGGGAATGGGGGGGGGGGGGGGGGGGGGGGGGTGGCCATCACATACAATTGCATCAAATGGTTTAAACTACAGTTTGATAGAATAAACAGCAACAAATTAGCTATAAGTACGTGTCTAAATATAGGGATATGTTCAGTATTAGTATCATTGGTATAATTTGGTTATATAACTGATTATAATATGTTTGGTTTGATTTTGTTGTAAGGAACTGTTGTTATACTTACAACGCATGGTTTTGATTATTCTTAATTATTTCAAATACCGTGTGCATAAGTGATGCTTTCACGGGGTGATTGCGGACCCATTTTGATATATAATGCAGCAAAAAAATAAACAAAAGAGGTTTACAGGATAAAGAAATGATACAAATTTTCCCCGGGAGCTTGCTCCTCAAGAAATTAAGCAATTTATATCTGTATGATATTCAAGCACTTGAAAAAAAGGTGAGGTCTGGAATTATCAAATTATACAAGTATCCAAACGGATATGTGTTATGATAAAACTGTTTTGCGACAAGATAATAGGGGAGAGGTTTAATTCCCCCTCCCCCGGTGCCCTCCCCCCCCCCCCAAAAAAAAAAAAAAAATCAATCAATAATAATAATAATAAATAAATAAATTTTAAAAAGGGGGGAGATAACCGTTCGCAGGTTTTTATTATGTAACAGCTCAAAATATACCAGTTTTTAAAAATACACAATGATCTCTTCATTGTACCAATACTTCATTTGGAGATCGTCGTGCAGTTTGTGATACAAGCTCAATATTTGACACAGATACCAATAATGCGTCACAATCTGTTCATTTTGCGATACAAGCAACGAAATAACCATAAATATAGCTTTAAAGGGACTTAGTAACATTGTCCAAATCCTCAAAATAAAATTGTAATTCTAGCGGTTCCTTTATACCTTGTTGTATTCGTATTAACAATAAAATCATGGGACAGCTTTCGGTTTTTCAAATTTCCCTTTCATTACAAAGATATGTATGATTGAAGTATTTAGATAAGAAAATCTCCGGGCGAGATTTTCATCCCTGTACAAAGTGAATGCAGTGAGTTGGTGAATATCACCCAATATCACTTTGCATTTTCGCTCATTACTTGGCCATACATTGTCCATTTGACCTGAAATTTTCACACAATACCCTGAGGACATATGAGATAACAACAGTATACATTGCATCAACCATTCATCAGTTTTTGCACATCTCAACAAAGTTACTAGATCCCTTTAAAGGACAAGTAACACCTCGACAAAGCAAAATGGCTGCCGCAGCAAAGAGCGCCCGTTTAACGGGCGCCAACAGCTAGTCTACACTCAGTAATACTCTAACGCCACGAGGGGGGGTCGCGCGTGCTTTTCCAATGGGCCATTTTCGAAACGCTCGCCCGCTTTCCGCGGCGCTCCTCGATCTCCGAGACCGAGACGAAGCCACGGGCCCGGTCTCGGAGCTGATCATAGTCGCTTTCGCGACTCCCGGCGTCGTCGAAATCGACGTGAATAAGCTCCGTAAGTTGCTCTAATTTATTCATTATTCATGACGCGCGAGTCGCCATCGATTTTAAAGAGTAGCGTGGATAAGTACTAGCCATCATTCCCGTGCGACCGAGCTTCGCTTTTCGATGAGCGCCACCCGTTCGCCGGATTAGTAGATATCGGGCTTATGAATATTCAAAAGGTAGGGTCTTGGACCCTTCTAGCGGAGACTGTATTTACACAGCTAATTGGTTTGCGGTGACTTGCAACACTGAATTGCGCTCATTGAATCGCGTGGATAAGGACGACCTATGCCTTGGCGTGCAAAGGAGCTACATTTACAGCGAGCGGTTCCAATCGACGCATTGTTATATATGTGGCTTACGATAATCTTCAGGACCGCGAAGGTGCTCCGCAGAATGAGTTTATTTACATAGCGATTAGTGAGTCTCTGGCAGGCTTCGACACTGAATTGATAACGCGTGGATACTGATTACCCATTTAACCACGAAGCCGCTCGCTACACTCTTTACTTGATAAATAAGATAGCGTGGCAAATCCGAGGATATTTGTTTGGTCGATGGTGAAGCGAGTTTTACAAATGAATGGGGAAACTAAAGACATTTTGTACACGGAGCTGTGACTATTAATTTTTAGTAGGTTTTGAGGATTTTCATGCGAATTCGGTTTACTGGTATCACCCGTTTATGAACAGCAAACTCAAGTATATCTTGCAAGAGCAGTCAATAATAATTGAGGTAATTAGATACTCCCTGCTTTCAAAGAAATGGGAACAGGCGGCTGGCTGAAATACTCCCTTCGGAGTGGAAAATGAGCACATTATGTGCAGAAACGATGTCAATGTGTATCCATTAACCGAGGTAATAATAATCGTGTATGAGCTATGAGCCTTGCTATGAGCTACGGGAATAGCGCTATATAAATCACAGTTATTATTATTATTATCATTTTAATTTGGTTATATAACTGATTATACTATGTTTGGTATTATTTTGTTGTAGAGAACGGGTGAGATGATTCAATATTGTATTATTTATTCTTAATTATTCTAACTTATATCCAATACCGCGTGCATTAGTGATTATTCACGGGGTGACTGCATTAAAACAAAAATAAATGATGGTTGACAGGATAAAAAATGCTTTTCTCTCGAAGCTTAATTGCTCCTGAGAAATGACGCAATTGGTATCTTTATACTATTCAAGCACTTGAAAAAAAGAAAAGGATGGGGTCTTGAATTCACTTTGTATTCTAACGAATCTGTTATTATATTCTGCGACAAGATTTGGGAGGCCGTGAACAAAGGACCGTTGGTTAATTTATGTACGAGAGGTGGTGATGTTGGCCGGGGGGGGGGGGGGGGGGGGGTTCCACAGTTGGAGGGGGGGGGGGTCCATCGCCCAAAATAGGGAAGGGGATTAACCGTTTCGCATGTTGTATGGCGCAAGTCGGGCCCAGGGACCAAGTCAATTGGTTAATTTGTGTTCAACGGGAGGTGGTGATGGGCGGGGGATTTGAGGGAGTGGGGGGGGGGGGGGGGGGGGGGGAGGGGGGCGGATGAACTGTTTTCCACAGGTGGGGCGGAGGTCCATCGTCCAAAATAGTGGAGGGGTTCCTCGACCAATAGGGGTAGGGGGGAGAAAATAACTTATCGCAGTTTTTGTTTTTTTAAAGCTGGGAGTCATGAGGGGGAGGGGGTAGTCTACAAAATTCATCGTTGACCGGGAACACTTAGCGGGGGAGTTACTGTTTTCCGAGGCTTTGTATTAAGAGGGGAATGCGGGTATCCATCACCAACAATAGGGGGGGCATCGCCCAAAATGGGGGGGGGGGGGGGGGTGCAACAGTTTCCTGGGTGTATTGTGGTAAGCGGGGAATATGGGGAAGGAGGGGGTTCCATCGCCCAGAAGCGGGTTTGTCTCAAAACAGGGGTTTAAACTTGTAAAGGAGGTCCTTAACAAGGGGGTCTCCTTGGACCTCAAACCTGCAGTCACTTTCTTTGTTGATTGTCAAAATGCCCCCCCCCCACCCCCCTTCCCCGGATACGCCGATGTCTAGATGGCAGGAAAGTGACTCTTTTCTTATCAGAGGGGCGGCGAAGGTGAACATCAATAATGTTTTTGTTTTTTGATTGTGCTAGCAGCGAGTGAGAGGAGGGGTGGGGCGGCATCACCTAAAACAGCTCGAAATATACCAGTTTGAAAGAATACACGATGATCTTTTCATGTACCCATAAATTTGGAGATCGTCGTGCAATTTGTGATACAAGCGCATTATTTCGCACAAAGACCAATAATGTGTCACAATCTATTCATTTTGTAATACAAGCAACAAAATAACCGCAAGTATAGCTTTTAAGAGACAAGTGACACCATAAGTTCACTTTGTGATACAAGCAACGTATGAACTCTAATCATAGATCGAAAAGACACAAAATGGCTGCCGCAGCAAAGAGCGCCCGTTTAACGGGCGCCAACAGCTAGTCTACACTCAGTAATACTCTAACGCTACGAGGGGGGTCGCGCGTACTTTTCCTATGGGCCATTTTCGAAACGCTCGCCCGCTTTCCGCGGCGCTCCTTGATCGACGAGACCGAGACGAAGCCACGGGCCCGGTCTTGGAGCTGATCGTAGTCGCTTTCGCGACTCCTGGCGTAGTCGAGATCGACGTGAATAAGCTCCGTAAGTTGCTCTAATTTATTCATTATTCATGACGCTCATGACGCCGCGAGTCGCCATCGATTTGATAGAGTCGCGGGGATAAGGTCTAGGTATCAATCGCGCGCGACCGATCCTCGCTTTTCGATGAGCGCCGCCCGTTAGTCGTATTTTATAGATATCGGGCTTATGAATAATCATGAGGTAGGGTCTCGGACGCTCTCGCGAAGGCTGTATTGACACAGCTAATTGGTCTTGTGGTCAGTTTATACACTGAATCGAGCTCATGAAATCGCATGGATAAGACCTACCTATGCATTGGCGTGTAAGGGAGCTAGCGAGTTCCATTCCACTGATTGTTTCATACGTGGCTTTACGATAAGATTCAGGGCCGGGGCCAGCCGCAGAAATAGATTATTTACATAGCGATTATAGTCTCGGGCGGTGGGAGGATCTTACTGTTTTCCCCCGTTGGCGGGGGGGGGGGGGGGGGGGGGGGCAACGCCCAAAACAGGGGAGGGGGATCCTTGCCCAAAATACGGGTGTGTGTGTGGCGGGGGGGGGGGGGGGGGGGTGAGGAGAAAACTTGACGCAGTTTGTATTGTACATTCGGGATGTCATGAGGAGGAGGAATTACTCTACAAAATTCATCGTTGACCAGGAACACTTGATGGGGGGGGGGGGGGGGGGGGGGGGCGAGGTGGGGTAACTGTTTTCCGAGGCTTTTTATTAGGCGGGGAATGGGGGTATCCATCACCAACAGTTAGATGGTGCTTATCGCCCAAAAGTAGGTGGAGGGGATCACCGTTTTTTCGGGTGTATTGTGTAAGTGGGGAAGGGGGGGGGGGGGGGGGGCGTAGGGGGAAGGGGATTTGGGGTGGGGGGGGGTTCAGTGCCTAAAATAGCATCAACATAATTTAATCTATAGTTTGATTGAATAATCAGCAACCAAATAGATATAAGTAGGCTACGTGTATAAATATTACTGATTATAATATGTTTGGTATTATTTTGTTGTAAGGAACAGGTGATACAATACAACATTGTTTTGATTATTCTTAATCTTCTGAATTATTTCCAATACCGTGTGTATTAGTGAATGTACCTTAATGATTTTCACGGGGTGATCGCACCCAGTTTGATTTATAAAGCAGCAAAAAACGAAACAAAACACACAGGATAAGGAAATGATAACAATTTTCCCCGGAATGACGGAATTTATATCTGTATGATATTCAAGCACTTGAAAAAAGGTGGGGTCTCGAATTATCAAAGTATACATGTATCCAAACAGATCTGTTGTGTTAAAACTGTTTTGCGACACAATGTTTGGGGTAGAGACCAAGACAATTGGTTATTTGTGTACATTGGGAGGCGGCATTGATGGGCGGGGTGGGGAGGGAGCTGGGGGATGTAGCCGTTTTCCACAGGTGCGTGTGTGTCTGTTGGGGGGGGGGGGGGGAGGGGGTCCATCGCCCAAAATAATGGAGAGGTTTCCCCCTCCACCCCCACCCCCCAAAACAAAACAAAATTAATAATAATAAATAAAAACAAAAAATAAAAATAGGTGGGAGATAACCGTTCGCAGGTTTTTATTATGTAACAGCTCAAAATATAGAAGTTTGAAAGAACACAAAATGATCTCTTCATTGTACCAATACTTCATTTGGAGATCGTCGTGCAGTTTGTGATACAAGCAACGAAATAATCAAAAATATAGCTTTAAAGGACAAGTAACACCTCGACAAAACAAAATGGCTGCCGCAGCAAAGAGCGCCCGTTTAACGGGCGCGAACAGCTAGTCTATTATATTAATACGGTAAGCTTCAACCCCCCAAAATGGTTCCCACTCGAGATATCCTCACCCCGAAGATTCGGCGACTCCCCGACCGTCGCGATCGAAGGATATACGTTTTGCGGAGGACAATAAGGCATTCCCGAGTCGCTCCCGCCCCGTGGTCGTCGTCCAGATCGAAGAAAAGGGAAAGTCAGCAATGTCAATTGCCCGTTTAAGACGCCGAGCATTGACTAACGATTTATCGCCGTAAAAGTATTTGTAAGAATATAAATTGGAGTAGATAAAACAAATAATATATCGAGAAACTATTTTAGATATAACACGTTGCGAAACTACCCAGGTTTTGATAAATATCAATATTTATATTACGCGGATGGTATGGTAATGATCGCTATTGCCGATTGGCATCGTGTTTGTAAGTGCATAGACGACAAAATGCGACAACTTCAATTTAGCTGCGGTTATACAACGCGCGATGGCTGTACAGCCGTGTATACACGTCGTGCAGTCATCTAATTACCCCACCGAACCGTAGTTTATTTGCATAGCTCACTGACCTGCTGACCATCGTTTCTGGTCACTATCTCATTCGCCCTACCGTACACGATACTATAATTGCGCCAGCTTGTGGTAAGATGTATTAACTCAGCCACGAAGCTACCATGCAGTAACAGAAGAGACGCTTAGGGGGTGGGGGGGGGGGGGGAGGGGTAGGGGTAGAATGGACGGGGGAGGTAATATCTTCAAGAATATGAACAAAGGTATACGCGGGAGAACTTAGTTTATGATATGAAACGTGTAGGGGACACGACGGGTTATTTGTCATACAGGCAATTGGAGCCGCGGGGGGGGGGGGGGGGGACGGCGAAGCTACTTTATTAGCACGAACACGAACATATATTATTGTATCTATTTTAATACAAGCGGAACATTATGGATCATAATGAAATATGGGGGGATAACTGAATAACTTTGCGTGGATACTAAACCATCATGATTTTGTTATACATTGGTCGGATGTATCGTTGGACGGGGCCCCGAAGGGTTGTGGGGTGGGATTGAATCGGCCGAGTCTATTTTGTCTTACTATTTAAATGATGACTGTGGGATATTTAGTAAAGTTTTCAAGTGTTATGTCATCATCGTCTTTCTCTTTCAAAAACCCGCGGATTTCCGCGGGTACAGCTAGTCAATACCTAATAATACTCTAACGCGACGAGGGGGGTCGCGCGTGCATTACCAATGGCAATTTCTAAAAATGCATCTCCTCTTTTCCCGGCGCTCCTCGATCGCCGCGACCCGGACCCGTCGACGGGCCCGGTCTCGGAGCTCCGGACTGTCGCATTCCCGACTCCCGGCGCGGTCGGGATCGACGTCCAGATGGCCCCGAAGTTCGTCTAATTTATTCATTATTCATGACGCTCATGACGCCGCGAGTCACCATCGATGTTATAGAGTCGCGTGGATAAGGACTAGCTATCATTCGCGCGCGACTGAGCCCTGCTTTCCGACGAGCGAGTTCCCTTCGAGGGATTTGTAGATATCGGGCCTATGAATATTCAAAAGGAATGGTCTTGGACACTTCTATCAGAGACTTTATTTACACAGCTAATTGGTCTTGCGGTAAATTTATACACTGAATCGCGCTCATAAAAGTGCATGGATAAGACCAACCTATGCCTTGGCGTGTCGTTAATGGCGAACGCATTCCTTTCGAGCGATTAGTATCCGTGGCTCATAAAAAGATTTGGAACAGGGGGGAGAGGGCCTATTTACATAGCGGTATAGTCTGCGATAAGCTTCAGGGCTAGGGCCCGCCGCAGATATACTTTATTTACATAGCGATTAAGTCTCCGGTGGGTTTTTTCCAAATGGTATATAGGGGAGAAGACATTTTGTACACGAAGCTGTGTCTATTAATTTTAGTTGCTTTTGGGGATTTTCATACGAATTCGGTGTATTGGTATAGGAACAGCAAACTCAAGCATATCTTGCAAGAGTAGTCAATAATAATCAATGCATTTAGATACTCTCGGCTTCAGAGAAATGGGAACGGGTTTCATTAGCACTGTGTGAGCCTAACAGTACAGGCAACTTGCTGGAATACTCCCTTCGAAGGTGGAAAATGTGCATTCCTTTTGATTTATAAACAAAACAAAATAAGGCTGACAGGATAAAGAAATGTTTAGAGTTTTCTCCGGGAGCCGGTGTTACTCAAGAAATGACGCAATTTATAATATCTTTACAATATTCATTAACTTAAAAAAGAGGAAAAAGATGGGGTTTTGAGTATCAAATTGTTCATGCTCATATTTAATTGAATTAAAACAAATCTGTTCTGATAACCGTCATTCTGCGATAAGATTTTCGAGGCCGAGACCAAGACAACGGGGATGTTGGTGATAAGCAGGGGCGCCGGGGGATGTGGGGGGGGGGGGGGGGTGGGGGGGGTGGTGGGGGGGGCGAGGGATGTTACTGTTTTCCACCGTGGGCGGGGGGGGGGGGGTATCGCCCAAAATAGGGGAGGGGTATTCTTGCTCAAATTACGGGTGTGTGTGCGGGGGAGGGGGGGGGGGGGGAGAGATAACATAACGCACTTTTTTTTATTTTGAAAGCAGGTAGTCATGAGGGGGAGGGCTACTTTACAAAATGCATCGTTGACCGAGAACACTTGATGGGGGGGGGGGGGGGGCGGGAAGCAGGGAGGCGGGGGGGGGGGGGGGGCGGGGTAACGGTTTTCCGAGGCTTTCTATTAGGCGGGGAACGGGGGTATCCATCACCAATAATAGAGGGTGCTTAATTATCGGCCGAAATTGGGTGGAGGGTGTATTGTGTAAGTGGGGAATGGGGGGGGGGGGGGGGGGGCGGGGTGTTCCATCCCATATAATTGTATCAAAATGGTTTAAACTACAGTTTGATAGAATAAACATCAACAAATTAGCTATAATTACGTGTATAAATCTAGGGATAGGTTCAGTATTAGTATCATTGTTATAATTTGGTTATATAACTGATTATAATATGTTTGGTTTTATTTTGTTGTAAGGAACTGTTGATACAATACAACGCATGGTTTTGATTATTCTTAATCTTCTGAATTATTTCCAATACCGTGTGCATAAGTGATGATTTTCACGGGGTGATTGCGGACCCATTTTGATTTATAATGCAGCAAAAAACTAAACAAAAGAGGTTCACAGGAAGAAGAAATGATACAAATTTTCCCCGGGAGCTAATTGCTCCTCAAGAAATTACGCAATTTATATCTGTATGATATTCAAGCACTTGAAAAAAAGGTGAGGTCTCGAATTATCAAATTATACAAGTATCCAAACGGATATGTGTTATGATAAAACTGTTTTGCGACACGATAATAGGGGAGAGGTTTAATTCCCCCTCCCCCGTCCCCCTCCCCCCCCCCCCCCCCCAAAAAAAAATAATAATAATAATAATAATAATAATAATAATAAATAAATAAATTAAAAAAAGGGGGGAACTAACCGTTCGCAGGTTTTTATTATGTAACAGCTTAAAATATACCAGTTTTAAAAAATACACAATGATCTCTTCATTGTACCAATACTTCATTAGGAGATCGTCGTGCAGTTTGCGATACAAGCGCAATATTTGGCGCAGAGAACGATAATGCGTCACGATCCGTTCATTTTGCGATACAAGCGACGAAATAACCAACAATATAGCTTTAAAGGACAAGTAACACCTCGAAAAAACAAAATGGCTGCCGCAGCAAAGAGCGCCCGTTTAACGGGCGCCAACAGCTAGTCTATTATATTAATACGGTAAGCTTCAACCCCCAAAATGGTTCCCACTCGAGATATCCTCACCCCGAGGATTCGGCGACTCCCCGACCGTCGCGATCGAAGGATATACGTTTTGCGGAGGACAATAAGGCATTCCCGAGTCGCTCCCGCCCCGTGGTCGTCGTCCAGATCGAAGAAAAGGGAAAGTCAGCAATGTCAATTGCCCGTTTAAGACGCCGAGCATTGACTAACGATTTATCGCCGTAAAAGTATTTGTAAGAATATAAATTGGAGTAGATAAAACAAATAATATATCGAGAAACCATTTTAGATATAACACGTTGCGAAACTACCCAGGTTTTGATAAATATCAATATTTATATTACGCGGATGGTATGGTAATGATCGCTATTGCCGATTGGCATCGTTTTTGTAAGTGCATCGACGACAAAATGCGACAACTTCAATTTAGCTGCGGTTATACAACGCGCAATGGCTGTACAGCCGTGTATACACGTCGCGCAGTCATCTAATTAACCCACCGAACCGTAGTTTATTTGCATAGCTCACTGACCTGCTGACCATCGTCTCTGGTCACTATCTCATTCGCCCCACCGTACACGATAATATAATTGCGCCAGCTTGTGGTAAGATGTAGTAAGTCAGCCACAAAGCTACCATGCAGTACCAGAAGAGACGCCTAGGGGGTTGGGGGGGGGGGGGGGGGGTGGGGGTAGAATGGACGGGGGAGGTAATATCTTCAAGAATATGAACAAAGGTATACGCGGGAGAACTTAGTTTATGATATGAAACGTGTAGGGGACACGACGGGTTATTTGTCATACAGGCAATTGGAGCCGCGGGGGGGGGGGGGGGGGGGGGGGGGGGGAGCGGCGAAGCTACTTTATTAGCAAGAACACAAACATATATTATTGTATCTATTTTAATACAAGCGGAACAAATTATGGATCATAATGAAATATGGGGGGATAACTGAATAACTTTGCGTGGATCATATAAACCATCATGATTTTGTTATACATTGGTCGGATGTATCGTTGGACGGGGCCCCGACGGGTTGTGGGGTAGGATTGAATCTCCCGAGTCTATTTTGTCTTACTATCTAAATGATGACTGTGGGATATTTAGTAAAGTTTTAAAGTGTTGTTATGTCATCATCGTCTTTCTCTTTCAAAAACCCGCGGATTTCCGCGGGTACAGCTAGTTATTATTATTTCTTTTATGAAACAATATATCGTAACCCACGTTATACGACAGCGATGCACGGTAGCACATTGTCACGTTTTGGTGCACTATAATTATTTCATAAATGAAACGTGATACCTAACAGGGGTAAACAAGCGCAAGGTTATTCAGATAGTATCACTGTTAATAATTTAAGTTAGATTGCTTTTTTTTAATTCGTCTTTTGTTCACACAACGCGCTCATGATTCATGTACCCCGGCCATGATTGGCCTCACAAAGGCAATTAGCATGATTAGCAGCAGCTTTGTTAATCCATGATTTATTCAAACCATACTTTCACAAATTGTATTGCATATATTACGGGGACTTGCCCCGGGGGATAGGGGTTGGGGGAAGAGGGTTCACGTTCCCTCACGCATTTAATGTGAGGAAAGTAGAGATAATTTTGAAGTGTGAACTGTAGTCCTTGTCTGGGTTATGTCAAGCGGGTGTGGACGTGAGCTTGCATATACATACAATATCACTCCCTAGATTGCCCCATATTTCCGGGTTCGATGTGGACACGGAACTGGTGAAATCATATTTACCATTTAGGCACATTGATTTCGATGACCAGCAATCATTCATCCATATTTACAAGATGCATACGTATTGTGTACAACGAATTAGGAGCTTAGGTTAAGAGCTGCAAAATTCAAAATTTGCCAAATGTCATCTCATATATTCGGTAATCATTTACCTTATATTCGGGTAGAGAGAAGTGAGGTGGCGCCGCGACCTTTATTTCTGTCTGGCAAAAACAGGAATGATGGAATTCAGGCAAAAGACACAACCCCTTCGGACAAAATTAGATCGTAAGCCCACGACAAAATGTGTTGGTCATTCAACTATTGTCCATTTTCAATTCCATGTACTGTATATACTCCTTCAATATTTGCTCCACTTTTGTTTTCTTTTAAATAAATTAACAAAGATTTCTTAAACATTACCAAATCACTAACACCAACCCCAAATCAGAGACTCGTCCCAATCCTTACTTTGACTAAAATTATGATAGCATTGCAATAAACAATAAGAGCAAGCGTGATTATGGCCCGATTATGGGTGATTATGACATCATTTATTTTCTTTGCCCGGATACTTTGACTGTCAACAGCCATCATTCATCCTTATTTCAATACAAGATGTGTCGTTCGGACAAATACATTTAGCCATCATGTTTCTTCCTAATACAATTTCCATAGTATCCGTATTCCTTTTTTGTTTGTATAAATCGATTACAGTTAGCAGTTAAAGCTGACCTTTGTGAACTTGGAGACTTGTTTAAATGCCAAAAGCGCAACAAATGAAAATAATGTTGAAGAAACGTTTGACATTTATTTAATATGAGCTGTCGGAACCTATTGATTTATATGACTCAATATTAGAGGCATAATGTCTAAATCGTGATTTACCGCTATGTGCATGATATGAAGCAATAATTCGTCTCTTCTTTGAAATCGGATGATAAATCATCGATCTAAACCCACGCTTGAACATGAAACAGATTACGGAAAAGCGTTTCCATTATTAGGGCAACGGATTGAGGGAGCAAAAACATAAACATTTGGATAAGAAAGGGGGCAATCAAGAGAAAGGTCTTGACTTCTTAAAGTGGCGAACCAAGAGGGGGGGGGGGGGGGGGGAGAAGGGGGCCAGAGCAGGATTTCAAAGAGGGGTGCAGCCTGGTTCAACATTGAATTGGGATCGTTTGTGTCAGTGATGGGGTAGAAAGGAGGCAAGAATGTCAACGCGTGAAACGTTCCTTGCCTTCCCCTTTGCTACACCACTTTTTTTCTCTTTTTTCTCTTGTTGACACTTTGTTCTCGAAAGCAGAAAATTGTTTATTTTACTATATATTTGTATGCCTATTTCCATACATTCACAACCTCTTTGAAAACACAAATTTTAATAGATCTGTATTTTATGGATTCCAAAAGTAATATTTTGTCAAAGAAAACATATATATTTTCTCTTCCATGTATAGACACTATAGTTGTCACCTTCGAAAGTCTTAAAATAATGTGGTAATTTTTTAATTGTGTTAACGATCACATTTGATATGCATATTTTGTTTGGAACGAACAAATACAATTGCATTGGAAAGAAACAGATTAAAGTTCATCTTGACCCAAAGACACAATGACAATGGAAGAGATTGTGTGCCCGGGGGGGGGGGGGGGGGGGGGTGCATGTCTATATTGTACTTGAAGCGATATGAAGATATTTCGCGTGAGACTGGACCTCCGAGGCAAGAGGTCAAGAAAGATGACGCATATTAAAGGAAATATTAGGGTTTTGAAGTTTAGTTTATTCAAACCATAGCACAAATACAATAGAAATGTAAATTCTGTAGTAATCCAAACTTACAAACACTAGTATGTTGCCAACTCATATCTCTTGTGTTTATCTTACTAAATACCACATTTTTATTTCTAGAGGGAAATTACATTTTCTCTTTCATTTTCGAATTATTATCTGCCAGTGCATAATTCAATCCATATGTTTATTGTGTGGAAAGGGTAGTCGCTATTTCATTAATTAAACAAAAAGTATCCGCATATTTTAGTTGAAATTCCACACAAAGTATTAATTTGCACTTATAATTATATTGAATGATCCAGAACTTACTGTGTACTTTTTGATTTGGGAGATCCTGCAAATCCCTGAATGTCCATTTTAATTTAAAGTGCGAAATAGATCTGGTCGAGGTGATTTGTTTTAGACCCTTCATTGCGAGAGGTCTTACGAACTAAAATGTCGAGCGCCAAAGAAGAATGACAAATTATTAGAATTAGCTTTAACAATGTATTTTCTTGACCTATATAATATATCTTGACCTATTTATTGAGGGCAGGGAACGAATTGTCAGATAATTATGAAAAACGCGTGTGATTGTCTTCTTCTAATATTCCAAGACGATAAGAATTTCATCGCATTCCAACGATGGGATTTTGCAAAAAGAGAACGGACATTGTAATTGATCAGCACAACTACGATACTACGGTATTTTATTTTTAATTCTCCACTTACAAACAGGACGCATGACCTTACCTCTGACATTTTTTTTAATTTGTTTTTATTTAGGGACTTTTAAAAGTTTTTTCCTGGCCCATTTGGGACTGGTCTTACAATCCAAGAAAATGGATTTCTTCCAAAATAAATAAATTGTCGTTATATTTCATAGGCATACTTTGAACGAATATAGCGCTATGTCTCACTGTGATGAATGATAACGCTGCATGCACCCTTTCAGTTTGTACAACGTAGTATAAGCAGGTGCCTCCCGATGCTTGATCTTCAGAGTAGACATGGTAGAGCTGAGAAGATGTGTATTGGTCGTCATGGCTACCGACCTACCAAACCTACCACACCTTGATTCATAAATATCGTCGCTTGTTTCAATGTCAATTATCATTAAAAGTGAATGGTGATGTTGATGATCCATGTCAACAATGGGTTATGTCACAAGCGTGACACGAATATAACAGAACGAGCTTGAAAAGTCACCTGCATGTCCTTCAATGCTCCTTCGAGACGGTTTGCGATACAACGCCAATCCAGATGTCACGCACAGGGTTCTACATCGTTTCTCTGGCCTCGGTTGTGAATCACGATACTTTGATAAAGGATTGATCGCTCGAAAAAAAAAATCGCCAATTTTCACCTGCAGAGGGTTTCCCGCTCACCTGTTACAAACCTAGGAATGGACTGAATGGTCCTTGGCTTCAGTCAAGATCATCGTCATTGTCAAACTAATCAATGAATGTCCCTAATTCTTTGAATGAACACAGAAACACAGTCTCAGGTAGTAAAAGTCTCAATCATAAAGTCCGTGGTCGTGAAGGCCCCAACACAGTCAACAAACTTGTGTTGCTACGGTGATTCAAACAAGTTATATATGATTAACCCTTCGAACTACAAATGTATTCATACCGTATGTCAATGCGTTGTCATGTGTGCAATAGGTTCTGTCCTTTGCGAATTGTACGTTATGTGTGTTATATTTTGTGAAGCAATTGGAAGTTAAAGGGCATCAAGCGTGGGGATGCTACATAGCGGGTCGCCATTTTGAACTGGGCTAGTTTGCGCGCACCGCATGACACTGAGCTAACGTGCATTACGCACCGTGCGCAACGCGTATGCAAGATGGCGCCGCGCATCTCATTTGACGAATCTGAACTACCTTTAAATGAAGTTAAATGTCAAAGTTATTTGCAAGAACTATATGAATCTTATAATTTATTAAAATGCCAGAACAATGTGTAGCAGGCTTGGCTGCATTTAAGATCATGAATATCCCTGATTCTTTGAATGAACACAGACAATTATGACGGATACACAAGCGCGATAGTACAAGACCCGTACAAGATCGTACCAATGAGCTCATCAAAGGTGTAGTGAAGGCCCCACAAACTTGTGTTGATATGGTGATTAAAACAAGTTAGGTGATCAGGTGTTGGATTAATATTGATTGTTTGTATTAAACACCTTCACAACTAACATTGTATACATATGATAAATTCATCGTCATGAACATGACTGTCATGATTGTAGGTTATAGGACTTACATTTTGCATGTTATTTTCTAATGTGATTTTTTTAGGGATATAAAGTAAATTTCAAGGCTCAGATAATAAATGTTTCAGTTAATACGCATGCCATAATAAACACACAATATAGATAAAAGACATTCTCATGCAAAACAGCAAGACAGCTCGCATGGTTAAACTGACTACCATGTGCCAAAAGGATTTGTTTTCAATAGCGCCATCATTACACAAGTGAACAATAAAACGACATTATGTTTTGCCTACAATCCAAGAAATTTATATTTTTAAAATCATTTTATCATGCGCTGACGCTCGGATAGTACTACATTGTATTTCGATTTGTACAATTATTAAAACTTTAATCATAAATGCCAATAAGGTAAACGAAAGATGTCATACAGACATTAGGTTTAAAAAACGGCTGAAAAATAAAAAAAAATATTAAAATAGCCTATAAAGCAAACAAACCTTTGTTTGGGGTTTTGAAGTGCACGTTCACTGAGGGCGCACTGATATTTTAACAATACTTCACATATAAAACGCAAAATGCATTAACAAAAATCAATACCTAGGAAGTGTAATATTTTGCTCAGTAAACGATCTACAAGCACGGAGTTTTTATTTCATTTTTGAAATACTTTTATACCAATTATTAAAAAAACACCCTTATTTTAGTCTCCGTATTTGAAGTTTGTAGAAAGTGTCACGTATACAATGTCCACTTCGACCCTCATGCATGTCACCAACCGAAGACTCTTCACCACTCGACCAGTTGGCGACAAACCCCTGCAGACGGCCAAAGACGAAGAGTAAGCAAAGAGACCGATTCGGTGATTACGGATTCGATTCCCATGAGGAGTCACCACTGATATCAATAACAACATCTGGATGGATGTTTTGCTGACGAACATGACGCCGTGGAGACGCCATGCTGCACGCCCATAACAATTATGATAGCAGTAATTTGGACCGTACGATCAGTACATTATTTTGTGAAAGTGCATTTTAGGGAACAAGATATTTAATGGAGAAATTAAACAAATTCAAACGAGGGCGCACTGACAGAATGATCTTTAAGAAGGGAAATTAAAGTTGCCAAATATTCAGCACAAATCTTTTAAGATAGAACTCGAGGGAGACGAAAATTAACCGAGGCAACCGCGCTAAATGCACGCATACTTTGCAACTGGGATTGGTACTATGGCGCCACCTCTCGATGGGCGCCACGTACCCAATGGGTCCACACCAAGCATGTAAAGCAAGGGCTTCTTATTAATTGCATTGTGTCCATCACAACCTGCATCCTTATGTTCATTACTGTTTTATTACATTTTTTTTATTACATAGATTTTTGGGACCCGTAGCCCCTCCTCCCCGCAGCTACGCAACTGCATGCCAATAATAAGATGGTTATCATGGATTTTTGTAATCAATCAATCAATCAATCAATCAATCAATCAATCAATCAATCAATCAATCAATCAATCAATCAATCAATCAATCAATCAATCAATCAACCAATCAATCAATCAATCAATCAATCGTTTAAGCAATCATTAAATCAATACATCTGAAGTATTGCGAATGCATGCAAGGTAGTTTTTTTTCTTCTAAAGATGAACCGATTACTTGAGGTCAGTGTAAACTCGAGGTCTATAAGCACGTGACCCGAGGGACGGTTTTTGGCGCCAACAAGTGTGCCTGTATCGCTTGAACTGCCGCCAAAGTGACCCAAAGAAATTGAATAATCATTTCGGTGAACTTGCTTTTTGAAACGGACGAATTGTTGACCCTGTTAGATTTCTCACCATCTGACCATATTCAAATGAAGTGACCACCGTAAAGAAAGATGACACCATTTGGACGGAATTGAAGAGGAAATCAATATTCCCGACTCCCACGAACGCGAGAGAGTGCAAACAATGACTGCCGACATTTGACAAAATTAGGGAATCGTGTCGTTTACATTTCGACGTTCAAGGCCCGGTCACATATAACTGGATAGCGTAAACGGATGCCCGACGAATTATAACATTTGCGAAATCAAAATTTTCCGGTGGTGCAAGTCGTCTCCATTGCTTCCCGCACAAAACATTCCGTCGGATAGAACAACGTACATCGCCTGATAAGGAACGGACAAGAAACGCATTATAAAGGGAGACAAACGGATTGAAAATTTTACTCACGGTCGGGCATCCGTTTACGCTATCCGGTGATATGTGACTGGGACTTACATAGCGTGGGTGTCGATATGATAGATTTTCTTTTCCCCAGGGATAGATGAAGCAATATGTCATTTACCTGAACAAAGTCGTTCTTTTAAAAATAATTGCTGCACCTCCTAAAATACAATTATGTCACAAAAGACGCCACACAACAATTTTTCTTTTACAAGAGGGATATTTTGTTGCTATAATATGCACCAAATTGTTGAGCAGCTTACCAAAAGGAGTTGTTCTATTTTCCATTTTCAATACAATGATGCAAAAGGAGATTAGTCCTAACTGAAGAAGGCATGTTCTGTTTTACATTTTAGTGATTTTACAAAAACAGCGTCATAACCAGATCAGATACGGTAATTTGCACCTTTTGTTTGCAAATCTTAGCAACACAAGTGAAAAAGGAAATATCCAATTTCTTTCGTTTATTTTATGTAGGCCTACGGTGTGTGTGTGTGTGTGTGTGGGGGGGGGGGGGGGGGGGGGGGGTGAAAACGTCAATATTCGGGCAAAATGCTTCTCAAATTTGGGCAAAAGTCTCGAAATGATGTGATTTTTGGTCAAAAGCTGAGTTATTTGGGCTATCCTATGACCGTGGTAATAAAATGCCCTTATAGAGATGTGCGCTATCTCAATCGAACCTACTATTATCAATTTAGATATTATTCGGGCAAAGTCTTTTGGGCAAAAACGTGTTATTCATGTATTTGGGGAAAATTAATAAACAGATTATTACACAATCCGGATATGCAATGAATCTTTTTGTATTCTATGGGTCTGGGAAATGTTCCAATTTCTACTACTCTTTATACTAAACAACAATAATATAAGCCTAAACAATGATATAAATGGTGTTCTTTTGTTTGTGTAATTTCTTACTTGTAGCTTACAAAACGGATACGGTACTAAAATACCAGCACCCCGACCAGCACCTTTCAGAGTTGACATTATTAACTTGACCTATATATATGGTAATACAAATTCAGCAGCCATTTTAACAACTAATCACAATTTGTTTTCTTTCGGATTCATAGAAGACATGCTTTTCCCTGCAGATTTTGAAATATCGAACAGTTTTTTCCAAAATAAAAATCTTCGGCAAAACTTGATCAACGATAGGATCTCTCAGTCTCACCAATAGAGCTAGAGCTAGAGAGGGCGACAAACTGTGAAAGAATTAAATTTTTGAACCGATCTTCCAACATGGCGTTCACTTTCGTGGCATTTTGCTATCTTTTGGCCATGATCCTGGCCGCTGTACTAATTTTCTTCGCAATTTTCCACGTGAGTAGAACTGATAGCTTAATAAATAATCATTCTTTGTGATCAAAATATATTGTTTATTTGCAAACGAGGCGTATTACGATCTGTTGTGAATTGGGTGTGGACCAGGAATGAGCAGTCCCATACGTGTGATTTTATGTTGGTGATTATGTTGTTGAATGATTCGTCAGATTTCAAGAATAGACAAGATGCATTACAGAAGTTCCTTTACTTTTTTAATTCCTAGAGTATTGAATGACAATTTTGATATTCTGATCTTTTCAGGTTGAGAAATTAACGTCTAGTATAAGTGCATTGCTAAACAGTGGAATACTGCGTTCAAATTCGCGTGTTTTGACTCTTGAGACTACTGTAGTATAGTTTTATAGCAAGGGGTTGCAATACCGAACGGGTTGTATTACCGTACATGCAAATTCCAATAGGAAAAACGTTCAAATTTTGAAAGTTGAATTTGAAAGTCGGCATTAACGGAGGATAATAAATGGATGTTTAGCAAACATTTTCCACCATTTCCCGAAGAAAATAAGCGCCCTGAGGCGTTATACGCGCGTTTTGCCGCGCACCAGTGGCAGCGCGCATGTCAATGACATTCCCATGCAAAACATTCACGTTTGGTGCGTCCGGTTAATACAACCCGGTTTGTGCGCTACAAAAAATTCTGCTTTCTTGAAAGGGTGCCATAAAAGTTCAATTTGTGTAAGTTTGCCGCTTTTTTCTACGAAATAAGTTCGCAATTCTTTATCTTGAGAATATATAGATCACTTATTTGTGTTTTATTCATATCTCTGTTCTTCATGTTGATCGTTTTCATGGCCTAAAGAAATGGTATCCGGTAATAGGACCCAATACCATACTGACTATTTTTCTGTTTTGAATTAACTCTAAAGAACGCTTGCGCCAAGCGCTAGCGTTCTACTTCTAGGTCTTCTTCTTCTTCTTCTTCTTCTTCTTCTTCTTCTTAGTACTGTCCAACGCCCCAATGAAGGAGCCAACCGGACAGGTGCCCTGTTTCTTATGCACACTAATTATTATATTAATTTGGTTGTGATGTACAGGATTTTGATACTACTAGTCAACCGGGTTAACACCCTACTCTTTTCGAGAAGTAGACTAGGTTATTGGTGTATATGAGGTGTGACTGTCTCATATACGGGACCTACATTTATCGTCCTATCCGAGGGACGGAGTGTTTTGCGTGAATCCTTTCCTGCATAGGAAACACGGGGGAGCCCGATAACACACTACAAGAGTTAGCTCAAATTTATTGCGTGATAAAAGACGCATTGTCCGATGGTGGGGATCGAACCGGGGATCTCTCGTGTCTAAGCCAGACGCGCTCCCAACTGAGCTAATAGTGCCCCCGAATTTATTATTTTATGTGCACGATAATTGTGCTTAAAATGATTATGATACGGTACTTACCACCGATTAGCAGATAAATATGTGATACAAAAATGGGGTGGATAAAAATAGTACTAGATAAAAATGTTGATTTTTCGCTCCATTCCGCATCAAAATGAGTAATTTATGCACCTCCTCGACTTCTCTCCGTGTTGTATCGCGACTTCTGAACGATCGATGATGGCGCTTCGGTCTCCATTCAAGTACCGCGCCCGCCGAATAGACTGCAGATCTGACGCGCGCGTTTAGTGTCCTTGACTCCCAGGAAAGGTGCGTCATGTATGCGTCATGTACAGTACTCCCATATCGATGACGCACAATACCGTCATGGAAGCAAAAGGTCTGTCACAACACTGACCCATGTGTGCATCATAGTCAGTCACAAGGTTCGTCAATAGGACCGTCGTGTAATTTGGCGAGGTTTCTTTCCGGTGCGCAAAATGACATGCGTCATGGTTCGGTCATTTTCATGAAATGGTGCGTCACAATTTTGACTCCAATATGCGTCAATGTTTCCTAAAGTGATGGTGAATCACTTTTTCTCTCGGAGGGTGCGTCATGGTTCATAAAAGGGTGACGCACATCGGTAAAATGACGCACCTTTCCCGGGGTTCAAGAGGTGCGTCATACAAATGACACCTGCATTATTACAAATTCTTATACTGTGTTTGTTTTAATGACTTTTGTTTGTATTTACAGTACTGTGAATGATATGTTTTCTTTCTAGTTTTCTTTGTTTCTTTTTCCTAATATTTCTTTCTTTAATTCTTACATAAATGTTTTTTAAAAATCATGATTTTTAAAAATCCTCAAATCTCAAATGCATGTCTTTGGTACATGTCTTTAAATATTTTGTAATAAAAAAACCCAAAATCTCCATTAGAATTAGTGATTTATACAGGGATAGATTAGTTTTGGTTTAGTCTTTAGAAGGTGCTTCATCTTCAAGAGGTAATGAAAAACCAAGTGTAATATTTGTAAGAGCCCGTTTTTGAAGATAAAACAAATTTTATTTGATCAAAATCGGTTCAGAAACAGCAGAAATATACATTATATCTGATTGGAATAAATGTGGGACCCACATTTATTTGATAATTTAAGAAAAATATTAACCTGTTCCCTTTGAGATTCTGAAATTTCCGTAGACTTTGTACACAACCCATCGGCTCCCCTAGTCAAGGGGAGAATGCCTAAACTTTTTTGAAAAAAATATAGAAGAGGTTTTTTAATAGTTGATGATAATGCTCTATTGAATCAATATTTAAATAAAGTATCACATTCACAATTTGTTATAAAAACGGTTTTTAGAGAGCCCCCTCTTGTGTTTTAATGGCTGCTTTTTGAATGATATTAGACTCCTGACATACCATAGGCGTAGCCGTTTGTAAGTTTTTCTACCTTTCGGGCAATGGTGCAAGTTTTGGTATAGTTAGTACAATGTTCAGTTTGACCAGAACTATACTATCCCTTTAAAGTCCACCCATTTCCAGGTCTTTTGATTGAAAATGATTTAAATTAGCAACTCAACAAGCAATGTTTGTAACAATGACACATGTTTTAAAACTTTAAAACATTTTGTTCTAAAGAAATGTATAATAATGCAGTATATTTTGGTAGAGAATGCATGGTTGGATACATTCAGAATTTTGCATGTATAGCTTCTAGAATGTTCAACTAATCAATTTCTACTTGTGGATTTTGTTAATTTGAGAGAACATAGATCATTGATAATTGTTGGGGCTTCTCTCTCTCTCTCTCTCTCTTTTCTTTGCAGATAATCGCGTTTGATGAGCTGAAGACAGATTACAAAAATCCAATAGATCAATGTAATGCTCTCAATCCAGTAAGTATTTCCATATCTTATTTTTGAGTTACCAATGAAATACAAAATATTACAAATACTCAGATGATGTATGATATTAAAGGGATCTAGTAACTTAGTTGACATGTGCAAAAAGCGATGAGTGGTTGATACAATGTATATTGTTGTTATCTGATATGTCCACTGGGTGTTGTGTGAAAATTTCAAGTTAAATGGACTTTATATGCCCGAGTAATGAGCAAAAATGCAAAGTGACATTCACTAACTCATTGCACTCACTTTGTACACGGTTCTGACGAATTTGACATCTGAACACTTCAATCGTAAATATCTTTTTAACGAAAGGGAAATTTGAAAAACCGAAACCTGTCCCATGCTTTTTTTGTTAATAAGAATACAACAAGATATGAGGGAACCACTAGAATTTCAATTGGATTTTGAGGATTTGGACAATGTTACTAAGTCCCTTTAAGAAAATGACAATGGTTAATGACATTGATTAAATAACCTTTTATGAAGATTTATACCATTGACATGCAACCTTTGGATCAATTACTCTTTGCTTTGTAACTTGTAAATCTGGTGATCATCTCCAAAGTATGTACTGCTGGTGCACATCATCTATGTCTTCTATAATGTGCTGTCTCTGAACGCTAAGCAGTTATTGGCAGTGTTTCTCACTGCCATGTACAGAATTCAAGAACTCCATACAAAATATTGTGCTTATTTCCTTCTTAATGGTGTATTTACTGTTCAACCTTAACGGTGACACGACATATGCTCCGCCGACATATGCTCCGACAATTGCTCCGAAAAATGCGACAAATGCTCCGCGATATTTGCTCCGCCGACATTTGCTCTGCCGACAATTGCTCCGCCGACAAATGCTCTGCCGACATTTGCTCCGCCGACAAATGCTCCACCGACATTTGCTCCGCCGACAAATGCTCCGCCGACATTTGCTCCGCCGACAAATTGCTCCGCCTACAAATGCTCCGAAGATGCGACAATTGCTCCGCCGACATTTGGCTCCGCCGACAATTGCTCCGCGACAATTGCTCCGCCGACATTTGCTCCGCCGACAAGAGGACCCCTCAATTCCTTAGATTATTGAAATTTCAATTTTCTGCTACTTCCGTCCAATCCTTCCGTTTATAAGAATGCAAAAGGCATTGGAAGTTTGTGCTTTTCTGTTGGACAATAAGGCAGCCTTAATCGTTTACGGGGGTGGGGGGGGTGGGGGGGCGTTTAGAAGTGTCACAAATTGGGCCCTCGTTGTTCAGTGAACGATGAACAAATCTAAACAAAATTGGAACTCCGAAAATTTAACAGTGGGTGAAAATAACGTTCTTTGAATTTTGATAAAACGTGGATAAATTTTAAACTCATGCGGAACAATTTCTTGATTCATAAAGAGTCTGAGTAATACAAATGCAGTGATTATAAAGACTTTTCTTTTTTCTATTCATGATCGATCTTAACACCAGTATCATGCCCTTCGCTTGATGATTGCTTGGAACAGTATACTATTCATCACAGCATTTTCGGATACTATGAGGGTCCGTGGTTCGACTCCAGTCGAACCCCAATGTAACATCAAAAACTAAAGCCAGTGTTGTGTGTTATTGCTCCTCCCCTACTGCTACTAGATGCAGGCTGCAGGGTCACGCATTCTTACAACACTGGGCTTGACTGCCCCCCCCCCTACCCTGTATAAAGAAACGTGAAACAAACAAACAAACCAGCCAATAAAATATTTGAATGAATCGATGGTTACTGAATCGATTGTACTCCAATTTCCCAAGAGATTCGCATACATATAAAAGTGCACTTCATACCAAAGGTAGTTGAGAATTCATTCAAGAGTTTAATCTTCAGCGGAGTAAATGTCGGTGGAACAATTATGGTTGAGGAACATAATGTTGTTTTTGGACCATTTGAAGTACTGTCATCTTCAGAGCATATATTTCTGCGGAGCAATTGTCACCGGAGCAAATGTCGTATCTCCGGAGCACTAAGCGGAGCAATTGTCGCATCTTCGGAGCATTTGTCGGCGGAGTAATTGTCGGCGGAGCAATTGTCGACGGAGCAAATGTCGGCGGAGCATTTGTCGACGGAGCAAATGTCGGCGGAGCATTTGTCGGCGGAGCAAATGTCGGTGGAGCATTTGTCAGCGGAGCAAATGTCGGCGGAGCATTTGTCGGCGGAGCAATTGTCGGCGGAGCAAATGTCGGTGGAGCAAATATCGCGGAGCATTTGTCGCGAAGCATTTGTCGCATTTTTCGGAGCAAATGTCGGCGGAGCATATGTCGGCGGAGCATATGTCATGGAACCACCTTAACGGCTTGTACTGCCAGAGTACATCATTCACTACTGCTGTAATGTGCCGTCTATGATCGCTAGGCACCTATGCACAAGAATAACAAATTCCGCTGAGAATCTTGTCCCTATCTAAGTACATGTACTTAGTGCATACATATATTTACTATTTGAATTTAACAGCTTGTACTGCCTGAGTACATCATTCACTACTGCTGTAATGTGCTGTCTATGATTGCTAGGCACCTATGCACAAGAATAACAAATTCCATTGAGAATCTTGTCTCTATCTAAGTACTTAGTGCATACATATATTTACTATTTGAATTTAACAGCTTGTACTGCCTGAGTACGTCATCCACATCTTCTACAACCTGCTGTTTCTGATCGCTGGGCAGATCTTCACCGTGGCTCTCAACCTGCCTCTCATGGGCTATCACATCTACAGGTGAGAAGTGGGAAGATAATTACAATATTTTTGACTAAAGTAATAAATATAATATGATACTAGTACATATAATAATGATATTGTGGTGGTGGTGATGATGATGATGATGATGACAACGACGACGACGACGTAGATGAGTGGGTTTGATGATGATGATGATGAGTTGGAGAAGGAGTATGATGTTTATAGTGAATCAAAGGAAAGTGACATCCTGGCCTTTTGGTTTACTGAAACTGATAAGAGTATAAATCATGTCACTTCTAGTCATATTTCCTATCAATAATAATATCATTTATTTAAAAAATAACATTTTGACCACTGATTTCTGCTAATACTGCCCACTGGAGGTAGCCATGTTTTGACGAGGCAACAGACATGTAGCAGAAAGGGGGTAGTAACCACTGGCATAGGATAGGAGTAGACCCAACGGCAGTGTTTACGTAATGGTAACCCAATTTTTGGTATCCTCTGCTACCTTTCAGCTTGTAATTTTTGTTTTTAATACATGGCAACCTCCAGTGGATAGTAAAATCATAAACAAATTATAATAACCATATTTCTTATTACAGTCAAACCTGTGTATAGTGAACAGCTGAGGGAAACTAGACAAATGACCACTGTGGGCAGGTTTCATTACATCGTTTTTCTCTGCATGGGAACACTTTGTGGCCCCTGTAGGCAGGTTGGCTGCTAAAGACAGGCAGCAAATATGACTGGCTTAACTGTAGATTTGTCTCTTTCTTTCTTTGATCTCTAGGTACGCCAACCGGCCTGTGATGAGTGATCCAGGTCTGTACGGGAACACTTTGTGGCCCCTGTAGGCAGGTTGGCTGCTAAAGACAGGCAAGCCACTATGACTGGCTTAACTGTAGTTTTGTCTCTTTCTTTCTTTGATCTCCAGGTACGCCAACCGGCCTGTGATGAGTGGTCCAGGTCTGTACGATGCCACAACCATCATGAATGCTGACATCCTGTCTAGATGTATGAGGGAGGGCTGGATCAAGCTTGCCTTCTACCTACTATCATTCTTCTACTACTTGTACAGGTATACATTATACAATATTATTCAGCGTAATCTTCTTAGTATTTAACATTTCTTACGGGAACTGGGTGGGCCCTGTATTAACTATAGGGATTGCAAAGTCTAGTAGGGAACACAAATATACATTTTATATACATTCTATTCCATTGAATACCAATCTGCAAATTAATAATCTTATTTGTGCTACAAGACATCTATTTTTAGCCTTGAGTGACCTTGTTATTACCAGAGAAGCCCGATTTTCTCTGCTCATTTTTTAAAATTCAATTTAATTCTGGTCCCCGTAGCACGAAGATTAACAATGAAATGTATAATCAATTGATTATTTGTAAGATTACCGTATTTACCGGCGTAATCGCCGCATCCGTGTAAACGCCGCATGCTGACTTTGAGCATTGCAATTGAAAAAAAAAAAGTTGGAGAAAATTGCGCTAGGAAAACTGGCGACAAAAAAAGCGGGAATTTAATGGTTTTCCAAATTTTTCTCCCCATCTTGATATATTTCTTTAACAATATTTACAAAAATATAGTTACAAAATATTCAGAATTACCTTAGTTTTGAGCAAAAATATAGTTTTCCTGAATAGGAATGAGAACTCTTAGAGCTACATGTATTACGAGATTGCCAGCACTTACGAGATTGTCAGCGCAGCTGGCTTACGCATGTACATGTACAAATATTTACGTACATAAACGTTTATACATCGAGTCAATCGCGTAGCTCGCGAGCACGCCTTAGCACGCGTATGCGGCGCTCTGCTGTCTTTGCCAAAACCATTTACTTAGTAGTATACAAATTATCTTTATCATGCGATCATGCACTGCATCGATCCATAACGCACGTAGCTAGATCGATGGCAGGCAAGCGCGGCGCTGGCAGTGCATTTGTTTCGTAACTTTGAAGTTAAAAACGTATCGGACTTAGCAAATATCGGCAAAAAAGGTGAGAAACCATTCTAGGCCAGGGTAAACGTAGACAATTTGGCTAAAAAATGATTTATCACCCAATACAATACAGTGCAATACAACCAATAGTCCCACACCTGCTGAAATGTGTTGTTTTGAGGTCAGTCAAGAGTGAAACTTTGACTATCGCCGCGTATGCGCCGCACCCCAACTTTGCTTGGTTTTTTCGAGGAAAAAGTATGCGGCGATTACGCCGGTAAATACGGTAATGGTAAATCTTTATGTTAAAGGGATAGTTGAGTTTTGGTCAAACTTAATTTGAATAACCAAAACCTGCACCAATGCGGTACAAATGAATAGTTATAACTCCACCATGCTCGAAAGGTATACACAATTACAAACGACTAAGTAAAAACCCTGTTATCATTAAAAAAAGAGTCGTTACAACTCAAGAGGGCGTTCTCTAAAAACTCATTGGTTTTTACCATTTTTCATACAAAATTGTGTATGTGATGTTTTTTTTATAATAATGATTAAATAGAGATATCATCAACAACTATTTAATTTTAATAACCAAAACCTGCACCAATGCGGTACAAATGAATAGTTATAACTCCACCATGCTCGAAAGGTATACACAATTACAAATGACTAAGTAAAAACCCTGTTATCATTAAAAAAAGAGTTGTTACAACTCAAGAGGGCGCTCTCTAAAAACTCATTGGTTTTTACCATTTTTCATACAAAATTGTGTATGTGATGTTTTTTTTATAATAATGATTAAATAGAGATATCATCAACAACTATTTAAAAACCTATTTTGATTTTTTTCAAAGAAGTCTATAAGCATTTTTTGTCTTTTTCTAAAAAGTCAAGATGTCCCCCGGCAGGGTAGACTTATAAATAAAATATTTTGAAGTCAAATTTTACAACTATAAGAGCATCCAAAAGGGAATGATTCTCATTTTACATGTTTTATTCAATGACCTTTCAAATGGAATTACAACCAACCAATTTAGTGTCAAGGGGCTTTTTCCGGAAATACTCAAGTGTACCTTTAAAGGACCCTGGTAATTCTTATATATATTTAAATTCACAAGGCATGAGTTTAGAAAGATTTCTTCTAAAATTATGTTCCCCTTTTCTCTCGACAGTATGATCTATACATTGGTATCATCATGAGACCGAGGTCCCCCATTCTATGGCATCAGCGTCACACTTCGTCATGGTAACAGGTTAATAAGGGAGACAGTCTTCTGGGGTGTAAACATATTTTTGATAGTAGGATAAGAGCGCATTGTTTAACTGTAATATCTTGTGAGCAATTTATTCATATTGAGTATCGGGATGTAAGTTAATGAATAACAAAATGAGATTGGTAGAGCTATTTGACTAGAATGAAATTGGAAATCAACCCATTCCTTACTTGAACCTGGTTAGTCCTGTAGTAAATCTTTGTGGATTGCCAAATCTAGTAGGAAATGGGTTAGTAAAGCCTTAATAAATGTATTAAATTCTGAATAATAATTTCTTTCATGAACCTAGAATGACATTGGTGAAGAATATTCTGTTATCATTGTATATTGTTTTAATACTTGGCATCGTATGGAAGATGCTTTGGGAGGGGTGTTTTTGTATTAACAAATGTGTGTACACTTTTATCTGAAGTAGTATGTTTTGCATGGTACTTTTGTGTTGTATGTGAAAGGAAATGCAATTTTCTTATGTTATATATATTTCATGCATACAAGCACAATGAAGGCAATGTAATTACTAAAAAGGGGGATTTTCTCTATTCATTTGTGCCAGTAGAATTCATTTAATGTAAGCTTAATCTAAATAGATTGAATAATAGTACATTTATGTTTATAAAAACATTGTCTGGATTTTTGGCAGGATTTCCTGATATTTGAGACAATGTAATTGTTATCTTAGACTTGGTTATCACCCACAGTGTCAGTGAAATTTGATACAAAGTTGCAGCCTCAGTGTCTGAATGGTCTTGATCTTGTTTGAATCGTGATCTTTTTGAATTTTCACAATTTTTTTGCTGATAATTGATTTAACCCATTGTTAACAGGAACCTGGTGGGTCCTACATGTTATCTATGGGACTGCAAAGTCTAGTAGGAAGACAGGTTAATTTCCATTCAGGACTGGTGACTATCAGGAAAGAAGAGTATTAATGTTTTTCTCAAATTTGTTTTCTTTTCTAAATGATGATTTTTTTTTCTTTCTAGACAGTTTGTATTAAAAAAAAATGATGCAAAATCAAATGATGCAAAATCTACAATTGTGTAAACAAGGAAACCAAAGTATGTTTTTGTTCTTTCTAATTAACTGAACATAATTATTTTGAAGACAATATAAATGTAATGATTTATGTCTACATATACTATTCCACGGCTGCCTAATCCCCAGCCTATAAACACGCACGCCAGCTGAGCAGCGATTCAGTTCATATCTTACATGTAATTGATATTTTAGAATTGGTTGATAAGCCCTTTTGAGCGCCATGGTGGACTCAAGAAACACAACACTACCAGAATCTTATCTGTCGACATCGGACCGACAGCAGACTTATATAAACCCAGTTTGACACTGAATTGGTTGGTTTGGGTTTAGTTTGGCATTATGACTGGGGTAGTAGAGTCACGCTATGGCATTCTTGCATATTCAGTAGATAATTTCTTGTTAATCGGGTCAATATTTATTTTATTTTTGTTAACTATCTGAAATGATATTTTTCCTGTATAAAAGAACAAAAATAATATTGATAGATGTATTTGTAATTTGACGTTAACTAATTGTAGTCAGTCCTAATGTTATTCCATGCTTTAAACCAGTACTGTAAGTACTTGTGGGATAAACATTACCTCTATTGATTAATTGGCTCAAATAATTGTAATGACGAAATTTGACGGCAAGTATATTTGTAATTTGTAGTCTTCCTACTTGTTTTCAATTCTCCTCACGGAAAATTCAATTAATTATCCCCTTGACTATGGAAACCAGGTGGACTGTCTACAGAGTCTATGGGGGATTTCAGAAACTCAAAGGGAACGGGTTAAATACGAGTGCATTCTTGCAGCAGTGATTACTCTTACCGTGTCATCATATCCTTTTGTATCTGTCTTTCAGAAATGTTTTCTTCAAAACCATGTGAAAAACAAGTATTGTATCATACCATCATGTTATTACATGTAGGAAACCTCATACAAGTGCACACATAAATACATTAGACTTTTAAGCTACCCAAATGAAGTACTCTAGTTACCATGATGTAAATGTATGTGTTATATTAGTCCCTCTTGTTTATTATTATTATTATTATTATTATTATTATTATTACTATTTCTATTATTATTATCATTGTTATTATTATTAACTTCTTATTGTGCACATGTCTGTGCCAAGCTTCAGTTAATGTCCAAAGATCATTGTCAAAACCCAGAATGTATATCAAAACAGCTTGCACGATAAGTTTCGGTTTCAGTGCCGAGGATGATAGGAATATGAATACAATATATCAGTTATTTTGTAAAAGTCTGTTTTTATAGTTTCAATGTAATTGATAAATCATTTCAATCATGAGTAATTGTATTAACTCTTTGCATCCTCATTTTGTATGTACATGTATCATGGATTGAGCATACCATAATGTACATTATTCTTCTCCTGTTTGCAACACAATCAGGTTGATTTAACACGTGTTCTCAATAGACAACGCCCCAATTTTGTATGGACCAGTCCTGTACAGGTTGAGGTTGCCCTTTTTTTGTATAGGGTTGCAGGTTTGGTTGTTTTGTTCTTGAATGTTCCTACTACAAATAGATTCATATAAATTTCTGTCACTCTTTACAGTGTACAATATATACATACCTTGTTCTAAGTTTAATCCCATCTGTTCTATTTGCATGCGGAACCCATACATCTGGTTTCTTTTCACTTTGTCCACACCAATTTGGTCGACTACACGCATAAATGGAAGTAGACTAATAAAGTGACGGTTGTCCCACTTAGAATAGGTGGTATTATGAAGTCAGATTGATAAAAGAAAAGCTTAATTAGAGTCCAGTTTCTAACTAGGATATATGTAATGTACACATATGACACATGTAACAATTCAATATCGGATCATTATCATCATTACGGAGGATTACATTTTGTAGACCGGGAAAGTCCATCATAATTCAGTAGTGAAAATTCTAATGAGTCACGGTAACGTCACTTTGAATATTGAAAACGTGTAATTAAATTGTAATAAAAGCTTTCAGAACTGTCAGCAATTGAAAGTGTATAACTTTGACCTTTTTGTTCGTTATTTTTCTGGGACATACACACATTTTGTGTATTATTTGATGTACCGATTGAAAGCCACAAATAAAGAGTATCATCAGTGCATATACATTATATCAGTCGTCACCATACTCGAATCAAAGGGGTGGGGTAAGTGCCCAACCTCCAATAAGTTGACTGAACAATAACCAAGGAACATTAAAGCAAATGCAAGCCCCTGACATCTTATTTTGTAATTATACTCGTATGCCAACAGGGATGTGTTGGGGGGGGGGGGGGGGGGGGCTGGCTATGCCCATAGCTAACACATTATTTTCCTCTAATTTGGTGGCCTAAGCTTAGGGTATAGCCAGCAGGGGGAAACACTGGCTATGTCCTAAGCTTTGGCCACCAAATAGGGGTTAATAATGTGTTAGCTATGGGCATAGCCAGCCCCCCACAACCCTTTGCATTTGAACATGTGTGCTTCACTTTCTAGTATAGCAGAGAGTCGAGTAGGGTATACCGAGGGCACCTTTGCAGAAAGAGTTGCAATCGATTGTTCAGTTGCAACTAAATGCAAGTCAGAAAATGCAGATTTGTGCATTTAGTATTACATGATCTGACTTTACAATCGATTGAAACTCTTTCTGCAACGGGGTACGAAAATAATTACACCAAGAAAAGAAAAGGAAATAAGTATTATGCAACCGTGCTTGTAGTACAATAGTGCACAACTATATTTCATCTCCAAAATTATATTGTTTATAATGCGATATATATATTTCCCTCCAATAAACATTTCTTATAAAATACAATGATTTATTATTCAGTTCATGTGAAATGGTAAATATAAATAAAGTATTTTTCATCTCACATCTTTGTATAGCCCTACATGCAACTAGTCAAATAATAGTATATTAATTCATAGATAATTCTTTGTAAACATATTCCATTCAATACCTAGATACACAAGTAAATTACCATTTTGTAAAATTAATTCATAATGAATAATTGTGCTAAAATAAAATGTTAATGGATAATAACCATTATCTATTTTGCACCTATTAAACAAAAATGTACAAAAGTATCTCTACAATCTTCAAAATTTGTCACAATAGATTGTTCATTAATTGTCACCGAGTACTAAAACTCTCACCGAATTACTCAATAAAAATACAAATACAACATCATTTTATATACCGTACCTATTGGCAGTCAACAAGGCACGTTGAGACAACTATATATTACGACCACTAGAATCATGTATTTACTAGCTTGCCCATAGTTACAGGAAAAACACAAATATATTATATGTATATACTGTATGGTATTGTTAACTAAAATATATTGCCACTTTTTATTTTAAATAATGAAAATTAAAATATTACCTGGATTATATATTTATATTCATATTAAAGTAAAACAAAATAGCTGAAGTAAAATATACCTGAAGAGTGGAGTATGTTTGGGAGAGTGGTTCACACTAAGAAATAAACTTTCACATTTGCGAACCGTTGAACTATAGCAGCCCTCTGCAGGGTGCAAACTGCAGACTTGTACCCTATGGGGTGTATGATTTCAACCCATATACAGGGTGGTCCAAAAAAATGGAACGGGGCACTTCCCAAAATGAAGTAACAACATTATTATGTCCATCGGATAGGGTGTCTTTTCCAATGAAAAACGATACCAAGAACAGTCATTTTGGTTAAGTAGTTTTTGTTTTAGGGCGCTGTGAGTGATACCATTTCAGGTTCCCATTTTTGTCAATTTTTACCAAGTCAGTGCCCGATAATTCGCATTTACGGCCCGTTATAGCGGAGCAGTACGCGCGCCATTGTTAGTGTGCATTCAGCTGTGAAACGAAAGAATGGGCACAGTTGTCCGATGCTATATAACGGGCAGTAAGTGCAAATTATCGGGCAATGACTTGGTAAAAATTGACAAAAATGGGAACCTGACATTCATGGTGTCACTCAGAGCGCCCTAAAAAAAACTACACGACCAAAATGACTATTCTTGGTATCGTTTTTAATTGGAAATGACACCCTATCCGATGGACATAATAATATTGTTACTTTATTTTGGGAAGTGCCACGTTCCGTTTTTTGGGGGCCACCCTGTATAGGGGACAAGTCTGCAATTTGCACCCATTGGGCTGCAGATGTGCACCCTATCATAGGGTGCTGACACCGTTAAACTTAGAACAAATTAGAACCTTTATTTGTTAGTGTGCTATATTGCATAATTTTACTAATGTTTCAGTATTCAATAAAACATATACTTGTAGTGACAAGTGTTTTATTTAACACCAATTATATGAACACAGAAAAACGACACCACAATATGCTGCAAACATACTATAAAACATAGCCAGTTTCCCAAAGTTCGGAAATAATGAGTCAAACGTTTTAGACCACTTTTTCCTTGAGTGGGTCTAGTTCCTCCTCATCATCGCCGAATCCATTGTCAATCATGTCGATCATCTCTTCGGCGTCTTCGATATCATCCCGACGCTCTACTTTCCCCGTGAACGGCTTGAGCTGTGCCATATTCTCCTTGTCATCGATGCCGTTCGAGTCTAAGCGTGCGACGTCGATATTGACGACGCATTTCAGGATGTCCCACTCGGCCGCCAGGTAACCCTTCTTGAAAAGGACGTCGGTCGCGTAGGAAACGACCAGGAGGAGGAAGAGGGAGACTATGGTGGAGAGAGTGCGGAACGGGAAGAGTTGTCCGTACTCGGGATCGTAGAGCGGGTAAAAGATGAACGCCGGCAGGTTCAGAATCGGCTCGCCCCCACCCAGCCGGAGAAACAACCCGATGACGAACGCGGTGATGGAACCGTAGGTATTGCTCCACCCGACGTGGACGACGCACACGAATTGCGGGAAGAGGACGACGTAGGTGAAGTCGGAGCAGAGGACGAAGAGGAGGTAGATGGATTTGACGGTGAGCGCCATGGACGTCGCGATGGTTGTCACTACTATCACGGTTATACGAAGCACCCAAAGAAGCTCCCTCTCCGATGCCTGCAGAAAGAAAGTAACATATAATAGACTTGATCAACGACAACAACAGCAATAACAAAAACGCCATTAACTACAACATTACCGTCTTTTTATCTGTAGTGTAACGATACATTTACCAAAATCGAGAGCATGATTTCAGTGCTACTTGTTTTCTATTTTTTTTTTTTTTCTATAACCGGTCATCAGTAATATTGTGTCATGATGATCCTATAGGATCAATATAATGTCATGAGACATTTTGTCTGGATGTCTTAAAGGGAAACGAAACGCTGGACTTTTCACTTCCTGTTACTGATAAGTGCATAATTCCTGTCACTTCTACTCGTACATTTCATCTTGGGTATCACTAATAATGGAAATAATCAATGTTTGTTTAAACCACTGTCAACTGTTTTTACTGACCACTGTTGGCTGCCATTTTTCCTACGGGACCGCATGAAACGTCATCTGAGCGCACCTGAGCGTGCACTACCAAAACCGCTGTTGTTGAATCTGCTGATATGTCAGTGGTCATGTACAGTTGGAAAACATGGCATCTTCCAGTAATCAGTCAAAACGTTCATAGTGGTTTTTAAAAACATTGATTATTTCCATCATTAACGATTCCCAAGAGGTAGTAAATTACTAGAAGTGACGGGAGTTGTACACTCAGTAACAGTAAGCGAAAATGCTAGCGTTTGGCTCCCATTTAAGTAGAGGGAGAGAGTATTGACATAATTGATGGGTCAAACTTGACTAAATATCTATCCAAATTTGAGGGGATAAATTACTTTTTGTCTGAAGATGTTCTTGTAGACGTTCATGACAAACATCGAGCTCGAAGCGAGCACGGACGAATCCGTGGAAGACATGACGGCGGCGGAGATCGCGCCCAGGCCAAAAAAGGCGACTGCGGGAGGCGTGAGGTACTGGATGACCGCGGGCAGGATCAGACCGGGGCTCTCATAGAGGTTGGTGCGATTCATATCAATGGCCGTCAGGCTCCAGTCTAGGAATAAAACAGGGGCGTAGACAACGGGGGGGATGAGGGGGATGCATCCCCCCCAGCTCACAAGGTGGGGGGGATGCCATGTACAATCATCCCCCCCAGGTTTTAGGGAAGGATATAATATTTTTTGTGTGTATCTGTATACGATTGGGGAAAGAACATTAGTTGTATGAGCAAAGACTTGTTAATTCTACCGTTAAAAAAGTAATTTGTACATCCACATTCCTTTTTCGCTGCGCGCTACGCGCGCGACCAGATAATCTCAGTTTGTTGTGTAATTTGCGTATGGTCAGGGTTGAGTATTTCTTTTCTGTATACCGGGCCACGTAGCTCCAGTTTAGGCTGGCATTGCTCTGGCTACTTGTGTGGTGTGCACGAAATTGCACCATTTCAAGTATATAAATGCAAAATCTTCTCCGTGGGAGGGGATCCCCCCCCTTCCAAACCCTTCATATTTGACCCTGCCCCAGCCCTCGGTAGCTTCACCCCTCGGGACTCATTCTTGGCGATAGGGTAAGTTGTCGGATCATATAATGCGGCATAATGGTTAAGTTAGAACTGTGTATGATGCTCCATATAAATACAATATTTGTGTTGGGGTCCATATTTGTCAACTATTTGTTTTCTCCGTGAAAATGTATTTAAAATTTCTGGTCGATCAAATCATGACACCCTTTCCCAGATACAGTCAATGTAGAGCCCGAATTTCCTCTCTTGGTAAGCACCAGATTGCACTATTTCAAGTATAAAAATGCAAAATCTCCCTTGCATGGGAGCCCTCCCGCCGCTCAGTCACTTCGCTCCCTGTGTTGAGGTGCATATCAGTGACAGATCTACGGGGGGGGGTATGGGGGTTCAAAATAGCAAAAAAAAATCGCCGCTTCCTATCTAGGTAAGCACCAGAATGCACAATTTCAAGTCCAAAAATGCAAAATCTCACTAGCGTAGGAGGGGGACACACCCTCCCCCCCCCCGCATAGTCATTTCGCTCCCACAGTGGCGGATCTACGGGGGTTAGGGGGTTTAAACCCCCCCCCCCCTTGGGCTGCCAAAAAACGCAAAAAACGGAAAAAATTCCAAAAAATTTCGCCGCTTCGCGGCTTGGGCTACCAAACAACGCTCAAAACGTCAAAAATTTTCGCCGCTTCGCGGCTAGGGCTGCCAAAAAAATCCAAAAACGCCCACATTTTTTTCTCCGCTTTGCGGCACTCCGCATCGTCATTGGGTAAACCCCCCCCCTTTGGCAAAAAGCTAGATCCGCCCCTGTCCCACGATCATCTTAACATCTACCCCCCCCCCCCCACCCCCCCACTGAGACGACTTTCAAGCAATTGTCTTGGTCTCGAAAAATTGGTCTTGGTCCGGTGAACGGCAAATCATCCCCCCCAGGTGTAAGAACCTGTCTACGCCACTGGAATAAAAACACGTGGAAATTATTCGTTAAAAAAATGAAATTATCAACATCTTTAATAACGGAAATAGTTAAAGGGATGGTATAGTTCTGGTTAAACTTAATTATACATGTAGTAACTAAAACTTGTACATTTTTATTTTAAAAAAAATAACAGTTATAATTCAATGATGCTTGAATTGTAAAAACACAAAACGGCTATTAGTTACAAGGCTATTTTCATTGGTGTGAACACAAGCGGACGCCCTCCAGACACCTGACAGTTTGAAGCATTTTTAATAAAAAATTGTAATGATACAAAATCTACTATAATAACACCTGTTTAATAAAAATGAGAGTCAATAGGGCCAAGTAGATCCTGCTATAGGATCGAACATTTAGGCTCTATATTGATTCTAACAAATGTTATTGTGATTTTTGGTTAAAATTATTATTCAATAGAGAGATCATCAAAAACTAGTTCGATAGATTTTCAATTATGATGCTGGATTTATAAATATGTTCTTAAATTACTGAATAAATGTTGGGGCCCAACATGCGTTCCACTTGGATATAACTCGGCTTTTTCCAAACGGTGCAACCGTTAACACAAGCGGGCGCCTTCCATTCTGACCTACAAGTTTCTCCGCCCTCGCTCACGAAGTTGTGCCACACATAGCGTGGGGGCCTCGAAAAGGGCTATTTCTAAACGGATTTTGATCACACAAACGTTTATCGAAATGTTTGTAGTCTTGCAGTTCCTACACTCAGTTCTCCTCTACCTCACAGATGAATTATTTGTTGAAGCGCCCTCTAAACCCAAACTGCAATATCCCTGTAATTCTGTAAACCACTAATGGCGTGATGGACGCCTTAAGAGAAGGGGTGATGGTAGATGGGGGGGGGGGGGGGGGGGGGGGGGGGTCTGGGTTTAGACATGAATCTGTGTGGCCAGATTGGTAGAGCATTTGCTTTTCTAACCATTATTAATCCCCGTTGTGTGTGTCCTGATGAAAACAAATTACCCGCAACATGTTCTAACCCTTTACATTTTTGCTGTTCGAAACAGAGTCAAAATAGGACAAAATGAGCGGTGCCAAGAGTCAAATAATTGCGAACTTCTGCAATATAATTATCCCCACTTATTGCATTAATAATTAGACGATTGACGATTTGACGGAAACTATTTATCAATGAACTCGGTACAAAACAAAGAAACTTATATTCTATTTATGATTGACATTGCATTTTACAGTTCACATTTGAAATGCCAAATTAAATGGAAACAAAACTAATTTATAGTGTGGTTTCTCAAAAAAGTTTATCGATATTTAATGTAAAACATTAATTTGAAGTATATAGATAAATAGAGGTAACGGTATTAATTAAATTTAAAATGATACTTATATTTTTGATAATTGGTTTATATAAATTTGATAATACGGTACTTTTTTAATTCCTCATAAGCTTTTTTAAAGGCAATATTTAGATTTTGCTATTATACATGTATGACAGTTCCTTATATGTGTACGGTATTTATATGTATTTTATATTTTGTATGTAATTTTTAATGTTTTATAATTTGTAAATTCAGTTGCAATTTAGCCTTCTCGGATGCAATGATTGAATAAAATGCCTTGACTTGAATTTAATCGAATTGAATTAAAACAAAAACATTTTATGTATCGACATTCACACTTCATGGTTTTTTATGTACACATTTATTAAATGAATGACATTTATCACTATCATTATATTACGGAATTATTTACTATAGTAATATAATATGAAAACATATATCTCTGTTTAATATTATTAATTACATTTTCAAACAACCTTTTATGATGTATAGGTTAAATATGATATGTTGGGGGCTATACCCGTATGCTATAAAATAACAAATGTGTTTATGAATGTAATAAATACGGTAAGTAATACGTTCAGAGAGAAGTGGCTATAGTGGAAGATGAAATGATATGATGGACATAATACTAAGACAAAGTAATAACAAATGATTGATCACTCTTTATATATTTCCATAACTTTAGGGTGGGAATTCCTACAAATATAATATTTTCTATGAATTTCTCATGGACAGACTGGTAATATCGTTATGGTAACGATACAATTATGAATCACTTTGGAGAACTGCCAGGATAACTAGTCATGTTTTCTTTTAATTCTTTTTATTTTTTTAAATTTTCATTTCTTGTTTCTTCTTTCAATAAATTGGAACATACTCTGGAAAAGGCGTGTCAATATTATATTAAAATGTATAAAAGTCATCATTGTACAAGAATATAGGGGTATAATATAGACAGCATTGTTCAAAATGTATTTGAACTCAATTCTACGCTTATAATTATTATTATTAAACAAATCACAATGTTGAATAAGAATTACGAGAATTTGGGAGCAATATTTATGGGGTAAAACAAATAATTCAGACCTTTCATTATCCTACCTGTAATTCTTAGCGAACTCATCCTGAATGACTGACGGAATATATATCTATCGCGATATTTGATATTTAAACAAGTACTCGTTAGTCGTTACATAGTATCTATGATTACCATTTTACGTTAAACTTTACATTTTCGTAGAACTGTATATTAAGATATTAAATGAAAACCAATATCTTTTTATGATTCAGAATTAATTAGGAGTAGTGTAGATGGCAGGAAATATGCCCTGTAAAATGTGTTTACGAACATGCATTTATATCTCCTCCTTTTTTCCTTTTTAGTGATTTTGTGTTTCTCAAAAGAAAGAAAAAAAAACCGCTGACCTTCAATAATAAACCTATATTCAATTAGATATCTTCATGATTATCCGCGTATATATTATTTTGATACCATGGTCTATTCTGCATCCATACGGGTGTGTTAATCATGTATGCAATGTTGTGCAGTAGTTTAAATTCTTAATTTGACCACATTATTTACATAATTTTGTAACTATATCTTTAAAAAAGCTAGAATTAAAAAGTAATTAAATAAAACGTCTTTTGTTTGCATATATTTTTAAACAAAATTAATTATACAATAAATCCACCAATATACGAAATTCATCACCCATGGGTAATTCAAACAAGCTCTTTCATATTGTGCTTATTTTATTTTCATAACAAATTTGTTTTATTAGGTTTTATTGTTTGCAGGGGCGTAGACAACGGGGGGGATGAGGGGGATGCATCCCCCCCAGCTCACAAGGTGGGGGGGATGCCATGTACAATCATCCCCCCCAGGTTTTAGGGAAGGATATAATATTTTTTGTGTGTATCTGTATACGATTGGGGAAAGAACATTAGTTGTATGAGCAAAGACTTGTTAATTCTACCGTTAAAAAAGTAATTTGTACATCCACATTCCTTTTTCGCTGCGCGCTACGCGCGCGACCAGATAATCTCAGTTTGTTGTGTAATTTGCGTATGGTCAGGGTTGAGTATTTCTTTTCTGTATACCGGGCCACGTAGCTCCAGTTTAGGCTGGCATTGCTCTGGCTACTTGTGTGGTGTGCACGAAATTGCACCATTTCAAGTATATAAATGCAAAATCTTCTCCGTGGGAGGGGATCCCCCCCCTTCCAAACCCTTCATATTTGACCCTGCCCCAGCCCTCGGTAGCTTCACCCCTCGGGACTCATTCTTGGCGATAGGGTAAGTTGTCGGATCATATAATGCGGCATAATGGTTAAGTTAGAACTGTGTATGATGCTCCATATAAATACAATATTTGTGTTGGGGTCCATATTTGTCAACTATTTGTTTTCTCCGTGAAAATGTATTTAAAATTTCTGGTCGATCAAATCATGACACCCTTTCCCAGATACAGTCAATGTAGAGCCCGAATTTCCTCTCTTGGTAAGCACCAGATTGCACTATTTCAAGTATAAAAATGCAAAATCTCCCTTGCATGGGAGCCCTCCCGCCGCTCAGTCACTTCGCTCCCTGTGTTGAGGTGCATATCAGTGACAGATCTACGGGGGGGGGGGGTATGGGGGTTCAAAATAGCAAAAAAAAATCGCCGCTTCCTATCTAGGTAAGCACCAGAATGCACAATTTCAAGTCCAAAAATGCAAAATCTCACTAGCGTAGGAGGGGGACACACCCTCCCCCCCCCCCCCGCATAGTCATTTCGCTCCCACAGTGGCGGATCTACGGGGGTTAGGGGGTTTAAACCCCCCCCCCCCCCCTTGGGCTGCCAAAAAACGCAAAAAACGGAAAAAATGCCAAAAAATTTCGCCGCTTCGCGGCTTGGGCTACCAAACAACGCTCAAAACGTCAAAAATTTTCGCCGCTTCGCGGCTAGGGCTGCCAAAAAAATCCAAAAACGCCCACATTTTTTTCTCCGCTTTGCGGCACTCCGCATCGTCATTGGGTAAACCCCCCCCCTTTGGCAAAAAGCTAGATCCGCCCCTGTCCCACGATCATCTTAACATCTACCCCCCCCCCCCCACCCCCCCACTGAGACGACTTTCAAGCAATTGTCTTGGTCTCGAAAAATTGGTCTTGGTCCGGTGAACGGCAAATCATCCCCCCCAGGTGTAAGAACCTGTCTACGCCACTGATTGTTTGTATAATATTTAAGACCATTTTCAGTCGCAACAAAGAGCTTGATTAACGAGAATGAGTTACTTCGTCCAAATCTACAGCCAAAATTATTAGCAACTTTAGTGGTTCTCTTGTGTCCTGCTGTTTTCATATTACTGCTATAGAAGCAAGAATATTTGAACATTCCTCCTCCGCCCTTCAAACCATGTAAACCTTGTAAATTGACTCGAAAGTATTATAGTCCAGGTCACCTGAACGACATTTTACCTGTACTGCCTCCAACTACGCATAACATATAACAGTGGTTACCTGGGATTGTTAATTTTTTTTTGTTTTTTGTAAACTTAATTCAATTTAAATTTTATTTCACATCTGAAAAAAAAACACAAATATACAAATTTCAGCAAATTACATACATACAAATATAAATTATACAGTGGTATTACAGTGGATATGGGGGATCTACAAAGGATATTACAATCCTGTCGAGGCAAATCCCTTTGTTAACTGTAATGACTAGAACAAATGAAAGAACAAATGATTTGAATTAATCTTTGTCGAGGATTTCGAGGATCCTACCTAAGATGTAAACCAGAATCGTGAGGATCATGCACCTGGTACCAGCGATGACTGGCACTGACCAGAAGTAGTTTGGGGACTTCAAGATAATTGTGCGCAGATTTCAGGAATGGTGGAAAGTTTGGATATTATAGTCTTTAGATACAAATCTGGGACTGACCATAGGTAGTTCGGGGGGGGGGGGGAGGGGTGATTCACAAAGATCCCAAGTCGAACTTATGGAGAGCCATTACTTTCTTTGTAAAACTGTTAAACGAGTTCTTTAAACAGTATACAATTTTGATAACAATCATTAACATTTTCTTTTATCAAAGAGACTTCAAGTTATTGATGTGAAGTGTGGAAGGTTTCAAATTTTTGCATTTGGGCTCTTGAATATGTTTTATTCCGAAGCTAAAAATGGCTTTCCAGAATTGTTAAGTCCAACTTAGTGTTACTAGTCAATAAATTGTACATGTACTGACTCCAACTGCGCCTCGCCTAGCCGGGATGCTGAGGATCATGCACGTACCAACTCCAGGGCAGATTAACACTGACTGAGAAATCGTAGAATATGTGCGCTGATTTCAGGAACGGTGGACATTTTGGATATACCGTATGAGTCTTTGAAATACACCAAAGTCTTAGTTCTAACTTGGACTAGGTCAATTTGTCGATATTTTACCTAAACTGACTCCAACGACGCCTAAGATGTAAGCCGAGATGCTGCGGATCATGCATCCGACACCAGCGACGAATGGTACTAACCGGAAGTAGTAAGGGGATTTCAGGGTCATTGTGCACAAATTCGAGGAACTGAGGACAGTTATGTCTATAACTACACACAAGTCTTAGTCTAGGCTTGGTCCTGGACTATCATTGGTCAATCAATATTTTACCTGTACTGACTCCTACAGCGCCTAGGATGTAAGCCGGGATGCTGAGGATCAGGCACCCGATCCCAGCGCAGACTGACACTGACCGGACGTATTCGGGGGACTTCAGAGCCAGCGTGCGCTGGTAGTGTGCTTGCCATGGGATTCCGCCAAACAACTGTAGAGGTGAAAGAGGCACCCTTTGAATTATTTAGTTTATGATGCTTTTTGTATTATTATTATACCATGTTCTAGTTATCGTAAATGCATTTCCATGGGCTCAACAAAATAAATGCTTGAAAAGAAGACGGAACGATCTTGTTTGATAAACAAGGTGTACCTATAATATGTCCATCTTAAGTCTAGAGATATCTATTCGTCAGATCATCAATTCAACGTATTTTTGTAATGATAAGGAGCTCAAAAGGTGTGTATTCCAGGGAGTGTTTACAATATTGGAACGCTGTTCTTCGCACTATCGGCCTGTATTCAAACCAATGCTGCGTCTATCGGATGGTGACGATAAATAATCCAAATTGATTGAAAGCGTCTGTATAAACCCAATAACAAACCAACCAGCATTGCATCGAATAAAGTGTTAGCGCGTGTACGTACCATGAGGGCGAAGTTGTCAAGCCATAGCCACCATAGCCTGTTGTTCCAGTCCCCGGTCCAGATATGAGAGGTTGCCAACAAGGGCTGGACTGCTCTGTTGGTCATCGTGAAGGGGACACACAGCCACTGTTGCCACGGAAAAGGGGATTTCAAGTCCAAAAATGCAAAATCTCACTAGCGTAGGAGGGGGACACACCCTCCCCCCCCCCCCCGCATAGTCATTTCGCTCCCACAGTGGCGGATCTACGGGGGTTAGGGGGTTTAAACCCCCCCCCCCCCCCCCCCTTGGGCTGCCAAAAAACGCAAAAAACGGAAAAAATGCCAAAAAATTTCGCCGCTTCGCGGCTTGGGCTACCAAACAACGCTCAAAACGTCAAAAATTTTCGCCGCTTCGCGGCTAGGGCTGCCAAAAAAATCCAAAAACGCCCACATTTTTTTCTCCGCTTTGCGGCACTCCGCATCGTCATTGGGTAAACCCCCCCCCTTTGGCAAAAAGCTAGATCCGCCCCTGTCCCACGATCATCTTAACATCTACCCCCCCCCCCCCCCCCACCCCCCCACTGAGACGACTTTCAAGCAATTGTCTTGGTCTCGAAAAATTGGTCTTGGTCCGGTGAACGGCAAATCATCCCCCCCAGGTGTAAGAACCTGTCTACGCCACTGATTGTTTGTATAATATTTAAGACCATTTTCAGTCGCAACAAAGAGCTTGATTAACGAGAATGAGTTACTTCGTCCAAATCTACAGCCAAAATTATTAGCAACTTTAGTGGTTCTCTTGTGTCCTGCTGTTTTCATATTACTGCTATAGAAGCAAGAATATTTGAACATTCCTCCTCCGCCCTTCAAACCATGTAAACCTTGTAAATTGACTCGAAAGTATTATAGTCCAGGTCACCTGAACGACATTTTACCTGTACTGCCTCCAACTACGCATAACATATAACAGTGGTTACCTGGGATTGTTAATTTTTTTTTGTTTTTTGTAAACTTAATTCAATTTAAATTTTATTTCACATCTGAAAAAAAAACACAAATATACAAATTTCAGCAAATTACATACATACAAATATAAATTATACAGTGGTATTACAGTGGATATGGGGGATCTACAAAGGATATTACAATCCTGTCGAGGCAAATCCCTTTGTTAACTGTAATGACTAGAACAAATGAAAGAACAAATGATTTGAATTAATCTTTGTCGAGGATTTCGAGGATCCTACCTAAGATGTAAACCAGAATCGTGAGGATCATGCACCTGGTACCAGCGATGACTGGCACTGACCAGAAGTAGTTTGGGGACTTCAAGATAATTGTGCGCAGATTTCAGGAATGGTGGAAAGTTTGGATATTATAGTCTTTAGATACAAATCTGGGACTGACCATAGGTAGTTCGGGGGGGGGGGGGGGAGGGGTGATTCACAAAGATCCCAAGTCGAACTTATGGAGAGCCATTACTTTCTTTGTAAAACTGTTAAACGAGTTCTTTAAACAGTATACAATTTTGATAACAATCATTAACATTTTCTTTTATCAAAGAGACTTCAAGTTATTGATGTGAAGTGTGGAAGGTTTCAAATTTTTGCATTTGGGCTCTTGAATATGTTTTATTCCGAAGCTAAAAATGGCTTTCCAGAATTGTTAAGTCCAACTTAGTGTTACTAGTCAATAAATTGTACATGTACTGACTCCAACTGCGCCTCGCCTAGCCGGGATGCTGAGGATCATGCACGTACCAACTCCAGGGCAGATTAACACTGACTGAGAAATCGTAGAATATGTGCGCTGATTTCAGGAACGGTGGACATTTTGGATATACCGTATGAGTCTTTGAAATACACCAAAGTCTTAGTTCTAACTTGGACTAGGTCAATTTGTCGATATTTTACCTAAACTGACTCCAACGACGCCTAAGATGTAAGCCGAGATGCTGCGGATCATGCATCCGACACCAGCGACGAATGGTACTAACCGGAAGTAGTAAGGGGATTTCAGGGTCATTGTGCACAAATTCGAGGAACTGAGGACAGTTATGTCTATAACTACACACAAGTCTTAGTCTAGGCTTGGTCCTGGACTATCATTGGTCAATCAATATTTTACCTGTACTGACTCCTACAGCGCCTAGGATGTAAGCCGGGATGCTGAGGATCAGGCACCCGATCCCAGCGCAGACTGACACTGACCGGACGTATTCGGGGGACTTCAGAGCCAGCGTGCGCTGGTAGTGTGCTTGCCATGGGATTCCGCCAAACAACTGTAGAGGTGAAAGAGGCACCCTTTGAATTATTTAGTTTATGATGCTTTTTGTATTATTATTATACCATGTTCTAGTTATCGTAAATGCATTTCCATGGGCTCAACAAAATAAATGCTTGAAAAGAAGACGGAACGATCTTGTTTGATAAACAAGGTGTACCTATAATATGTCCATCTTAAGTCTAGAGATATCTATTCGTCAGATCATCAATTCAACGTATTTTTGTAATGATAAGGAGCTCAAAAGGTGTGTATTCCAGGGAGTGTTTACAATATTGGAACGCTGTTCTTCGCACTATCGGCCTGTATTCAAACCAATGCTGCGTCTATCGGATGGTGACGATAAATAATCCAAATTGATTGAAAGCGTCTGTATAAACCCAATAACAAACCAACCAGCATTGCATCGAATAAAGTGTTAGCGCGTGTACGTACCATGAGGGCGAAGTTGTCAAGCCATAGCCACCATAGCCTGTTGTTCCAGTCCCCGGTCCAGATATGAGAGGTTGCCAACAAGGGCTGGACTGCTCTGTTGGTCATCGTGAAGGGGACACACAGCCACTGTTGCCACGGAAAAGGGGATTGATGTTATATTTGATTTGTGTTTATGATACTCGTAATAATAATAATAATAATAATAATAGTCATAATAATAATAATAATAATAATAATAATAATAATAATAATAATAATAATAATACGAAGAAGAAAAAGAATAATAGTAATGACGATAATAATAATATATTACTACTACTACTACTACTACTACTACTACTACTACTATACTACTACTACTACTACTACTACTACTACTACTACTACTACTACTACTACTACTACTACTACTACTACTACTACTACTACTACTCAGGGGCGTCGATCCGTTTTTGCGATTGGGGGGGCGACATTTGAAGAAAAAAAAATTCCAGAGTGACCACAGAGAGAGCAAAAAGCCCTACATTGGAATGCCCGGATATGCGCTCATCGAAAGTGTCTTCATGGCTCGAAGACCTGACTTTGGGGGTCACCCACATTTGGGGACAATAATGGGGGTCCAGGGGGCGGAGCCCCCGGAAGCTTTTAGATTTCAGACATTTGCAACTCCTATCATGGGTGTTAAAATTGTATAAAATAGTGAACCTATACTCGTAACGTATTTTTAAGGGCATATAGCGAGGAAAATATTGAGCCTTGTATGAGATGGATTCACGTGATCCTATACTATAGAGCCATCGTTATAGTCTAGGGCATTGGGCTCCCATGAAACTAAGCAAGGGCGTAAACAACTTTTCAAAAGTGGAGGAGAGACATTGCGAGGAAGCGAAGCGACCGAGCGGGGGAGGGTGTGGGAGGGGGTGTCCCCCTTCCACAGTAGGGAGCTTTTGTATTTTTGGGCGTGAAATTGTGCGATTTGGTGCACACCCGAGACAGAAATTTCTCGTAATATGAAGTATGGAACCAAACATACATAATGACAAAGGGAGGGGGACAATCTCCTCCACTTTCAAATGTGGGGGGGAAATGATATTCCAATTGGATTTGCGTTCAGCGCATATGGACCGATTTGACTGAAAGATATATTTCAGATTATTTTATTTTCTGTGACGGTGTGCTATCTATAGATGAGGGTTTAATAAACTTTGTTTGAGGTGTGCTTTTGAGAAATTACACTGCCCAACACATTTCGAAAGGTGAGTTCCCACAACCCAATTTAAACTTGCAATATGAGAAACTGTACATGCGCGCGAAGCGCGCGGCAAAATGGAGATTTACAGTCCTTTTCAAACTAAAAAACGGCTATTTTGAAGATTAATTATTGATGAATGTGTCTTTCCCGTCTTTGGCATTATATCACGCGATTTTTTCTTTCTCATTTTCGGAATTATTGGGGGGGGCGAAATGATATGTTCGCCCCCCCCAATATTTTCATTGGGGGGGGGGGGCGACCGCCCCCCCTGCCCCCCCCCCCCCCCAGGATCGACCGCCCCTGCTACTACTACTACTACTACTACTACTACATACTACTACTACTACTACTACTACTACTACTACTACTACTACTACTACTACTACTACTACTGAACATCAACATTTTGCTAGATACTGAGCGTTTTGCCACTTTATTCATGATATAAACCTTACGAACAGTTTTCGAATACCCCTCAAACATGTCAAACGAAACCGTTGAAATAATTGCGTTTACCAACAACAAAAATGCCTTGAAATGTAATATTTTAGTTACTGTATGACATAACTTCATCTGTATCCGCGATAAAATTATTAGGTATTAGCATGTCTGCTTATATACCCCGCTCTTTATTTTATGATGTATCCAAATCCTGTTTTATTATATCTTATAATCATCATGATCATATTCCAGATCATTCTTATAAGGATATATCAATCATGAAAGAAGAGCTATACACTTGCGCCTGGACAGGCTCGTAGCCAGGTTTTTTAAGGGGGGGGGGGGGGGGGGGGGCGGGGGGGGGGGGGGGTTGTCGCCATGACCAATCATGGCAAGGACCGAGACCACTTGTTTAGATGGCCGAGGCCGATACCAAAAAAGTGAACCTTTTTGATTTGTATTTATTTATTACTATTTGAAGTATTTTTAAATTAATAAATCAATGAATTTTTAAACTTTATTTGTATTTTATTATTATATGTTATTATTCTTCTTATTATAATTTTTTTACATTTTTGTATGTGTATTATTATTATTATTACTATTTCTATTTATTTATTTATTCATATATATATATATTTGTTTGTTATTGTTATTATTATTTTTTTTTTGGGGGGGGGGGGGGTGCTGCGAACGCACCCAACGCATGGAATGGCCTTTCGTGGAGAGTCACCATTGTCCAAATCCTCAAAATCCAATTGGAATTCTAGCGGTTCCCTCATACATTGTTTTATTCGTATTAACAATAAAAGCATGGGGGCAGGTTTCGGTTTTTTAAATTTCCATTTCGTTCAAAAGATATTTAAGATTAAAGAGTTTGGATAAGAAATTATCTATACGGGACCTTTTCAGCCGTGTACAAAGTAAGTGCAATGAGTAAGTGCATATCACTTTGCATTTTCGCTCATTTCTCGGCCAAATAACATCCAATTAACTTGAAATTTTCACACATTACTCTCTGGACATATCAGATCACACCAGTACACATTGTATTAACCACGCATCAGGTTTCGCACTTGTCAACAAAGTAATAGATCCCTTTAAGGGTTTTCTTTCGCCCAGTGTGGGGAGCCAGACTAGCAAACAAGAGGTCGAGGGTTCGAGTCCAGACTAAGTCCACATTTGTTTTGGTTAAGTTTCCTTTCATGTTTCATCATCATATAACTGATTGACGTTTTTTTATCAGTGTGGGTAAATACCCCGATCTTTTTTTTTAAATTACTGTAATAAGTCCTGTTTATCATATTCACCTTAATATCATCGTATTCAATTTCCAGAGTTTTCTTATAGTAATAAGGTTATGAAAGCATCAGTCATGTAAGAAGAGATGTGTATACCGCCTAGATACATTTTAATGACAATTATTTTGCTTAATTTATAAAAAATAATACTTGTTTATCGATCTTTTATTAGCCCTTTTATGGAATTATTGACATTAATATACACTGGCTGGTACTTGGGTAAATACCGCGTCTTTTATTTAATGATAGTCACTGGAGTATTAAGTACAGTATCATATGAACATGAATGACTGGAGAAAATGACCATATTATATACAACGACCCAGTCTACTTCTGACACCATTTGATGAAGTGGGTACGATTCAAGTTTAATGAACCGTTTGATAAGGGCATTGAAAACGTTATAGTTTATAGATATGTGCTGGCATCAACGGGCGAGATAATGAGACAAACATGGAGAGTGTATAATATTCGATCTTGCCCATCGTGCATGTGCTCTATGCATGCATAACGAGCTAAGACATTTCATTTTCACAATTTTTTTTGGAAAGTAGTGTATCGTAAAGAAGAAAACGATGAAAGCATAGAATGATATATTGATATTTGTTTCGTTTTAATATAACACCGACACGGTTGAAATGATGATCATTAAGGTATTAGAGGGTGATTAAAAAAGAACCATTCAATCAGGTTTACCTTGCTAAAATGTATGCAAATAATGAATTTGACGATACATCATTTGCACATTAATTTGCCAGCCAGAAGTCATCAAAATATCACAAGAGTTAAAAAGCTTATTATTATCATAATATTATGATAATAATAAGTTTTGACCTCTTAGTGAAATTTCTTCGAAATTCTAGTTCTGCGATTTTGCATCACGCGGGACTTGCAGGTAACTGAGACGGCACTCTGAGGCGACAGGTACGAATGTCTGTTGCTATATGGGCCCGTTTCCTTAGCAACGGTGGTCAAACACTTTTGTTTCAAGTTCGGTGTTAAGGCTAGTGTTAGTGTTTATAAAATACTAACACCAGCGTTAAACACCGAACTTGAAATCACTCATTGAATGAATGAAAGCGAGCAAAGAAATATGAACCTTCCCCGGGAATTGAACCCGAAACATCCGGATCCCTAAATCGATGCTCTGACGGTTCTAATGCGGAGGCAAATGGCATGTACCCCAGTTTAAATTAAATGGGGGGGGGGGGGGGGGGGGGGTGCCAGGGGGTTGGATACCCCCATGCCCCAAATTCGGACTCGTATAACGCTCCCTGATGCTACTCACCAACCCGAAGAAGATGAAGGCAAGTTGGACGAGGTCGGTATAGACGACTGAAATGAGTCCTCCGAACAGGGTGTAGGAGGCAGCGATACAGGCAGAAATGATGACCGATAAGTTCTGGTCTATCTCTAGGATCACGCTGATAGTCGATCCTATAGTTTTAGATTAAAATGATTGAGTAGTTCAAAATGGTAGAATGATTTCATACAATATTGTAATATATAAATTATTGTAATATACAGATCGGTGTATGACTACATTTTAGGACCCCGGAAGGGATTGATCAATATCCTACGTCATGACCTCTAAATCGACTGCACAGTGGCACAGCTTACTCAGGGATATATGAATGTATACCGGTGGTCCTTACCCAGAGCTGCCTAGATGGCGGCACACAATATCACCTCGTCCATAACGGCTAATTAATAGTAACAGGAAACTGCCCATTGACATCCCAATGTTTTTTTTTTCCAAAACAAACTATTCAATTTCCTTTCTACATAATTATTGTCCTATGAAAATAGATGCCCAAAGTGACCTAGAAATTGATATCCTTGTGACCTTGTTCTTACCCAGAGCGGCCAAGATGGCGGCACACCATAGGACCTCGCCCATGACGGCCGATAGAAACAGGATACCGCCCATTCGCTTGCCGAACTTCTCCTGGAACGGGTCGATCATGGTCACGTAGTTCTGCGATCGCATGTACTTAGCGAAGAACAGTCCATCTATCGAGATAAAAAATGATCATGATCAAGTTGCAAGACCTTGGATAGAAGGTAAATGGATCTAATAATTTTGCGGTAATTTTGCTTGAATCTACCAAACTCATTTGCAACTCCGAGGGGTTCTTTCACGTCTTGCTGGTTTCATCTCATTAAAGGGACATTCCCTCTTTTGCAAGCCAAATTTCAAAAGTTGCGAGGTTATTGTCTTATATGAAAGAAAATGCCATAATAGCATGCCTGAAAAAATTAGGGCTTGAAATTTCTTTTTCGTGAAGTTATAGACCTAAAAATAATAAAACGACAACCAACGGTTAATTGTGCATTTACGTGTATTCACCCAGTGAGGAAGTTCGTACACGGATTCCAGGAAGTACCACAACATTATGCGTGACCCCTACGTGACCCGCGCTAGCTACGTGACCCGCACACACATAATAATAGCATGACCGAATATTAAACAAAATAACCAAACCTTGCTTAAACTGACTACATGTAATTACATATTCTTCATTTTTGAGATTTTTTCCGTGACATACCTTTAAAAATATCGGCTTCACAATACCTTTATAAGAATAAGTACAATATTGTTGTAATATTATGCTAAATCGGTTAAACTCTTGTATTGACCGATAAAATAGTTTGATGGAGGGATGCATTCGTTTTTTATCCGTAGAATCCAAATTACAGGGCTGTTCGATCTGATTTTGTGTGTGTGTTACATTTATCCCCATCCGTCATCTGGAAACTGTTCCGACGTTTTGTAAAATAGGGACAGTCCCTTTAATAGAAGTATGAAATAAATTTTGATTTTTTTTTTTTTTTTTTTTTTTTTTTCTTCTTGTTAAAAATTCCTCTTTGTTATTGAATTATTTAGGATTTGATTAAACAAGCTAGCGAGGTTTATTTGAACTTTATAATTAAACCTGTGGCGATAAGTCGGCATTAAAAAATATACATTCTGGTGCATTACTTGACTAGGTTATTGTGGCATTCATATTTTGTCATACAACTTTCACACGTCACTAAGTAGACATAATTAGCATACTTCAGTAATGCATATTTTGCCAACCCCTTTGCCAGTTGTTGCATGAGTGGCAACACAAAGAGCTCTTTAAAGGTGAGCATGTCACAGGTTGGATTTGTAGATTGAGCTTAATATATCATTACACCTTTAAACACCATTACTTTTGTGGCTAGCAGTCTTTTTCAGACCTTTCACACACTCACAATTATCAAATTAAAGGCTCCAATGCAACAACATATTTTCTCTTCTTCACAAAGGGAATAGTAAGCGGTTTTCTTCGAAGCCCCGTTACAGTGGTCGCGTCGTTGATTCTGTAAGGTGCAATTTAAAGGGACTTTTATGGACAGCGCCATGTCTCCCTTACCAGACAGGTCTGCGGAAGCGTGACATTCACGCTACAGAGCGCACGGCGTGTGTATCAAAATGGCGCCACCCTGTGAAGTTTTGGAAAGCGCCATAGCGCAAGACGACACAGCCACTTTAACCTGTGATTCAAAAATGTTGCCATACATACACGTGGTTTAACACTTACTGACGATAAGGCTGCCGCTGTAAGCAACGGGTGCCACGGCCCATACTAGTCCGCCCAGGTAATCGTCCCTGAAGACAGCCTCTGATGTGCCGTTCAGGAATCCTCCTCCAACCCATGTACCTGATTGGTTGAAAGTTTCATAAAAATTTGTTTCAATATGATGATAAATTGATAATATATTCGTAATACGAATCAAAGCAAAATGCAAGTTAAACAACTCTGTTTTAAAGGAATCGCTCCTCAGGACAGCCACCCAAACCCACGTACCTGATTGGTTGAAAATTGATGATTTCACGGTCGAAACTCTCACGTGATTTAACACGTTTAATCAACGCTTGAACAATGGCCGCTTTACACAACCCTTCTTTCTACAACTAATCATGCTACACCTAAGGTTGTATAAAAAGATTCAACAACCATTTTTACACAGCGTTTTTTTTACACAGCGTGTTAACAGTGTGCTAGACTATACTTTTCCCCGCTCTCTCAACTCACTTCAAAGTTTCTAACTCTCTCTCACTTTCTCAGTTTATCACTTTTGACTTTTTCTCAGTTCACAATCTCACTTTTGGTCCCCAAACATTTACAAAACTAAATTCTCACACCACACTTCACAAACTAAGAACGGGATCGGACGTGTTGTTATTCCGGTATATTATGCAGGTAGTTTATTATTTATCTAGAGTACAAATTTCCTCTCTCTGTGTGAAGCTTCTTGTTTAATCACATATCGGCGACATCACACACGAAATACAAATATACAGCCAGTCGCATATAACACAAATTATACTAGAAATTATTGCACATTATCATGCTTTACTATTTAATGTTCCCAAACATTTTACAATTCTAAAACTCATTCTAAAACGACCGCTCAAGGGACCGGCGAAAAGTGGTCGGTGTAGATAGGTGGTCTCATTAGACAGGTGGGCGGCCATTTTGAATTTCTGGTCGCATATTGTGCCTATATGCACATGTGTAATGAATTGGCATCTGTATACACGCACGTGTCCAGTGGACAGTTTAACATCTGAACACTTCAATCTTAAATATCTTTTTAACGAAAGGGAAATTCGAAAAACCGATAACTGTCCCATGCTTCTATTGTTAATACGAATACAGCAAGGTATATGAGGGAACCACTACCATTACAATTTGATTGTGAGGATTTGGACAATGTTACTAGATCCCTTTAAAATAGACTCCTACCACATTTCTAACTATTCAAATCGTACAATACTCTTAAACCCGTTCAGGGCCCCGTTGCAGGACGAGATACAATCGATTGTAAGATGCAATAATTAATGGTAAGTCAGATCACGTGTTTTAAGCCCGGCGCAGACAGAGCCGACTCGACCCGATCCGACTGGTTTCATTCAGGCTAGAGTTGGGCCCGGTCAATCGGAGCAGATTTATCTTGTTGAATCGGCCCAACTGGCATCCGACTGTCTCTCGACTGGCAAAATGTGTGTCGCGAGGCACTGAAAACTGAGCCGATCGGAATGACAACCAATCGAGTCGGCTCTGTCTGCGCCGGGCTTAAGATGCGCAAATCTGATTGGTTGAAACGCGTAAATTTTCTGACTTACAATCAATTGTAACTTACAATCGATTGTATCTCTTTCTGCAACGGGGCCTAGGACTGATTGATTAAATTGGTTTAGTGCCAACGAGACTATTTTGCCAAACCATGTCCACGTGATAACATTGATGATACAATAGAAAGATAACTGTAATAAAGTATTAATACTCAGTAAATAGTACTCGGCGCAAATGTTGAGAAATTAACCGGCTGTTCAAACATCAGATAGAAGGACGCGATTTTATGATACTTATAATTATTTCAATAAATGTTCACTCTTTTGTGCACATATAATTATCATTTAATTATGTACTGAAACTACGTTTGAAAAATATATACGAAAATCTGTCGAATTCCTTATACTTGATTTAATAATGACCCTGGAATATTCAATCCCATATAAGACTGAAATACTTGAATCGAAATGTGATAGCTAGGTAACCAGCCAACGTCAATCTATAAGCTGTCTGAAGTTTATTGTCATTATAAAAGTTTGTTTTATGCAAATAGTTTTATGCAAATAGTACTCTGCGCAAATACTGGCTGTTCAAACATCATAGAATGACGCGATTTTATGATACTAATACTTGTTTCAATACATGTTCACTCTTGTGCACATATAATTATCATTATGTATGCTCCCCGGGCGGAACTGAAACTACGTTTGAAAAATATCTATGAATTAATATGTCGAATTCCTTATACTCGAGGTAATGATGACCCTGGAATATTATATCCCATGTATTAGAGAATGAAATACTTGAATCGAAATGTGATAGCTGGGTGACCAGCCAAAGCCAATCTGTAAGCTGTCTGAAGTTCATTGTCTTTTTCAAAGTTTGTTTTATGCATTGACCTGCTCAGGATTGGAGCCTTGAGTAACCCGAGGCGACCGAGTTGATGCCTTGGTCGCTCAAGCGCTAATTTTGTGGTCGCTATACACAGATTTATATGTACGTCGGAAACCAAATAGGGTGGTCGCTGGTCGCGTGAGGCAGGTGGTCGCATTACGCAGGTCGCTTAACACATGATTTTTCAGGGGAGGACCAGAGAGCGGTCGTTATGAGCAGGTGGTCGCTATAGACAGGTGGTCGCATTAGCAGGTTTGACTGTACTATAATGGTCAATGTCCATTGTTCTGAATACAAATAATGATAAAAAATCCAATCACGCCAGACGAGTCATAAATTCCACCTGGATAAATTTGATTAGCCAATGTTCTGTTTATTTATTTTGCATAAGAATGTATTTTAAAGCTTTTTGATGAGCTTCACCTCTTACGCCCTCGTTCATTCCCCCGAAGAAAACAAATTGAAAATATTGAGCAGAAATTATCTCTTAGCAATTTAAAGGGATGCCTGTAAAGTGTCTAACTCCACGAAAATTACTTGGAGCTTCCTCGTTTCTCTTCTACCGTGTTGTTTAGGTTATGGTAAGAGAAGAATAAAATAGGGTTAGATTTTTTCAAATGCCCCTTTAGTATGACGATATCTATCATTCAGCGCAAGAGCGTTAATGAACGGTCATAAACCTCATAAACGTCATACAGTAATTCGTTGTAAAAGCTGACGCATATTTTCGCTTTTTTAACCAGGTAAGCAGTGTTCTTTTTCAATGAAACTTTCACACTTCATTCGAACATATCTTACAATGATTTTGGTACAGGATTGAAGTCTCAAATGTCATTTTGGGCAATATCTGACACTTTACAGATGCACCTTTAAAATAAAAAGTCATTAAAAGAAAGGAGCGATTTATGTGATCACCATTTAAAGAGAAAGTACAGTTCTGGTTTAAAGGACGCTCCAGAATTTTTTGCGAGGTTTAGAGGAAAAAGATAGTGTCGGAATTGGAACAAAACAACAAAACAACGTTTGTTTGATCAAAATCCGTTTTAGAAACTGCTGCAAAAACACTAAAATTGTCATTTGATAAAAGTCGCAGGCGTTGACTTTCATTTACGATTTCAAATGATATGAAATTTAAATTTTTTTAAATTCACACTTTTTACCAAATTGGCCTTTGAATTTATTCTAATAATCCCTGTATTGAATGTTCTATTTTAGAAAAAAAAAAATCACATTTGAATTACACCTCCTAGCAATCTTTCGCGTTAACGGCTATTATTTACTTTTAAAAAGGGTTTTAAATTAGACGTTTTAGAAGATTAGATTAGAAGTTTGTTTTCTATTAATTAACGTATGGTAGAATGGTTACCATTAGTGATACTAACATAAATGTTGGCAACTATTTCAAAGTAAGTTTGACAAAAACTTTTGTTTCCTATCAATTAGTGTAGATGAAATTTCGTGGCATTTCTAGTAACATGTGAATATATCGTGCAAGTGACTTTCCAATTATGTATATTCAGTACATAGACTATACAAATGGAACGTTAGAAGAGAACATTCACACATTTATGTGCACCAAAGCGATGACTAACTATTCTAATTGAATGTTTCTGAATATAATGTCAGTATAATGGATGCATTGTCCAATGTCAAATCTTATTAAGTTGATGTGATTTGATTATAAATCATCTTTAATATTATTTGCACAGCATTTTACGCAGAGTAAAAGCGAATAGTAATTATTGCAATAAATGAGGGGGCATATACAGTTTGTATATTGTTTAAACGATTGTTCCAAAATTGGTTTATTTATATTGACTGATTATTTATGTAATTGACATTGTAAACAATTCGTAATCTTCTTAGTTCCATTTGTTTTATTTCATTGTTTATGAACATTGCTTATCATTATTATTATTTTTTTTTTTAATTATTTGACAATACTGTTCTCAATTTAAAAACAACTTTTATAAGCGGGTTTAAAAATACATAAAAACATATCACATCTGTCAATAGCCTTATACATGTTAAATTATTTCATTTGATGATTATTCCAATCAGTGTTCAAAATCTGAATTTGTTGTTCAATTTTAAATCTTCATCACTTTATATTTCACATTGCGCTCGAGAGCTTTTCTCAAAGTCTGATAATCTTCACAACCAATATAGTTATAGACAAAATACATATAGGTAAATTAATTGTTTAATTATGCCTCTTTGATCTTGAATATCAGACTCAACATTTCTTGTCTGGTCTACGAATAATCAACGACTAGCCATCAGCACTTTACTTCGTCACCATCATGTGAACTAGTATTGTATTACCGTCAATACTGCTCTACCGACCACCTGTCTATAAAGACCGCCCTTTCTTGACTCTGTATATAGGGTGCAGTTTACATGTAAATGATTATGAATACCAACATTTATGTCTCCTTTGGGCGGTCTTTATAGACAAGGTTTGACGGTCTTATTGTCAATTATGTTAATCGATGCATGTCTTTCTTTGACGCACTGGTATACTGACATTTGTACATGTTTAAAAGATAATAATGTACAACAATAGGGCACCACAATAAATAAAAATTTCTTACCGATCAGAGTGAATAAACCAATGGTCAGCCCAGGTTCGGTTCGCGACCATCACGCGTTCCGTGCCGTTTTCCTCTCCATCGTCGGACTGGTTGCTTTTTCCGACTCCTTTCCGGTTCGTCCACGATGCCCAAAATTCCGACGGCGAGGATGATGAGGTAGAAGACCACCATTCCCGCGACTCCGCCCCAGTGGACTGCCATGATTGTTGGTCCTAGATGGTGGTGTCGGCAGCAGCAGCAGCAGCAACAACTACGAGTAATAACTGCCTATAGGGTGACCGACTGCTAATGTGGCAGTGGCCAGTGTGTAGGTCTTATATATTTCACAACACGCATTTAGTGGTGTAGCTATGGGGGGGGAGGGGGGGGGGGGCTCGGTGGTACGTGCACCCCCCCCCCCCCAATGTAACAATGAATTAAAACATAACTGGAACCTCCTTTCATAACTAAAGGAATACATTAGTGGTGTAGCTATGGGGGGGGGGGGGGGGGGGGGCACGTACTCCGTATGAAAGTAATGAAACAATGAATTAAAACATAACTGGAAACTCCTTTCATAACTAAAGGAATAGCAAAGAGTCTGCCAGGAATGGTGCCCCACAGTGTGCCCCCTCCAGTAACTTGTTCGCCCCCAATCAGCC
>JBAMJV010000188.1:0-145848 GCA_037951105.1 Echinarachnius parma
CCCTGATGATGTTCTTTATAGCCCGGTCACATATCAACGAATTGCGTAAACTGATGTCAAACGTGGAGATAAATTTTAAATCCGTTCCTCTCCGTTCGTATGCGTTTCTTGTCCGTTTCTTGTCGTGTGATGTACGTTGTTCTATCCGGCGGAATTTTGTTTGCATGAAGCAATGGAGACGACTTTCATCACCGGATAATTTCATTTCGGAAAGGTTCTATTCGTTAGGCATTTGTTATTGCTATCCGGTGATATGTGACCAGGCCTTTAGGTCCATGAGGAAATATGCATAAAGTCATCCTCCTCATAACTGTAAACAACGAAAGAAGTATTTTAATTGGAAAAAGAAAGCTTGAACTTAGCTACATAAATTGGTCATGAAATTAATCGTCATCGTTCATTTAATTTTCAAGAAAGCTCGGGAAAAAACAAAACTTCGGGGTGTAACTTTCAGGGAATTCCAACACCCCAAGGTAATTATATGGCATGCCAAAGTAAATTAGTTACCATATAAATATGAGTCTCCAAAATGATTTATTCTGAAACGCATGATCTTACATTTGTTAGTTAAGTTAAAGTCCTTCCCGTGCCAAATCTCCGATTCATTAGCCCTATGCCACACGTCTACTAAATGAAGCAACAGTTACAGAAGGGAGCTAGTCTTCTGGTAACCCGTGTGATTAACTTTCCCTTCTCCATTCCATAAATGCCGAGCGCCTGGCTAGAAGGCATAAGTTACCATTTTTAAAGTCTTTGGTATGACCCGGTCTGGATTCGAACCAGGGACCTCTCTTGCATGATGTGGACACTCTAACCGCTAAGCCACCATGCTCGGCATAATCTTACATACTGCGATCCAACATTTATGGGTCTCCAGAAACAGATTGTCATATTACTGTCATGGAACATTACAGTGATCCATTAACTGTATAGTTTCGCCGAAAACTCATAATATTTTGGGGTCCGCTCGCTAGTCATAAGGACCGCTAGTCATAAGGACCATTAGTCCTAAGGACCGCTATTCATAATGTGGAACTTTCTATACTGTATGGCATTATGAATAGTGACCCCCTTTTCGTTTTATGATTTGCGGTCCTTCGCGTATAGGAAGTTATACGTTATCCATATGACTAGCGAGGTTACCCCAATATTGAATACTGCAATCAAATACAAATATGATAAGGTTCCGAATTCTGAAACTGTGGAGGATTTAGTATCCGAATTTGGGTACTCTTGATTATGGTGGAAAGCGTCTATAAAACGCTTTCGAATTGTATCTTGAATATCTCCCTAATTAGTGAGACATTTGAAAAATCAAATCCTATTTCCTTCTTCTGTTACCATTAGCCAAACAACAAGGCCTAATAAAAGTGTAAAAGCTCCAAATGGTTGTGATCGAATTTGGACAAAGTTAATGGATTTCTTTAAACTCCGCTTTCTAAAAATAGGTAAGTGTTTGCATCTGCAGTCTGATAAACGGACATTTAGTCTGATGAAGGTGAGTTTGGTAATTATGATAATTTTGTTCTGGAAACCCATGTTTCTATAAAAACACATGTTAAGAGAATTATACAACAGCAAACTTTCTATTTCATATGATATTTACGTGTTTTTTTTTGTTTTTTGGGGGGGATGGAGGGGATTAGTTTATTATCGTCCTCAAGCTGATCATTTATTTACATTCAGACTACGTCACGGCTGGGAGGACGGTGGAGCAGGAATAAATATAGGAATTAAAATCTGACATTAATTGTATTCATGCAAAATTAATTGTATTTGTATGTATTCGTCATAAAAGATTATAGTGTAGGCGGCTGTTTAGCCCATGCACTGCCTAAGAAAGTGATGTACATGGTGTAATTATGTGGGTAAACAGATCCAATCGGATTAAGATACATCCGCGCTGTGTGATCAGTGGCGTAGACAGGTTCTTACACCTGGGGGGGATGATTTGCCGTTCACCGGACCAAGACCAATTTTTCGAGACCAAGTCGTCTTAGTGGAGGGGGGGGGGGGGGGGTAGATGTTAAGATGATCGTGGGACAGGGGCGGATCTAGCTTTTTGCCAAAGGGGGGGGGGGTTTGACCCAATGACGATGCGGAGTGCCGCAAAGCGGCGAAAAAAATGTGGGCGTTTTTGGATCTTTTTGGCAGCCCTAGCCGCGAAGCGGCGAAAAATTTTGACGTCTTGAGCGTTGTTTGGTAGCCCAAGCCGCGAAGCGGCGAAATTTTTTGGCGTTTTTTGCGTTTTTTGCATTTTTTGGCAGCCCAAGTGGGGGGGGGGTTAAACCCCCTAACCCCCCCCCCCCCCCCCCCCCGTAGATCCGCCACTGTGGGAGCGAAGTGACTATGTGGGGGGGGGGGGGGGAGGGTGTGTCCCCCTCCTAAGCTAGAGAGATTTTGCATTTTGGGACTTGAAATTGTGCATTCTGGTGCTTACCTAGATAGGAAGCGGCGCTTTTTGTTTGCTATTTTGAACCCCCATACCCCCCCCCCCCCCCCCCCCCCCCCCCCCCCTCCCCCGTAGATCTGTCACTGATATGCACCTCAACACAGGGAGCGAAGTGACTGAGCGGCGGGAGGGCTCCCATGCAAGGGAGATTTTGCATTTTTGGACTTGAAATAGTGCAATCTGGTGCTTACCAAGAGAGGAAATTCGGGCTCTACATTGACTGTATCTGGGAAAGGGTGTCATGATTTGATCGACCAGAAATTTTAAATACATTTTCACGGAGAAAACAAATAGTTGACAAATATGGACCCCAACATAAATATTGTATTTATATGGAGCATCATACACAGTTCTAACTTAACCATTATGCCGCATTATATGATCCGACAACCCTATATCCAAGAATGAGTCCCGAGGGGTGAAGCTACCGAGGGCTGGGGCAGGGTCAAATATGGAGGGTTTGGAAGGGGGGATCCCCTCCCACGGAGAAGATTTTGCATTTATATACTTGAAATGGTGCAATTTCGTGCACACCACACAAGTAGCCAGAGCAATGCCAGCCTAAACTGGAGCTACGTGGCCCGGTATACAGAAAAGAAATACTCACCCCTGACCATACGCAAATTGCACAACAAACTGAGATTATCTGGTCGCGCGCGTAGCGCGCAGCGAAAAAGGAATGTGGATGTACAAATTACTTTTTTAACGGTAGAATTAACAAGTCTTTGCTCATACAACTAATGTTCTTTCCCCAATCGTATACAGATACACACACAAAATATTACATCCTTCCCTAAAACCTGGGGGGGATGATTGTACATGGCATCCCCCCCCCACCTTGTGAGCTGGGGGGGATGCATCCCCCTCATCCCCCCCGTTGTCTACGCCCCTGTGTGTGATTAATTATAAATTAGCCTATTAAATTATTGTGTTATAATATCGTTGACGTTAATAGACGGTTACCTTCTTAAAAGTATTATTTATTTGTTCACGTTCCATTTGTTCATCCAGAAATTTCGAATACAAAACAAGAGTTACCGTCTGACTTAGCCCCCTTCCGCAGCTTTCACTATTTAAAGTAGACGTATGGCCTAGGGCTTCATAATCGGAGAAAGGCGCCGACGTACGTGTCAAATTGGCACGAGATGGAATTTAACTTTAAATATTTGCAATACTTGTAATATAATTATAATGCAATGTACACAACTAATATTGAACGAGCTTCAAGAGTTTTGATTGTGCCAAGTGTTTTTTTTTAACTGAAAATCTTTATCCCGTAATCTCTAAATGACAATGGTTTATGAATTACACAACCCTGTTCCATAATGTTGGTCATCTTTTTAATATCAAACAATGGTACCAAAATATATGAGACTGTGTTTTTGTTTATATTGTGTTTCCCTTTAGACTTATTGAGACCTGGTATATATGTTATCAGTTTACCTGCAGAGTATCCAACATTCCGTTTAATTGGTTTCTTCTCAATATAATTTCTTTATTTTGGGTAAAAGAGTTGGAAAGAACTTTGAACTTTTGTACTTTGGAGTTCTAAACATTATTGTGTTTACTTAATAACTTAATGGACAGATGCTCGGAGAGGAAGATACGGATGTGCCCCAGGCCTGTGGCAGGGTTAAGCATCCAAGTGACAAGAGCAAATTAAATAAAAAGATATATGAAGAGCTTAATTCCACAAGGGGGTAGATCCACTGTTTCAACTTTGGAGTAAAGCAGGTTTTTTTGTCAAACTGTGTACACATGCCTATGGGAATATAAATTTGGATCGTCCCATATTTTGAATTTAATTGTGTAATTAGTCCTAAAATGTGGATTCTAGATAGTTAGGTAGCTTATTAATGTACTGATGTCCCTAACTCAATTTTATGGAAAGTGGATTTAGCCCCTTTTGGAACTAAGCTCTTCATAATTATGTAAAAATCATTGCATATATGTGGGTTAAGTGGAATGTTATGTGGCAAATTACACAGTTAAATTGTTATTTATTCACGCTCATTATATTAAACTTACACACGAAAAAGCGAATGTTGTATGACTTATGTCACTGTGGCCTCATGTATATTGGTTAGTACGTGGTATGTATGAATGACTGTTTGTTTGGTTGTTTGCATGTATGCTTGTTTGTACGTATGTTTGTGTTCGAACGTGTATGTGTGTCTCATTGTGTATGATGGCTAGAATGCAGACAAAATAGGATTTAAAATGTCCGAACTATGTCACTGCCAATTTATCCCTGGCTGGACACTTAAAGGAACTGAAGAATACACTGTTCTTTGGCACGTATTCCATAGTTGATGACTTGCTAAATAGGTCTGCCGAAAAAACTCCATGAAAAATAAGCACAGTAGTGATTTTAAACAAATTTTCGGATGCCAAATCTCACTTAGCAGCCAGTTTACGCCCCGTCCACATTTAGGGTCCATAATCTTCAGCGTGATTGACATGTGATTGACAATTCATTAGCTTACCTCATGTACAGAATTTAGTTCATTAGTCCGTTCTTTAGGTGACGTCACATTTTGGCGATTTAAAAGGGGGGTTCCCAATAAGATATTTATTAATTATCCCAAAATGTATTAATTTCATAGGAAATGACTGCCAAATTATTTTTTCTTGAGGACATATTACGTATAGAGAGCCTAATTGTGAAAATTAGGCCATCTAAACTGTGTAGTTCCTTTAACCTGTCACACCCTTATCATCATACCAGCGCGAAGTCAGGCTTGCAGGAAAGAACCAAGAATGTCCAAACATAATTCAAATGAAACTATACATTGAATTCGTCACTTTGACGAATTAAGCTCATACGTATCGTTTTTTTACGACAAAACTAAAAGGATGATTTGAAAAATAACAGATTGAAATAAATAATTGTACATGTATATAATTCAAGTAAAAGATTGCACACTGCATTCGCCAATACAATAAATAATGTTGCTGCGCTGCAGACTAATCATAATAATAATAATGTATAGAGACACACTATATATAATTCTTACATTCCGATTGTTGCATACTAGTAGTTGAGACCTAATTACTTTTAGAGCATACCCTAAGCTACAACATTTCGAAATATGGGAGATAAACGATGAAAAATAAGCGTGATATGGTCGAAAGTTTGCTGCAGTTGATTTTAAAATCGATTAAAATTCGCATTTTCACCTTTAACACTAAATATTATGACGTCACGACATTTACTTGGTTAAATGAAGTATGAATTCATATCTACAACTCATAATCTTTCTGAATATTGAATATAATCTGGGGGTTTATGTACTTTACAAAAAGTTATGGCCAAATTAAAAAAAAATGTTTTTACCATATTTTCGAGCGCGTTCCTTGTTATTATGAGTCAACAATGACTCAAATTGATGGAGTGTGTTAAAGAATGTACCAAGAATTGAAAACCTGTGTAAAAACGATATGTTTTATAACCCTATTTATTTGCGTAATCACAATTGTAAAGAGACACACTATACATGCTATAGTGCCTAGATTCCTATTGTTGGAAAGTAATGACCACTCTTCATTTAGAGCATAACCCCAACTACATCATTTCGAAATTAGGGAGAAAATTGATGGAGAATAAGCAAGTTATGGTCTGAAGTCCGCTGAAATCAATTTAAAAATCAATTAAAATCGGTTAAAATTCGTTTTAGGCTTACAGGAACATTCCCTCTTTTGCAAGCCAAATTTCAAAACTTGTGAGGTTATTGTCTTATATGACAGAAAAGTAATTTAATAGTATGCCTGAACAAATAAGGGCTTGAAATCTCTTTTTCATGGAGTTATAGACTTAAAACTAAGATACCGTCGTCCAATTATAATTGTGCATTATACGTATATTCACCCAGTGTGGATGTTCGTACATGGATTCCACGAAGTACCACAACGCTATGCGTGACCCCTACGTGACCCGCGCTAGCTACGTGACCCGCGCACAAGTAAGAATAGCATGACCACACACTAAGCAAAATAACCAAACCTCGCTTAAACTGACTATTCATTTTTGAGATTTGTTTCCGTGACATAAATTTTACAAATGTCGGCTTCACAATACTTTTACAAGAATAAGTACAATATAGTTGTAATATTATGCTAAATCAGTTAAACTCTTTTATTGACCGATATACAGTCTGATGAAGGGACGCATTCGTTGTTCATTCGTAGAATCCAAATTATAGGGCTGTTCGATCGGATTTTGTTTGTGTGTGTTTCATTCATCCCCATCCGTCAACTGGAAACTGTTCAGACGTTTTGTAAAAGAGGGACTGTCCCTTTAACCCTCAATATAAAGACGTCATTTTACTTTGCATAACTCATAATCGGTCCGAATTATGAAACAATTTGTTGGCCAATTTGCTTGCGCGCGTAATTTTTACGTTGACGCGCGCGTACTCCGGTAATTTAATGACTCAAATTGATATGGTGGGTTGAAGGATGTATAAGGATTGCAACTCTTGTAAACAAAATGCACTTTACCTCTTCATTTGCGAACGCGCTGAAATGTTTGAAACGCTTAAAATTATCTTAAACATAAAGTAAATTACTCGGGTTAGGGTTTTTAACATTATGTCATTCTAGTGGCTGTTATTTAAGGCAGTGGCTTAGGGACGGAGGGTGGGGGTGCACGTGCCCCCCCCCCCCCCCCCGGCCCCATAATTTGGAGAAAAAAAATAGAAAACATAAGGGGACATTTTTGGAAAAAAATAAAAAAAAATACATATTGGTGTGCCCCCCCCCCCCCCCAAAAAAAAAGTTTTGCGTGACCCCCACCGCCCCCCCCCCCCCCGCCAATCAGTCCGACCACGCTACGCCACTGATTAAAGGTATGTAGTAACATTGTCCAAATCCGCAAAAGTTCGCACAACTTGATACAAAATTGAGCGATTCTCTCAAAACTGGTTGTATACGTATTACCAATAGAAAAAAGGAACAATTTGTGATTTTCGAATTTCCCTTTTGTTTACCAAAAATTAAGTGATGCCTGTAAAGTGTCTAACTCCACGAAAAATACTTGGAGCTTCCTCGTTTCTCTTCTGTCGTGTTGTTTAGCTTATGGTAAGAGAAGAACAAAATAGGGTTAGATTTTTTCAAATGTCCCTTTGGTTTGAAGATGATTATCATTGAAAATCATTATTTCAAAACCGTTGACCAACGGTTTTGAATACTAGTCGTAGCTAAACGCATCCGTATTGCAGCACGCCTGGCGGCGTGGGAACATTCCGGAGATTGAACTTTGAACGCGAATCCCATGAATTCTGTACTACGTCTGTAAACATACACGGGTGCGAATATCTCACACGGCTGATTATTCCTGTGACAATGTATGGCAGACCATCAGTATTCGGTGATAAAATATGAACTCAATATTCGTTTTTTCACTAGGTAAACAGTGTTCGTTTTCTTTCAACTGTCTCAAATCTTTCAATTGTATTTTACAATGATATTGATATAGGATTGAAGTCTCAAATGTCATTTTGTGCAACATCTGACACCGGACACAGGTATCACCTTAACTGAAGTGATTAATTTATGTTGGGTAGAAATAGCTGTATACAAAGTCAGTGCAATGAGTTAGTGAATATCACTTTGCATTTCGCTTACTCGGTCATATGAAATCAAGTTAACGTGAATTTGACACATTATTCAGTGGACATACCAAAGCACAATATTACACTTCATATTACCCATTGATCACTTGTTTGCACATGCCAATAAATTGGGTAGACCAATCTTAATAGCAGCGTTGCTCGGCGACATACCAATCATAATATATTGGTAACATCCGGGTGATAAATAATGATATTGAAAAGAAAAACACGAAAGCCGAGTTATAAATTGCAGACCCCACATATAGTAATATGGCTGAGACTCAGAGTAACGGTATCCACGGAAGCAGCATCACCAAGACACAACATGGCGGCGGCAGCCTGCATGCAGTTCGTCTTCGACCAAAGAACACCAGTGCAGTCGTCGTCAAATTCGTGTACGCTCCTCTGTGCATGGCGGTCATTATCCTGTGCGTGTACATCCCAGCTGAACGGAGCCTAACTGTCTCGAATCGGTATCACAGAGGTCAAAGGTCAGTTTTGGTAATCTGTGTTTTTAATGTTTATTGCATTCCTATTCATTAATTTAATTTTGTCTTTTTTGGATCATGTTTAATATTCATGATTCGTATGTATTTATTGTGTAATTATGTATGTATTTTTCTCATTTAGTTAATTATTCATCAGGTTATATATATGAATACATGTACAGATGGCCAAGATAGACTTGGCTATCTGTATATGTATGCATGTATATCATCTGACTTAATATAGGTTTTCCCATTAATTTTCGTAATTTTGTCATTCAATTTCGTCCCGAGAAGCCGAGAATGTGACAATGCCAACTTCGATTTCGTCTTTTGTCGACCAATTTCACGAAAATTCCATTCAATTTAGTCGTTCGTCACGCATTTTCGTCGATTACAATTCAAATTCGTCGGTCACTGTTTTTGTAAACGAATTTGAATTGTACTGGACGAAAATGTGTGACAAATGACTAAATTGAATGGACTTTTTGTGAAATTTGTTATTCCCCTCCCACGGTGAGGATTTTGCATTTATATACTTGAAATGGTACAATTTGGTGCACTTCATGCCACACCCGGTTCACTTCAAAATCCTAGGCCAACAACTGCTTGCGAACCGGTCAAGAGGTTAGTGTATATTGAGACACACAATGCGACTTTCGACCTTGTCGTACAGCGACAAGGTCAAAAGTCGCCTTGACTAACACAATTTGTGGAATGTGTTTAGCTCAAAATTACCTAGAGTTTTTTAACTTTTGGCACGTTGAATATAATTTGATAAGAAGAAGGATAACTAACCCCAAATGTATGATTTCTGGAGTCGATATACGTTGTAATTCCAAACTGATCTGTGATCAGTGACCCGGAAGAGGATCGCTCGCTAGAAAGGTCACTTCCGCGTAAGTGTACTCAAATGACTCCAACACTGCACTGCCGTTGGAACGCAATGGAGCTCGTACAAATCGCGTTGATAATACTGCTGTAGTTACGTGGTCGCGGATCGCGCTCACGCATTCGTCTTTTCCGATCCATCGAAATTATTTTACAAAATGTGGGTATATCTATTAATCGAATCCTGTATGTTGGAGGTAAAAAACTATTAAAGTGGCGCGGACAAGGCAAATAGAGGACGCGAGTCATATTACGCAAGCGCTACGCACGAGACGCGCCGTCTGTACAAACTAATGGTATCCCCTTTTAGCAGCAGGTTCGTTCTATCCTAGCAGTCCACGAATTTGAAATTAGGTTAGTTTAAACCCATATTAATTATCCTTTGTTAATTTTTGGGGATTTTGTATCATCCTACCAGTGAGATACAAGGATTTTGAATGCGAGTATGTCAGGCATGGTTAGGTTACTAGAAAAACAATACGAATGACACGGGCGCTAACTTGTATTTGTAATTTTATTGATATGAAAATGTAATTTTATACAATGTTTAAGTTAATTCTGATTATTTATATATTGATTGTTCGTTAAAAAGATTTAAAATTTGTGTAAATAAAGGGTTAAATATTTTGGATTGAATAGCACCTTCAAGTAAGTTTTACGGCTGTTATTTGAATGATAGTTTCATCTATGCAAACATGGCAACTCACGATTTACTTTTAACGTTTTTAAAGTTTTCTTATCAACACAAACTTTGAAGCCACAAAAATTACATCTAACGTGAACGTTAATTCAAGTTTAATTGCTTGTTCTCTGTCGAGAAAGAATGGTTGTCATAAAGTAAAATAGTACCGAGACCACAGAAGATGTTATAACATAAAAATCATTTTTTTTTTCCCCCTTGTTCAGCTCCAGATACCTATACGCAAGCTGGAATACCCGTTGCAACGTATCACATCAACCCGGTTCACTTCAAAATCCTAGGCCAACAGCCGATTGCGAACCGGTAAAGAGGTTAGTGTACATTAAGACACACAAGACGGGATCAACAACGCTAGCATCCATACTTGAACGGTTCGGTTATCTCCGAAACCTTAGCTTTGCTTTGGGCTCTAATAGTCACATTCTTTCCAACAGCAAGTTGTTCAATCGGAAGATGCCCTTTAAAATCCCGAATAGGACTCGGCTCGACTTCGACATGCTGGTCAACCACGTCAGGTACAACTGGAAGGAGATGGAGGTCGTAGTTCCCGGAGCAAAATACATCTCGATTCTCCGCGATCCGGTCAGGCAGCTCGAATCATCATTCGGATACTTCGAGATGGCCAAGAGTTTGAACATTACAACGAAAAACCCGTTCGAGACATTCATGTCGGATCCCAAGAAATATTACGCGATGAAGAAAGCAATGTGGACCCGTGCTCGGAACGGCATGCTTTACGACCTCGGGTTCGATCACAGGGATGACGACAATTCTACCAAGGTCAAAGGGAAGATAGAGGTCTTGACAAAGGATATCGACCTGATGCTTGTAACGGAGTACTTCGACGAGTCGCTGATTCTCCTTCGCAAATTGATGTGCTGGGAATTCGACGACATCCTGTATATATCGAACGGCATACGGAGCACGAGCCACAGGTACAACGTGTCTGAAACAACTGCCGAGAAGATACGCGTTTGGAACGCCGCAGACGTACTACTGTACGAACGCTTCAACCGTACGCTGTGGCAGAAGATCCAGGACTACGGACCCACCTTCCAGCAGGACCTGGACCTCTTCCGGTCCATGCAGAGGAGTATGATGGCGACTTGCGTTCACCAAAGTAAGAAAAACACCGGCGATCGTCGGGAGGATAAGCTTACACTGAAGACCAAATCCAAGTACTGCGAGGATCTGCTCAGAGGGGACGTCCCATATACTAAACTCATCAGGAAGAGCATGGTAGCCAGAGCAAAAAAATTTAAATGTGCAGAAACTAAAGAAGGGTTGATAATATGCTGACATGTGTATATCTGTGAGCTGATGTACCCACTGAGTAATGTGTGAAAATTAATGTGAGTGTCATATGTGACCTTACACCTCAAAACAACCGTTTAGTTGCGGTGGTAGTTTCTCAAAGATTCACAAAGCTTATATGGAACTAATATGGTTTCTTGTGTGAGTACTTATTATTACCACTAAGTAAGTCCTCGTCAACTGAATGATCATAATTTCATGCTGCATATTATGTTATATGGTTTGATAAATACCAGAGTTTATCACATAACTCCTTGGGAAATGTTTGTTTAGGTTGGTGTCTTCACTGATAAAGTGCGTCAAAGCCAGTCAAGTTATTTGATCATTATGATCAAATAACATGACTGGATTTGAAATTTATTCAGGTTGTTGAAGGTTACAGTGATTAGTCAAGCCATATGTATATGGTACTCAATTATCCAAATCATAAGGCAGTACTCTAGAGGTGTAGAAAACCCTGAGGTTAATAGCCTATTCATTCCATCTGGATTTTGTAGATTAAATATCTTAAAGGGCAATGAAACCCAAGCAAAATATTGCTTTCATAGTCTTGAAGAGATTAAGAAGAATAATCTCTGAAAGTTAGAGCATAATCGGGTAAGAAACAAGAATACTACGGCTCTTTGAAGATGTCCATTTATTCCTATGGGGAACTCAAATTGGCAACGCACTCTGATAAGTGTGTGGACAACTCCCCATATGTTTTGTACACAAATGTTCCCATTTTTACAGTTTTCTTCATAGTCACATTTTTCCATTCCCCCAACTCATGATATGTTATGTATAAAAGCATTCTACAAAACATATGTTGAACTCGAACGAAGGGTAAACATAAATTTTGAGAAAATTGAACAAAACTGAAATTTTGTGTACAAAATGTATGGGGAGTTGTCCACAACTTTGCCAGAGTGCGTTGCCAATTTGAGTCACTCGAAGAAATACATGGCTCTTTTCAAAGAGCCATAGTTTTCTTATTTCTTGACCGATTGTGCTCAAATTTTCAGAGACTATTCATTATATTTAGTGTCTTATAGTGCACACAACAATTTGTCTGGATTTCATTGTCCTTTAATTTGAAGATAAAATATTATGTCTCAATGCGATCTTCAATTAGGCACTTGAATCAATTAATTGCATGACGAACTCAAAAAAGCAAAAGCATTCTTGTGTGTGTTTTTTCATGCACATTATTATGCATTGTATCAGTGCTGTAGGACTCGAGCCCGGACTCGGACTCGAGACCGGTCTCGAGTCCGTATTTCTCGGGACTCGGACTCGGACTCGGACTCGGACTCGAGCCTAAAAGACTCGGTCTCGGACTCGGACTCGACCAATGGTGACTCGTGACTCGGGCGAAAATCGGGCCGAGACCGGCAACGAGACCGGCATTTTTTCCGTTTTCCCACGTTTATTTATATTTCATAAAATTACCCAGCGCAAGCAAATACAAACCTGTTGTTCTAGCGCACCTTGCTCACTTGAGTGGCATTCTGGAAAATGATCGTAACATCGCCTCAACAAGCTATTATATGCCTAACTAGACGTTGAGATTAGTCGTTTTATGTTTAGGAACACGCAAGACACGGTCAAGTATTACGGCCAGAACGTGAATTAATTTACGAAAGCCTGAGCTGAAGCGACTAAGCAATACAGTAAAGCATGTGTGTACCACGGTACGTGTGTACGTGTGCAAGTACAGTACTGTAGTACGGTATCCTCGGTTATGCGCTAGGCTACCGCGCACGCTAGCTATACCAGCGGCAGCGCGCGTATGACGAATAACGAAAAAAAACAAAAAAAACAATCGACATACTGACTGATGTTTGCATTGCATCTTCAATCAACCAGTCATTCAACAATCATGTCTTCAGTTTCTCGTGTCATACTGTTTGGGTATATGGACCATAGAGAGTTTGTTGATCGTTCAACAAAGAAAAAACATCAAGCAAAATGTAAATTTTGCAGAACGCACACGACCATTACAATTATACACAAAAATATGTGTTATTCATTTTGTTAAAATAAATGTGAAGTAGCATCCCTTTCTCTTTATCAGTATAATATATACATATATACTCCAGTACTGACATACTCTGATTGTAATAACTTGTGGTAATTCCATGAAAATGTCTACAATGGGCCAAATTTTAAAATCATTTTAGGCTTTTAGCCTCATGGGTCCAGTAGTTCATAACTGACAGTTTATGGCACAAAACGTGAATTTTCAGATATTTTATATTTTATGCTGAAAATTGTGATCTTAAAAGGATAAGAAAATTGCTGAAATGTATGCTTAACTTTAACAATGATTATTTTTCAGCAACTTGACTGTTTGCACATAAAGTTATATCCCATTAATCCATTTGACAGTGAATTACCTTAATAGGAAAAGATATGCAGCAGTTCCTTATCCACTGTATTTTGGGGAAATTTAGGGTGAAAAAAAAAAAAATAAATTCTTGTCCGGCGTCTGTCACACTTTTTATGAACTTTTTTCATTAAATTTTGTTTAATTGAATTTGTCTCATACTCTGTAATAATAACCTTTGGCATTGCCCAAAATCATTTCTGCAGATAACCCTTTGTCATTTCTTTGATGGTGTCTATTATGAAGATAACTGTTGTAGTAAGAAGAGTTAACATATATAAATTCTCTGACAAATGGAAGTTTACAATGAACCAGACAACTATTTATGTTATAAAGAGTTCACTGTAAGGCATTTATCATAATGAAACTAATGTGTTATAAAAAGAATTGCAAATTAAGATTTTCCCCTTGGGACTCGGACTCGGACTCGGACTCGGATGTCCGGGACTCGGGACTCGAGGTCCGGGACTCGGACTCGGACTCGGACTCCAGGGACTCGGACTCGGACTCGGACTCGGACAGGTTGGACTCGACTACAGCACTGCATTGTATGTGCTAAGTAATTGTAATGATATTATGCTCCTAAATTCATGCTCCCCTCCTCGTATGCTCATTCTTTCTACACAGCTTTCTATTATGCTCCCCTCCTCATGCTTCCACCCTCTGACCAGTGGCAGCAATATTCTATCTATGGTGTTTCTCCCTGTGGTTGATTACCTTTATAACCTAATTTGAAATATCGCAGAGAAGCAAATAAAAGACACAACTGTTATACTATAAGATGAGTTTTGGTATACATCACAGAAAGGACCATGGTTGTCAGTCTCAAGGTCTGAACATCCTTGGGGTGGGGTCAGTGGTGGTGGAGGTAGGTCCATGATTACTGTCCACAAGAAACTGAGGACAATTACTCACTCAATGAAAATTTGACTCATAGCGCGTTGAAATTAGATCTTAACATTGTTTGATTTCTTATCATCATTTTATGCTGATTTACACAGGTCCCGGGAATGGCTAGTATATATCCAGCATATATTGAATAGGACGGTGCACGGGATCGCAAAGAGAAGGGGTAACAAAAGGGGGGTGGCAATATTATCCCTCTCCATTAGCTATGCGATTGTATAGGTTGTGTGTAGCACAATCGCTTTCGGCATAATTGGGGAAAAACAAATTAATAGGGACTACTTGTATGTTCATAATGATACAAAATAATCGCAAAAGTCCACGGCCCATATTCACGAAAGCCCGCTAGTTTAGTTCCTTGCTATGTTTATTTTGGATGACGTGGTTAAGAATTATACGCAATATGTATATTCTTCTTCTTCTTCTTCTTCACCAGCGTGGTGTATTTTTCTACCTCGTTTTAGTTGCTAACGAAGGTTAATTTAGTGGGTACCTAAGGCTTACCCGGCTGACGCGAGTTAGGGACTAGGAAAACTGTGTGTTGCTCTATAAACTGCACATCAAACATACACTTAGCAAGTAGGAACTAAGCTAGCGAGGTTTTATGAATATGGGGACAGAGGGGTAGCCAGGGACTATCAATAATATGTTGGGGCGGAAAACAAATGTTTAAGGGCAATGATTTCGAATAAGGTAGCAGCCTATTCACAAATACTAACACAAATATTTAAAAAATTATTTTCCTTACAACAAGATGGTTAATACCCCTCTATCCCTTAGCTACCCAATTGTATAGGTCTGTATGTATCACAATCGCGTGTGCATATCGAGAAACACAGCGATTGTTAGAATTGGCCAATTCAGTCCATTATTTTCTATTATTATCTAAACTATTTTTTGCGGCCAGCTCATTTTCAGCATGATTTGTATCAATAAACATATAAATTGACGCATGATGAGGGTCGACCAACTCAGTCAATTCTCATTTCAACGATTAGCTTGTTGGTGGCCATCTTGGAAAACAGCTGCCTTGTTGTCGGATATTCGCCATTTTACTGGTCCGTAGAAATCAAATTTTTGTCAGCATACCCAGAAAAATTCAAATCGAAGTCGAATTCGAAGAGTATCGAAGTCGGCTAGCTCTGAAAATTTGTATATCACAAAAGAGCTTGCTGGCAGCCATGTTGGACTTTTGCTCGTCTAAGTCCTTTTTTTCTTAAAAGTTTCCCCCAAGGTAGCCTGCATACCAAGTTTATTGCTTATTTGAACGATTATTACTCTTATCTGCTTATCCACAACCTGATCGTATATTGCAACATGATTAAAGAGTGATTGATTTAGTGTTAGTTTATAATGTAACATATTACTAACAATTTGATGTATTATATGTAAAACAGCCCACTGAATATGAGCCTTGTTTGAAAATGTGTTTAAAATTCATCAATTTATGTATTTGTTTTTATTTTGATAGTCATTATGGTATTATTTGGAGCCCACCATAGACTGCACCTGACAACTCATTTTCGAGCATAATTATGAAGGGATAGTACAGTTTCGTGTGTTCAAACTGAATATTAGTAACTACAACGTGTACGATGTCACAGTCATACTAAAGACGAATAGTTATTACCCAACCATGCTCGTATGGTAGAAAACATTAAACAGCAATGTTGTTTTTATAACTAAAACACATAACTGTTAACACAAGAGGACGCCCTCTAGGACACCTGAAAGTTTCAACCATTCCTTATCAAAAAATGTGATTTCGATGGTTTCGAGGTATTGCTTAATACAAATATTATCAAAACAATTTGAAGCCACTTTTGTATTTGTTTGGAAAATGTTAAGCTATTCAATACATTTTAGATAAAATATTTGTATGGATATTTTAGCTATTTTTACCCGATTTTGATCAAGCAGCTTTTATTTTAACTTTTAAATGACACGCTTTTTAAAATACCACATTTAGTTTTCATTACCTCACCAACAAATACAAAAAATTACTATACCTTTAATATATTTAAAACAATGGAGTGACACGATCATATCGTGTCTTACGTAATGTTACGCGGAACAACAACGTTTTACTTATCATTCCTTTCACCACTTACGTGCAATAATATGAAACGTAAAGTCCCATTAAACGCGATATTAAATGTATGTCCTACTACATCAAAGCTGCATTACACACTGCGCAATCCTGACTTATACATCGTAATTAAAGAGATAGTTCAGTTCTGGTCAACTGAATGTGGATAATTAAAACTAGTAAGCGATGATAATTTTATGGTAGAAAATACTGTATGTAAACGTTGCAAATTACAAGGGTATTTTAGTTTAAAGTGAAACCAGTAAAGTGTCTAACTCCACGAAAATTACTTTGAGCTTCCACATTTCTCTTCTATACCGTGTTGTTTGGCTTATGGTAAGAGAAGAATAAAATAGGGTTATATTATTTCAAATGCCCCTTAATTATGACTATATCTATCACTGATAACCATTCAGCTCAAGAGCGTTAATGAACGGTCATAAACCTCATACACGTTATACAGTAGTTCGTTGTAAAAGCTGACGCAATTTTGTGTTTTTTCAACCAGGAAAGCAGTGTTCTTTTTCAATGAAACTTTCACACATCATGGACATATCTTACAATTGGCATTGATTTTGGCATAGGATTGAAGTCTCAAATGTAGTTTTGGGCAATGTCAGACACTTTACAGGTGCACCTCGAAACCCAAATAATAGTACTGGGAAAAGCGCCACACACGACAAATGAAAAGTAGACTTTCATCACCTACTACGTGAAATAATATATCATATCTTATATCTTAATGTAAAGATTTTCGATTTCTAGAGAAAGTGTGCGGGATCACACGAAGTGATGCAGCTTTTTTATGAATTGAAGTCCAAAATAATAAAGAAAACTGACTCGAAATATTTAAAATGATTATATTTTACAATAATACAATATTATGTAGGAGCGAGAATCTTGCCGCTTAGAAAGGAACCTACCATATAACAATTTACGCCTAATAAAATCAGCACAAAGAAAAAACAAATGAAAATGGTACCAAGAGATCTAAGATATTTTCTTGGAATATTTAATGGAAAACGATGTTACAGATAGAAACTGAATGTATCTAAAGATATGCTAAGATACAGCTTCCATAAACAATGAATTAAGCCAACGATTTGAAGACACTTAATTGAACTTCATTTAGAAATGCAACATATTGGTTTGAACCTGAAACTTCTTTTCTAGAACTATAATGCAATAATGTTTTAACGCGCAGAATAACTGTTCAGAAATACAGTCAAACCTGTGTATAGTGACCACTGAAGGGAAGTAAGACAAATGGTCACTGCATACAGGTAACCTCTATAGACAGGTTCATTCCATTGTTTTTCTCCGCGGGGATCATCTTTTGTGGCCACTATAGGCAGGTTGGTTGCTATAGACAGGTGGCCACTAAGACAGGTTTGACTGTCTTAAAGGCATATATGCGTGGGTTATAAAGGGTAGTCAGCAAATTCCAACTCGACTCCACCGTAATCTCTCGAGGTAAACTTACGATATGTCTTGGATCGATCGAAGAGAGGTGCTTCGAAATATCTGAACAAAGGCCTTCTTATGAAATTGCATGCAGCAAATAAATTTCTCACGCTATCACCTAGGCATCAAATGGCGGCACTTTGAAGTCGGTTGCGGTTAAGCGTGTTACGTGATATTTTCGCTCGTAAACATCTCTGATGGATCTCCATTCGACTAGTACAAACATTCCGAACGCGACTATTTTTGATGCATTTTTGACTCGGGTATGCGGAAGTGGGACAGTTTGCGATCGCTACTTATAACTGAGCCAATGGGGATTACGTACCGTGCGTAAAAGTGCGCAAGATGGATCCACGCGTCTAATTACCCACGCATATATGCCTTTAAGGTAATATGCTATTTGTTGAATTGCACCTGAATTGAAGCCTGCGATATCATCAAGTCTAGACTACAGCAAGACACCACACTTGATAACCTGAACACACTTCCACCAGAACAAATCCACGATCTACTTATCTTCTCACGTCCATCACCGAAGCCTCGTTCGAGTGGAGAGACGGATTCTAGAAGCAACTTGAGGGAGCATCTACGGGATCCCCACTGTCACATCGTAAGAAACACATTCATGGATCCCCACTGTCACATCGTAGCAAACACTTCTGGATTCCCACTGTCACATCGTAGCAAACACATTAATGGATCCCCACTGGCCACTGTCACATCGTAGCAAACACATTCATGAATCCCCACTGTCACATCGCAGCAAACACATTCATGGATCCCCACTGTCGCATCGTAGCAAACACACTCATCGATCCCAACTGTCAAATCGTTCACATTCATGGATCCCCACTGTCACATCGAAATCGTTCACATTCATGGATCCCCACTGTCACATCGTAGCAAACACATTCATGGATCCCCACTGTCGCATCGTAGCAAACACATTCATGGATCCCCACTGTCACATCGTAGCAAACACATTCATGGATCCCCACTGTCACATCGTAGCAAACACATTCATGGATCCTCACTGCCACATCGTAGCAAATACATTAATAGATTCCCACTTTCACATCGTAGCAAACACATTCATGGATCCCCACTGCCACATCGTAGCAAACACTTCATGGATCCCCACTGTCACATCGTAGCAAACACATTCATCGATATCCCCACTGTCACATCGTAGCAAACACATTCATGGATCCCCACTATCACATCGTAGCAAACACATTCATCGGTCTCCACTGTCACATCGTAGCAAACACATTTATGGATCCCCACTGTCACATTGTAGCAAACACATTCATGGATCCCCACTGTCACATCGTAGCAAACACATTCATTGATCACCACTGCCACATCGTAGCAAACACATTCATGGATCCCCACTGTCACATCGTAGCAAACATTCGCGGATCCCCACTGTCACATCTTAGCAAACACATTCATCGATCCCCACTGTCACATCGTAGCAAACACACTCATGGATCCTCACTGCCATATCGTAGCAAATACATTAATGGATCCCCACTGTCTCATCCCAGTTCGAAAATCCCATAAAACCATGGGTTTCAATAGGGAAAGTGGAACGTGGGTTTCTATGGGACCCATATAATTTCCCTAGGATTCCCATAGGAATTTCCCATAGACATTTGACATATGAATTCCCCATTGACACTTCCAGAAGAGATATACCAATTAAATTCTCTCATTGAGAATCAATAAATGTAGAAGAGGGTTAAAGAATTTAATTTAAAGCTGAACAACACATTGAGATATATGTATAGGCAGTTAAAATACTTGTCCTTGGTTAGTAAAATATTCTATCATATTTATATTGATTTCTGGAATATTAAGTCCCATCTAGGAATTGAAAATGTGGTGAATGAATTGATTATATATTATTTCATTAAAATACACACCATTAAAAGTTAATATGGGTGTTAAACAAATACCCAATATATAAACATCATATTTTGTTGTATGAATGATATGCATGAGTCTCGCATGAATATGCAAATTTTCTATTGGTTTCTATGGGTCCTATGGGTTTCTATGGGTCCTATGAGTTTATATGGGTCCTATGGGTTTCTATAGGTCATATGGGTTTATGTGGGTCCTATGGGTTTCTATGGGTTTCTATGGGTCCTATGGGTTTCTATGGGTCATATGGGTTTTTTTATGGGCCCTATGGGTTTCTATGGGTGTGAGTTTCTATGGATGTGGATTTATATGGGTCTTAAGGGTTTATATGGGTCCTATGGGTTTATATGAGTTTACTATGGGTTTCTATGGGAATTTCGACTTGGGATCGTAGCAAACACATTCATGGATCCCCACTGTCACATCGTAGCAAACACATTCATGGATCCCCACTGTCACATCGTACTAGACACATTCATGGATCCTCACTTTCACATCGTAGCAAACACATTCATGGATCCCCACTGTCACATCGTACCAGACACATTCATGGATCCCCACTGTCACATCGTAGCAAACACATTCATGAATCCCCACTGTCACATCGTAGCAAACACATTCGCGGATCCCCACTGTCACATCGTAGCAAACACATTCATGGATCCCCACTGTCACATCGTAGCAAACACATTCGCGGATCCCCACTGTCACATCGTAGCAAACACATTCATGGATCCCCACTGTCACATCGTAGTAAACACATTCATCGATACCCACTGTCACATCGTAGCAAACACATTCATGGATCATCACTGCCACATCGTAGCAAATACATTAATGGATCCCCACTGTCACATCGTAGCAAACACATTCATGGATCCTCACTGTCACATCGCACCAAACATATTCATGGATCCTTACTGTCGCATCGTAGAAAAACACATTCATGGATCCTCACTGTCACATCGTAGCTAACACAGTTCGAAACATCAGCTAGGAGACAAGCACCATTGCAGCGCAATATTGGGCTCATCTTATGGCAACACGGCAAGCAACTAGAAAGCTTATTTCATCATCTCAAGCAGCACTATTTGAACATCAGATTCACCAGGGAAACAGAGGAACATATGACTCACTACCATTCCTCGATGTTCACATCAACAATACAGAAGACGTTTTTCTAGCACACCATCGTCTACAAGCACTACAAGCAGTCAGCACAACATGACATATTCCTACACTACCGATCATGTCACCATCAATCAGTTCTACAATCAATATCCAGCACACTCCTCAAGCGGGCACACAATCTCATCGATGAGTCCACACTGATAAACAACAGCGCGTACCAAAGCAGCAAATTCAGGGCCAAGCCGCCAAGACCCAAGTGAGCCACACAAGCCACCACACAGGTCACCATGCCACGCACTACCAACGGTTATACCTAACAGCAGGATTGTGACCAAGCCATAATAACCTCAGAAACGAGCAGCACCTCCAACAAGAGGTCCAGTACATCAATTCTTCATTCACCACCATAAACAGGTACCCAAACAGCAAGATCAATGCCAAGTCCCAAAGTTCGAGTCTCTCCGAGACCGGTCCGTTTCCAAGTCCGAGTTTCAAAGACCCCAACTAAAGTTCACACTACATCCATCACAAAAGTCGCCAGCTCATCACAACCATGACAACGATTCAGCAACCGCATACCAGACGAATCCGGGAAGCCATATACATACCTTAACCTGTTAACACTGCCCAGTTCCTCAGGACAGCGGGTTACACATCAACGGCATATGACATCCCTGCTCCAGCAAACCGCAACATTCGGCAAAGTGGTACACTTTGAGGTATAATTGCATATTTGTTCGCAAGTTGCCATGCTATACAAAAAGGGGACACATTCATTAATTCGGAAATATGATAACAACTTTAATGCAATAATCTTCATATAAATGTATTTATTCAAATAATGTAAAATGTACCCCATCGACTTGTACCACTTTCTAGTGATAAGCGAAGGCTCGTCAAAAGGAGGTATCCGAAATAATACTGGGTTTGGCAATACATTGTAGTAACATACACGAACCTATAGACATTTCATAGCATCTGAGTATGAAATAGACCAATCATAATTTACACTAGGAAATACGATATCATAAGAGTTTGTACATGTTGGATATATAATTCATGAAATATTGCAACCAAATCTGCTGTATAGATACATCATTTAACGGAATTCATAATGTCATGGATACAAAAAGCGTTAATTATAGAAGACTTACATTTGTTTATGTACAACTAGAATAGCAATAATGTCAGTAGCTGTTCAACATAACTACGCCAATGAAGGCAAGAAAGTATAACACTTATTGTTGCATGATAAACCAACAATTTGAACTGACATCAAACAGCAAGGATACGATGTACGATCAAAATTACCATTCAATATAATTGTATTAGATGTTCATACATAATACATTCGAGGTGTGAACAAATGGAACCAATTGTTGGAGGATAAACTAACAAAGAGATGGCGTCCCCGGAAATTGACAAAAGTCGGACATGGGATGGGGCACTATTGAAGTGAAACGGGGGTGTATTTGATGGATCATTTTTGGTGACACATGATTTCAGTGTTTACTCTAACATTTTTGTAATCTTTGTTTTAATCTGCAAATTGGGCGGGAGATGGGGTGTGCAAACCGGCTTTGCATGCTCTATGCATGCGTAATTGCGTCTCTAACTATAACCCTCAGAGTTCGACGCGGTAATTCAACAATGTTGTATTCAAGAACACATTTGTAATCTCTGTTTCTAAATGCTGTACACTATAATGTGGCAAACATTGAATATAAGACAAATATTTTTTTCGACAAAACTCTACACGATAGTGTAGATCTATATTGCATATAAGAACATATATTACATTTGAATCTCTCCCCATCAAAGCTCTACACGAATGTGTCACACACATTAGATATAAGAACACATGTTATCATACATGCACAAAGCTGTCTTTGCTTTATAAAATTGTAGTAGTAAAAATAAACAAAGTAAAAAGAAATACAGGGTGGTCCGATACATGGTTGATCGTTGATATGACGGGTAGTAGGTGCGATTTACCAGGCAATAACTTGGTACAATTTGACGAAAATGGGAACCTCACATGGTGTCACTCAGCGCGCCCTAAAACAAAAACTACACGACCAAAATTACTGTTCTTGGTATCGTTTGTCATATGATGGGTTGTCCGATGGACATCATTATGTTGTTACTGTATTTTTGGAAGTGCCCCGTTCTGTTTTTGGAGGGCCACTCTGTATAACAAGCTGTGAAAATGACCATGTGGTAATACAAGTGCACTTAGTTCTGATCTCCAGTATCTTACGACCATTAGTAATGTTTTAAAATATTATGTTATGCACACGCGTGAGAACTGTCATGTATTAAAATATGATATGCTGGTCAGATTGTTTTCCTTTTCAAAATATAATACAAATGAAATGTACAGATACACAACTACAAAGCAACTTCAAATCAGAAAAAATATACCATTCGAGGAGGGGTTAAGTGTTCCTCTACCCCACCCCCACCCCATTCAGATCTCGGCCGTGTCACAGTGACACCCACAATTTGCAGGCGTGCCAATTCAGTTCAATTCAATTGAATGTACGGTAATTTTTATTCAGCTATTTGTAGTCAAAAGGCTAATTTACAAGGGAATTTTAAAAGAAAAAAACAACATTTTAATTGACATACAAATCAAAAGAAAACATATTATACAGAATATTATACCAGTACAAAACATCAATTTAATGCAAGTAATATAATAGTGGCAGAATTCAAATATTGGTTATCCAAATAATTATTTAGATAAAAAAATTATCAATAATATCAACTTGGTGTAAATCAACTATCAAATACGTATTATTAACATTAACAGCTTTAAATAAAGTAACTTAAGCTATAATAAAAGATAAAAAGATTGTATGTATAAATGCGTATAATGGTAAAAATCAACTTATTTGCATATTTGTTGTTATCAATTTTCAACTAAGATCATACACCTTCTATTCTTTTTCATGAATAATAGATTTCGGAGAATTTAAATGATAAAAATTACACTTCTAAAAACAACTGTCAGCATTTTCATCTATCTGTTCAGTTATTTGTCAATACGCTGTATTACATGTTGTTATGAATTCACTTTTGTTTCAATCACCACCTTATTAGGAAATCTTTGCCGACAAAAAAGGAATTATAGGTCACTGGTCATTGTATTTTATGTTAAAATAGACCGTGGATTTCCTGTTTTATTATTGGTCAATGGACATGGCATTGAATTTCATGGATACACTGTAAATTTTCTGTTCAATTATTGGTCAAATGATATGCCATTACATGCACAAAATAAACTATCAATTACTAGTGGTCTGTGGATATGGCATTAAAGGGATAGTTGAGTTTTGGAGAAGAGAGTACAGTTTTGGTCAAACTTAATTTAACCAAAACCTACGCCATTTCATTACAAACTAATAGATAGGCCCGAAACGAATACAAAATTACAAACAACTAAGTGAAAATCATGTTATCAGTCTCTAAACAATCATCGGTTTTAACCAATATTGCGTGTGATGTTTTGTTGAAAAGGTGATTAGATAGAGAGATAATCAATAACTATCTCAAATCTTGTTTTAATGTTTGAACAAAGGAAGCCTTTAAACAAAATGGTTAACGCCTCGTTCAAAAGTAAAGAATTTTGTGGGGCCCAACAAATATTATAAACGGTAATGTTTATGGATATTTCAGCCATTTCTCAACGGAATTGATTGAATAAAGATTGCATGCTCTTTCAAATTTGACTATTAGTTTATCATAACCTCACAACAAAAATAATTTAGTGCAGCGCTCTCTATACCAAAACTCAACCTTTTATGTAATGAATTCAATTGTAATGCTCTGTTCAATTATTGGCCAATTGACACGACATCACACAATACGGCCTAGTACAAATAATTATGACTATACATTTTTCTCAGTTACAAAGGTTGAATCCCAATGCACCATCTCCCTCTCTGGCCCCACAATGACTATGATCCTGATAACTGCATGATGTAAATACCATCATTCATCAGCAATACCTTACGCGTTTCATCAAGAAACGAGACAGAATAATAAAGTACACCACTTTGCATAGACTGCCCCCTTTCCTGCTAGGAAGCCTTGTCGCGCTGTGTCTTATCAGGGCTTAGCAGGACGTAGGACAATGAGCTAAACATCGTGGCTGCTTGGAGGACGGAAGTGACGGCAGTTACAGAACCTCATCGACGAGTTACGTAGTAACGGCTGTATCCGCACGTATTCCCCGTAGGAGTCCGATTACTTACCGACTGTAATAGGGGAAAATGGCAATCATTAGATCAAAAAATAAATGTTTTTTTTTAGCAACTTGAATGTATTAATCTGTTTACGGAATAGCGCCTACTCATATATGTAATGCAATTGAAATGATTTGATATTATATTTGATATACCGTGATATTATTTTTTATATAGGCAAATACTTTGAATATTATATTACCAAAACCAAGAGTGAAATGTTATAACAAAATATAGTCTCATATATTAAGATGTTATTGTCTGGAAGTCGCTACCTAGTTATTTACAATGTTCGACGCCTCTTGATGTAGGAATGATTTTGGGGTGTACTATGTGATGACATTTTGCTTCATCGATACTTATGTTTTTGCTGGAGTATCCGATACGTATTTTTATTAAAGAGGTTGTATAATTTATAGAAGAATAATGTGTTTGTTCTTATAATTTAACTAGCATAAATTAAAACTATTGCAAATACAACTTTATCCAAAATTATCAAATAGTTCATCTTGAATCTGCTGGTCATTTCCGTTTTTTCTACATTTTTAAAAATATTGTTAATGTCTAGTTTATCATGAACGTATTATTGTATTGTATTTATATTTCGACGGAAAAAAAAGAGCAACGAAAACAGGATTCCAGCGGGATACAAACCCGAGACCTCCGGATTGCTAGATCGGCGCTCTTGACGACTGAGCTATAGAAAACCTTATTCGGTGCTCGTCCCAGAAACCCCTTACATTTCATTGCTCTAATGGTCAGAAGCTATTATAATCACTGGAATCACATTTTCTTTGTTATTGATGTTAGCCCGTTCAAGGTTAGCATAATGGAGAAGACATACATCAAGTTACAGCAAAATTGACAATACACGTATTTATATAGGCTTTTATCCACCTGGTCAGCGGGGCCCCGTTTCATGAAAGGGTCTTTACTATCACGTGACTATGGCTGAATTACGTACTTCTGACTTGATGTATGTTTAAATGATGATTAGATGTATAAGATTGAGGGGTAGTTCAGTTTTTGTATAGAGTGCGCTGCACAGAATAATTGTTTTGTGAGATAATAAAAAACTAAGTTTAAAATTTGAAGGAGCATATTATTTGGTGACACGACATATGCTCCGCCGACATATGCTCCGCCGACAATTGCTCCGAAAAATGCGACAAATGCTCCGCGACAAATGCTCCGCGATATTTGCTCCGCCGACATTTGCTCCGCCGACAATTGCTCTGCCGACAAATGCTCCGCCGACATTTGCTCCGCCGACAAATGCTCCACCGACATTTGCTCCGCAGACAAATGCTCCGCCGACATTTGCTCCGCCGACAAATGCTCCGCCGACATTTGCTCCGCCGACAATTGCTCCGCCGACAAATGCTCCGAAGATGCGACAATTGCTCCGCCGACATTTGCTCCGCCGACAATTACTCCGCCGACAAATGCTCCGAAGATGCGACAATTGCTCCGCCGAAAATGCTTCGAATATGCGACAATTGCTTAGCCGACAATTGTTCCGCCGAAATATGCTCCGGAGATACGACATTTGCTCCGGTGACAATTGCTCCGCAGAAATATATGCTCTGAAGATGACAGTACTTCAAATGGTCCAAAAACAACATAATTGTTCCTCAACCATAATTGTTCCACCGACATTTACTCCGCTGAAGATTAAACTCTTGAATGAATTCTCAAGTACCTTTGGTATGAAGTGCGCTTTTATATGTTATGCGAATCTCTTGTGAAATTGGAGTACAATCGATTCATTCAAATATTTTATTGGCTGGTTTGTTTGTTTCACGTTTCTTTATACAGGGTGGGGGGTAGTCAAGCCCAGTGTTGTAAGGATGCGTGACCCTGCATCTAGTAGCAGAAGGGGAGGCGCAATAACACACAACACTGGCTTTAGTTTTTGATCTTACATTGGGGTTCGACTGGAGTCGAACCACGGACCCTCATAGTATCCGAAAATGCTGTGATGAATAGTATACTGTTCCAAGCAATCATCAAGCGAAGGGCATGATACTGGTGTTAAGATCGATCATGAATAGAAAAAAGAAAATTCGTTATAATCACTGCATTTGTATTACTCAGACTCTTTATGAATCAAGAAATTGTTCCGCATGAGTTCAAAATTTATCCACGTTTTATCAAAATTCAAAGAACGTTATTTTCACCCACTGTTAAATTTTCGGAGTTCCAATTTTGTTTAGATTTGTTCATCGTTCACTGAACAACGAGGGCCCAATTTGTGACACTTCTAAACGCCCCTCCCCCCCCCCCCCCCCACCCCGTAAACGATTAAGGCTGCCTTATTGTCCAACAGAAAAGCACAAACTTCCAATGCATTTTGCATTCTTATAAACGGAAGGATTGGCAGGAAGAAGCAGAAAATTGAAATTCAATAATCTAAGGAATTGAGGGGTCCTCTTACCTTCACAGTGAGGTAAGATGGAGACTTCACCCCTTTAGTGACTATGACGTCATATTCAATAAAGAGCAATATGTGATCAATTTTATTGTTAATATGTGAAGAATAGATTGTCTTCTAGACGATGTGATCTTTATTTAAAGGGGTAGTACAGTTTTGGTAAGGCTGAACTTTAGTAACCAACCCTGGACAGTTACTTGATAAACTAATGGCTATAACTCCACCATGCTCGAAAGGTATACAAAAATACAAACGACTTAGTAAAACGCCTGTTATCATTCAAAAAGAGCCATTTAAACACAAAAGGGCGCTTTTCTAAAAAGGCATTGGTTTCAACCATTTTCATACAAAATTATGCATGTGGTGTTTTATTGGAATGATGATTAGATAGAGAGATCATCAACAACTATTCCAAAAATGATTTTGAAAATTTTTGAAAAAGTGCAGGCATTTTAAAAATATTTTTTTGAAAAAAAATCATCTAATGATTTGGGCCCCAAATAATTATCAGATCAAATAGATTTATTGATATTCTAGCCGTTTCCGGGTCGATTTTAACCAAATAAAGGTTATTCTGCCATTAAAATTGCATGTTCTCCCAATTCCGATTTTGTGCTTGTAGTTAGCAGGTCTTCAGACCCCCATTTCAGAGTTCCGTGCGGCACACCCCCGTCAAAAAATAATTCGAGTGCCCCCCCCCCCCCCCGGGATCCGCCCCCTCCCGACGTTCACACACACACACACACACACTCTCACACACACATACACATATATATATATATATGCAAAGGGAGTATTTTAAATCGCAATGACTATATTCTAAAATGCTGCATGCATATGTCTGTAAGTATATTGGGTACCGGGACAAAATCGTTATGATTACACGTGGAAAGGGTTTGTAAGAGGGAGCAAGACATGAGATATCAGCTTCAGGAAATTTGAAAATTTAGACAATGGGGGCATTTCATGAAACTTGTCGGCTCTGACGATTTGTCATTCGCTGACAGTTACCATAGTAACATTCAGCTACTAGTGCTTTGAGCCCCCCCCCCCCCCGGATACTAACAAAATGTCGTCTTTGCCGGCGGAGCAATTGTCGACGTAGCTAATGTTGGCGGAGTAAACGTTAGCGGTGTAATTGTCGGCGGAGCAATTGTCGCATCTTCGAAGCATTTGTCGCGGAGCAATTGTCAGCGGAGCAAATGTCGCGGAGAAATTGTCGCAGCTTCGGAGCATTTGTCGGCGGAGCAAATGTCGGCGGAGCAAATGTCGGCGGAGCATTTGTCGGCGGAGCAAATGTCGGCGGAGCATTTGTCGGCGGAGCAATTGTCGGCGGAGCAAATGTCGGCGGAGCAATTGTCGGCGGAGCAAATGTCGGAGGAGCAAATATCGCGGAGCATTAGTCGCGGAGCATTTGTCGCATTTTTCGGAGCAATTGTCGGCGGAGCATATGTCGGCGGAGCATATGTCATGGAACCTATAATTTTAATGGCAGAATAAACTGTGCCCCAGATTTATTCAATGATTTTGTTCGCAAAAATGTTCAAAATATGTTTTTGAATATATGTTGATGATATCTCTTTTCAATCATTTTTTCAAAAAACATCACATGCATAATTTTGTATGAAAAAGTTGTTGAAACCAAGGATTTTTAGAAAGCGTAGTTTTGTGTTTCAATGGTTCTTTTTTAATGATAACAGGCTTTTTACTTAGTAGTAGTTTGTAATTGTATATACCTTTTGGGTTATTTTGCGGGTTCTGGTCACTATAGTTCAGCCTTACCAGAACTGTACTTCCCCTTTTATATCACATAATGTATACGAACAATCTCCAAACATAATAGTTCGGCGTGAACAGCTGCGAAGCCAACATACTTACATAGCGTTCAACATCTATCGCATCATCGGAGCGAAAATACCGAGGAGGCCCTTCCAGGTAAGAAACCAGTATATCGTCCGGTGTGAAGTCACCGCTATGCAATCTGAAGCAAATGGGGAGCAGATGTATTTATGATGGCAAATTTTATGTAAAGAAATGGATGAAACGAAGAATTCTTCTTCAAAATGGGAAGTTTCCCCTCCTTCAATGTACTTTTTCTACGGTCAATACGTTTGTTTTTTTCAAAACGGTGCACTATTTCAAAACTATGTAACCTTTGTATCAATGAATTTTCCATTTATACCTCTTTATTAAAAGCATATATTAATTTACATAAGACATGTTGCTCAGAGCCGTGGATGTAAAAATACACGCTCAATGTGGATTATAATTAAAAACGACATTATGCACTCTGCATGTATTAACTTACTCGATGTTCTGAATGGTGCGGAGGGTCCTGCACATCTCAACGAAGTGGACTGCGCACTCACCATAGATCACGTCAAACAGTCTGATCACCTTCAGCCCTGCCATCTTGTCTCTGATGACTTCACACATATCACTCATTGACTCGGATGATACTGCGCGATGTTGCCCTATGTTAACAGTCAGCGTGATTTCTCTCAGTGCCTGCCCCGTGCGACTGAAAGCGTCTGCTACCTTACGCACGTCATCATCAGGGTTTGGGAGAATCAAATGGATCTCATGCAGGCCGGGAAGCGACCCGCTAAGCCAGCTGAATGTATCTGCATTAGTATGCAGTGCCCGCACAGCAGGGAGGATTGGTGGATCAGGAGTGAGGGATATTTGTGACGTCTCGGTGACAAGCTTATTCAGAGCATGGAATGATGAGAGGATGGCCCACAACCGCTGTGATTGCTCGGGTCCCAGACGAGTATTTGAGATGTTGAACTCTTCAATCTGCAATGATTAAAGACATAAGGCCTATGTAGCTATTAGTACACAGACTACGTATACAAATAACAACTGGAAAAAATATAAATGTCAACATGATTTCATCGACCTTTGTTCTTTTCGACAAAAGCATGGATTAGGAAAAACTAGTCGAAGGAAAGAATATGTTTTCATCGTAGTTTTGTATTGCAATATTCACATAAATTATAGATGAAACAGTTCCATATGTAAAAACATATACTCATCAGAGCGTAACATCTGCACGACCTACGATGAAAGCCAAAATGCCATTTGAAATCATTAAAACTATTATGATTTAGTTATATTTAGACGCAATCCAGAGTAATTTGCAACAAAACCAAAGTCTGTCATGCAGTGAATGTGAAATTATACCACTTGCATTATCAGTCTTTTGCATAAGAATAATTAGAATAACACATGTCATGGGTGTTTTGCGAGAAGTTTTTAGATTCATGAAATACGTGTGAGGTTTGGTGTGTGCGCTGGGATACTTAGTTGACCATGCCATCTGCAAGTATAACTATTAAATAATACATCATGGAGAGCTGATGTGCTTCTAGTTTACCAATTTAAATGCTGTAAACGGTTACTTTCGCAAATAATCGGATATAAAATATATCATCTGCATTGTGTAATTTCTTGGACAGTTTATGTTTTAAAAACCTAGAAATATGTTTGCATCGATGGGAGACACGAGTGTTTAAGCAGATATCAGATAAATTATGAACATTTTACATTCATATTTTGCAGGGCAGCTAAGCAAGGCATGGGGGCACATGTCCCTACAAACTTGACAAACAATAAAAAACATGAGTAACTATCAGATGAAAATAAATAAATGTAATTATAAAGTACGTGTGCCCCCAACATGATTCGAGTGCAACCCCTATCCACATCGGTCCGACATCGCTATGCTACTGATCAATTCAAACTCGAGAATAAAGCAATACATTATACATCAAGCAATGTGATTTTGAGTCATTGACTTTGCGAGCCAGTTTTTGTTCATGAATAAGCTAATTTGAATAATTAATAAATTCACCTTAGCATGAAACCTATGAAAACAATATCAATGATATATTTTGTTCTGTTATTGTTTAGGGGTTGCAGACTTCTTATCTAAAATATATACGTACTGTGTAAGAACATCCTGGTCAGTTTTGTTCACCTCATATTTAACTGAAGTTTATTTCTAACAAAAAAGGTCCCGCCCCTTATACTAAAGATATGTAGATACAGTTACTCGCTTACATTGTTTTTAACGCTAGGTGCCAACTTGCTAATGCCGGTGATCGTGTTCTCTGTGGCGTTTGTAATGTAGACACTGATATTGAAGTATGACCGCAGTCGTTCAATTTGATCTCCATCATCTTCAGTACCATATGTAGGGGACATGCCAACGATATCCAAAAGTAAGGTGCTTGTTCTCCCTGAGTTTGCATCATATTTTGGTTTATGCCTTGTAACAAGCACGATGATCTGTTTAGATGACTGCGGTGATAACTCTGCTGCGAATCGAAGAACATATTCAAACTGTTTGACCCTGTACTTGCTGTTGATCAAACTAAGCTTTTGTTCTAACTCATGAGGTGAGAGAGATGAGAGATAGACCGCGATACAGTGTTCCTGTGCGAGTCTGTGATAGAACTCGCAGCAAGTAACCATAGGTTGTAGAATCTTTCCTGTATCCGAATCGAACACATGCAATAGACCAACATTAACAGCAATTTCGAATTCCTTTACACACCCTAGGAAGTCATCTTTGAGAAAAACAAAATCATAATCATACAATTTGCACAATGTCTCAAAGGCTACTTTCCCTAGTACAGCTGTTAACGTTCTTAAGTACTCCAATGTGTAGTCGATTGCCGTCATTTGATTCTTAGCTTTGGCATGTGCTGCGAGGTATTCTAACAAGCGACCCATCACTGCACTAGTCGTTTGAACATCTTCCAGATAGTCATCATCCCACAAGATACACAATGCCATGCAGAAGAACGGAATGCTCATCAAGGAAGAAAGAGTGGTGTGAGTTCTTAGATATTCAAGTAGGTGATCGCCTTTTCCAGTATCTATGGGAAAGTATTTATCAATGTAGTGTTTTCTTTCCTTCTCCCCGAACTCCTCCAGCTCCATGACGGCGTACACGTTTGAGAGTTCCTCCGTCTGGAAATGACTCGCAAAATTTGAACGAGTTGACACAAGAACACAGCAGTCGGGGAATTGTTCATACCGAAGAAGGCTTACAAGGGACGTTGAGGAGTGAAACTTTTTGGGAATAATGGTACCACTGAACTCATCGTAGCCATCTAGCAAGACGACACATCGGTCTCCAAAGCTAAGGATGAAGCTTTCCATTTCTTCCTGGGTGACGCCCTTGAAGAGTTTCAGAAGCTTGGTAACAATTGCCTCTCCAAGCGAACATCCCTTCTTTATCTCTCGGAATTTCAGCCAGAACAAAAGAGTAAACCGATTTCTCAGATGCGAATCTTCATTGAAAGCCCAGTCATGAGCGAGTTTGGCCAAAGATGTAGTCTTCCCACACCCGGGTTCGCCTAACAGAACGATACGGGAAGGAAGTTCTCCATCGACTTCTGTTACAAAGATATCATCAATGGAACCCTCCAACACCTCTTTCGAAATATGTTTACCTCTGGCGCTCCAAACTTTCTTGTGCAGTGTAATGTTCGTATGCAAGTCTTGAAAGTCGGTTGTCTTTCGTGCCTGACCAGGATGTAACTGTATTCGCGCCGTCTTTTTGTATAAACCAATCAACCTTTGCTGGCAGTCCCGAACCGTCAGGTTAGCAGAAATCCGCTTGGTCATGATGTCTGCAAAAGAAAATGAAAAAAATGGACGATAATGCAATACACACCTAACATATATATATAACTGAAGGATCAATACCACAATTATGTGAATATATTACACAACCACATCCGTATTATGTAATAACATGATTTTTCATATGCAGTGCACTTTGTAAAAACATAATTCGATGATGTATTAACATATTATCACTGGTTTATAAAACCAGCAAATGATATGTTATTGTGAGAAGTAAATTGATAACATCTACCAACCCGTACCCCTGCTCATGATGCGATAATATCAAACCAAACAGTCAAGACAGATGAAGCCGATTTCAAAGAAAACAAAGCACAAACACTAAAACATCAGTAAATAAAACTAATTCACAAACATCATGTACATGTATATGCTAAAAGTAAGTTTGCTTTTTGGCACTCAAACACCGAAGGTCAATTTATTGGTCCTTTATAATTGTTTAATAACATGTGTACAACATAGTACAAATATGTATTGCAGTCATGCAGATCACATTAAGTATGCAGGATGTAAAACAAAACAGTTGCAACAATATAATGCAATTTACAAACAAGTTCTGCATAATATGTCTACTTCTGATTGGTCTAAACAATGCAATTTGTGTATGTTGGTTTATGTAAGCAATATTGTACCATCTGACAAAGCCGATGGCGATCCCGGAGCTGAAGTTTCTATGATGCCCTGAAGTACTTCCAGTGTTGCTGATTCACAGTGAACCTGTCTATCCCGCCATGTCATCAACATGTGAACATTTGTTCTGTAGACGTCACGCAGGAATCTACCCTCGTACCAGTTGCTGAGCTCTTCCAGAGGGAAGCCGAGTCCCTCGCCAATATGCAGATATCGGTCATGTGGAATAGTTCGGGCTAGTTCCAAGATCTCTCTGTCAGTAACCCTGGTATGTCGGATGAGTAAGAATATATGGGATTTTCCGTCAAATGCATGGCAACAATTCTATTGTTAGATGGAAAGACTTAGTTCTAGAATTAAGACGTTATCACGGAAGTTCGAGTTCTAGCCAGTTTGTAAGCTACACTACTTCGGAAAAGTCTCTCGCCAATACCCAGGGATCGGTCGTGTGGGATGCCAGATCCAAGGTCTCCGTGAGTAACACTGCCATTTATGATTAGTGAGAACATTTCAGATTTCCCCTCAAATACATCAACTAAAGGTGCATGGTTCGACGGAAATAAATTGATAAAAACATGAACATTTATATAAACGTTATCACGGAATTGAATATTGACCAAGTTGTGGATAGTGTTGTGAAGCCTAGTCTCTCACCAGTACCTCGGATTTAGATTTGTCTGAAATCCTGAAATGTATTATTTAGGGTGTATGGGTTTTGAATAAAAAATAAACAATAAATAACCGAATCGTGAACTTATTATTCCAATAATGTGTTTTGTGGGTATAGTGAGACATACAAAAGAGATAGTAGCAAGGTGTGACAGAGAGATAAACATTTCAGTGGAAAAGAAGGGACATCGAAGGGAAGTTCACAAAGTACAGCTGCATATATCCATGTTTTAAAAACATCAACCATTGTATTACATGTCATAGGTTTTTAAATAACTGTGCAATGTTAACAATAAATTAATTACAAAACAATACATGAGTAATAGTCATTACTAGAATCTACAATAATAAAAAAAAAAGAACCTCACCGTAATTTACAAATTGAACTTCGTTATCGCTATATACATGGGTTTATTAGTTACGACTTATTATACATCTTAAATCTAGATCTTGTAAGTACAGGGACAGCATTGCTTTTGTAGAATTCATTTCTTTGTAACTAATCGATGGCCTTGGGTCATATTATTATAATTTTAAGAACGTTACAAGTAAACCGTGGTACCGGTTGGTTCAATTTTAGTTGAATTTGTTTGAGTGAATTACAATAATCCCTACAAATCGGTAACGCTGTCATGTGTAATCTTTCCTTTATCTCTGTTTAATTTTGCACGAGTCTTTGCCCGTAGTCAGTTCAGTAAGAATCAAGAGGCATGTCATCCTAGGCTTTTCTGATTTTCAGTTGTTTGGCGGCAGTACGGAACTCATCGAGATTATAGAGTGTGGACAGAAGTCCATCCATGGGCTTGTCATATTAGGTTGTCTATAAACACGCGTAGCACGTTAATAGTTTTGGGATTTTCAATGCATGATTTAACTTTCTTTCCTAATCGCTTCTCCTGACTATATAAACCCCTCAAAAAAGTTCGGAAACTCAGTTCTGATCGATTATATTACTCTTATTGTCAAATTGTATTTTTTTCTTTTAGTGTCATTGCATTGCATGAGGATTTTCCTTTAAAATGGTTATTTGTCATTTATTTCAAATCTGGGAATACATAGTGCGTTTCAGAATGGAGGACGGTCAGAAGTCAAATGTCGCAAAAAGGGCCGAGAGTATTCAGTTGGGAAATTTAACTCTTGTGGCGTAATTTTTTAATGTTCAAGTTGTATCGAAGATTGTAGCGTTTTCAAATGATTTAAACCTATCAAAATAGTACCATTTTGAAGCCCACTTGCCTATCTTTTCACTACGATTATGTCCGCAACGATTGTAGCAGGTTAAGTATGGTACTGCTCCTCGCTTGCACTATGTACACACAATATGCGTGATTGACCAAGCGAACAGTTTTTCCGTGATAGGGATAAAGAAAAATGATGGTTGAGAATACAGACATTGGAGATAGATTGCAATTTGTGATTTTATAAGCCTTTTGACTGAACCCCAACATTTGTGATAATTTATTTATAATGTCATCCCCACTAGTTGGGATATTACCAAGTTTACGAAATGTATATGATGTGGTAATATCTGTGATATACCTATCGGAAGCTGCTTGTAAATCTCCCACTGCCTCTGGAACATTGTGCATCGTACTGCTGGCCTCACTGTTGAAGGTAGGGTCATCTCTATTACGGTCCTGTAAAGGAAGAAATTATTCGTTTCATTTTGGAGGGGTATAACAAATAATACTTATTTTTCCCCAAAATGAAAATAAAGAAGAAGTTGTGAACCATATAATATTATTGTAGTCATCTCCAAAGCCTCGGACACTTCTTAATACACACCGCAACCCAACCTGTATTTTGTATTTGACTGATATACCTTTCCAGAGAAGGAAAACCAATCATCTGTATGTCTAAAAATAACTGTCCTTGATTTGTCAGGTAAGTCATCGTTTTGTTCAGTCACATGAGTCACATGATGGTAATCGTGTTTGCTTGCCTTATTTATTGTGTTTTTACATATGATGTTTATATGGATATAGTTATGCGTTCATTATCTGGCTGTGTTATAACATTATGAAGAAATATTTATTAATTGTTTTACATATCACATGTATGTATGATTATGTTTCATTTTGAAAACGCCGGAATAAAAGCAACCACGCAAACTTGACAACGTGATTCGTGTGTCGTGATCATCGTCATCAGCACCACGTCTATCTTCATCTTCATCGGGAATCAATCACCATCGTAATAACCACAATAATCTATTGATTGATAATTATCATAAGATGAAAATCATCATTATCTATAACAACACCAGCATACGCGTCGTTACCATCATCACCATCAGATACCAATGGCCATTATCAAAATCATCATCCATACCGTCATCATAATTATGACAATCATCATTATCACCTTCATCATCATCATCATCATCATCATCATCATCATCATCATCATCATCATCACATTCATCATCGTTACCGTCATCACCATGATCATGATCATGATCATCAACGTCATCACCCCCCCCCCCCCCTCCCCATCATCATCATCATCATCCTCACCTCATTCATTACCATCATCACATTCATCATCATCATCATCAACATCATCATCATCATAATCATCATCATCATCATCATCACATTTATCATCATCATCATCATCACCATTATCGTTCCCTATGGTTATAATATGAAATGTTGCATCCATACCTGTGCAAGTGCATTATTAACCTTGTCCAGTTCTTTCTTGGCCGACATGTTGTTTGGCTCGACTTTGAGGAGCTCGGTGAGGTCTTTTTTACTGTCATGATACCGCCCAGCCATCTATAGAGTAATGTTAAAGAGTAAAACATGCACTCAGTGTGGTTTCATTTGCATGTATAATACAGGTATATTAATCGTAAAATCGTCATCAGTTTTAACATTTGAAAATAAATCATACCAAATGTCATTTTTTAAGATCAATAATTAAATCAATTTTTGAAGAAAGGGTTGACATAGTCATACTACAGAAAGTCCTACAAAAGGTTGTGATTAATCATCTTGTTCTCTATTTCAATCCAGAATTCTTATGTCACGAGGTAATAGACCGGCAGCCCAGAGGTCTTTTATGCATCGAAAAGCGTACTGATTTCTGAACAAATGAACATTTAGACATGTTAGAGGAGAATGTAACAAATCCCAAAATATTAGTCTCCAGGGGGGTACCCGGGGATAAAGGGCTCTTTTGCGCCTCCAAAGTTTGGCCCTATATAGCATTGTCCGAAGCTTCCACTTTTTGCTAATGTACCGTGTTTAAAATCGCCTACTCATGCGTATCTGGCGTTATTCGGAAAATTTTACTTTGGCTGATTTGAAAGACGAAATACACGCATTGAGGATTCCACCCCAAACCTATGCAACCTCTTGCAACTTAACAAATATGTCTTTTCCGAGTTCACTTCACGTACAAACAAATGGAATCAAAATGTAGACCGGTGTATGGTTCTTTCCACTGCGTGTGTAAAAGGAACTCGATTTCCCACAAACTTTTAGTAACAGTTCGGCACACTGCCGTGTACTAGGTTAGACCCAATAGCACATAACAACGTAATATCTGCCGCAATTATGTCACCATTATTTGGACAACAGTTCATCTCTGCATGGTATAAAGGGACTCTACAAAATTTGCATGCAAGGTCAACCTAGTTTTCATTACCATTGATCTACAATATTGTTAAATGAGTTTAATAACTTTGTCTGAACCTACCAAATGCATTTGCAGGTCTAGTGGTTCTTTATGTGTTATTGTTGTTGTTTTACTAATACGAGCATCACACCAGTTTGGGGTCTTCAAATGTATATTTCGTTATTGAGACATATCATTTGGATTTTGACAAAAACAGGGAGGATTATATTTGAAGTGCGTATGGATATTGCAATGCGTTAGCAAATACTACTTCACGTGTTCGCTTATTATTGGGCATAATTATTATGACATTAATTTATCATGAAATGATCAGATATCACTCAGTGGACCACAATTGCACCTAACCGGTTAAAGGGGGTAATTAAGGATTAAAAAATAAACCAGTGTACACGGCTAAGTTTGTAAGCATTTTACTTGTACGTACCTTTTTTGCCAGTGCTCTTCGATACAAGGCTTTCACCATCGTGGGGTTTCTCTGCAAGGCTTCATCGCAGTCGCAGATGGCTTTTTCAGGCTGCATGAACGAAATATATGTTATCAGATATAATTGATTGCTAATGAGTTAATTACAACACACAACAATTCAAGTGAGGAACGGGAAAAGGAATCGCAGATAAATATCGTAATCCTAGTCAAAATACACTGATTCTTGTACTACAATTTCTGATTAATTGTTAAGACATATTCTCGCTTTTTTAAAGGGGTAGTGCAGTTTTGGTAAGACTGAACTTTAGTTACCAAAACCTGCCCAGTAACATTACAAACTCATATTTATAATCCCATCATGCTCGAAAGGTATACAAAAATACAAACGACTAAGTAAAAACCCTTTCATTCAAAAAGCGCCATTAAAACACAAGAGGGTGCTCTCTAATAAGGCAATAGTTTTAACCATTTTTCATACAAAATTATGTTTGTGATGTCTTGTTGAAATAATTATTAAATAGACAGATCATCAGCAACTATTTATAAACCGCTTTTGAAATTTTTTGTAGGCATTAATTTTTTTTTTTTTAATCATCGTATTTATTTGGGGCCCAAATAAATACGATCGGATATATTTATTGATATTTTAGCCACTTCTGAACCGATTTTGACCAAATAAAGTTTAGTCTGCCATTAAAATTGCATGTTCTTCCAAATTCGACACTCAGTGTTTCATTACCTCACAAAAAGAATTGTGTTGTGCAGCGCCCTCTCTACCAAAACTAAACTGCCCCTTTAATGTCGATTTCAATATAAATATAAAGTTATCACAAGTCCATGGAAAACTGTGTATTGTAACATATTAATCTCTGGAATCGTTCAGCAGTGTTTGTGTTATTTTCTCAAGCTGGGACCGACTAGATAAGCAAATATCGCCAACTGCAATATGCAGACGCTTGATTTATAATCGCTATTAGAATAATTATTAAAGAGAACCAGCGCCCCAACAAAACGTTGATATAATCACAGTGACTATGTTAAATAACCCATTCGACAACGTTCCAGAGGATTATTATTTGCCTCCAAAATATTGATGTTTAAACGATTACATCATTCCGACTGAAACAAACATTTATGGGTCTGACGGCACAAAATAGTTATATTGTAAAATGGACTTAATGACTCCTTTGATTTATGAACAAGTACGTCGTAGTCTTTTTTCACCGACTTATGAACACATAAATTAGTATGATGATCAGTTTTCAAATCGTGATATTATTTGTCAAGAAATCAATTTTCCAAACGCTTTGGTGGAGTGACTACTATAAGCCGCCATTCTCTTTCATTATTTAGACAATTATGGGCGAGTAATGATCAAAATGCGGAGTAATATTCACTTATTCATTACAATGACTTTATACAGGGTTACGACTACCCATGGTGCAGAGAGGTGGTAGCTCTCTGGTATATGTTTCATTTTACAAATCAAATTACAGAACATAAGTGTGTTACTCGGAACCCACAATATTACTGCTCTTTACTTTGGTTTAACTTATACTATACATAATTGTTTGATAACAAATAATTGTATCACAGTACCTGATTAAGCTTGAGATAGCATAGTGCTCTGTTGCTGTAGCTGACTGTCTGATTGGCATCCAATTCAATACATGACGTATAATATACAGCCGCATCCTGGTACTCCCCCTGTACATGAACAAATACACAAACCAAGTTGCATAATAAGTACTCGTTTAATGAACACCACTTTACTGATGGAATGCAGGGAGAGTTTGCAATACGAAACCACGCTACATTGGTAAAGATCTACTACAGTAAGAAGGCAGTTCAAATTATGTATTTGCCAGCAAGAAACATGAAACGAGGAAAAGGGATCTGTGTTTATGTATAGTTACCTTGTCCAAATCCAGAACTCTTACTGAGAAAATGAGTGGTTCATTCATACGTTGTTGAATGTGTATTACCAACATGACCAGAAGAAGCATGAAACAGGATTTGTCTCTCGAACTTTCCACTCATTACAAATATATCTACGATTGAAGTGTTCGAGTTTTTTAATCAAACTGGTTGTTATTCAATAGACCGCTTTGGTAATGTATGCAAATAATATGCGTGTGACGTCAGACTCCCCGTCGGCAAGCTTAGCAAAAGTAACCATGTCCGGCAAGCTAGCTTGCCGGACTTAGTTACTATAGGTTTTCCCGGTCAATTTCGCTATTTTCTCATGCAATTTCATATCACCAGCATTCAATCTCACCAAATCCGCGTTTGGATCGACACATCGTCATTCAAATTCGTTTTAAGTCATTCATATTAAGTAACGGACCAACCAATTTCACACGTCATTCCAAAGTAAGCGATGGGCGCTCATTTTCGTTAATGGTCATTCAAATTCATCTCTAGCAGTCTCCGGTCTCATTTCGGTCATTCAAATTCGCGCATGGGCAAACCATCATGGATGTGTAACATCATGGTATATGGTACAGTTATTTCGTGCATGGGCAATCAATAAACAAAACATGATGAAAATAAAGATAATGATAAAATAAAGAACAGATGATGACACAGAAGAAAACGTTATGAAAATAAAGATCAAAATGATGAACTAAATATCGCATGTTCATAAAGACATGATGAACGAATAGAAGTAAAACAAAAAGAAAGCACAATTAATGTGAATTGTGAAATGAATATAAAATTATTGAACATTGACAAACAAATCTTTAAAAAATGTAACTGATGAATATCGAAAAGTGAAGATTAAATGTTGACAAGTATATCTGAGAAAAAGAATGATATAACACGATGAAATGGTCGAGACTATGTAAGGAAAAGAACGGTGATTATGATATAAAAAGAGAAAAAAAGTAATCGTATGTCATGTATGTGTGTGTTTGTATGTGTGTGCGTATGTATATGGTTGTATACATGCATGAAAATATGTTTATATGTGAGTACGTATGGATGTTGTTTGAGTAACTTAATTCGAATTACCATTTCTGGAAATTGGTCACCCATTGACGAAATTGAATGCACAAACGAGCGATTGTCAAGCTTGCCGAATTAAATTGAATGCCCATTTGTTGAAAATAGCGCCCATTGATGAAATCGAATGCTCATTTGCGAATTTGAAGTTCGCGATTTGACATTTGAGTGTCCATATACGAATATGCATGCTCGGAATATGAATTTCAATGACCACAGCGACTCCTCCACGGTAATTGCACGAAATTGAATGCACATAAACAATTTTAGGCGCGTAATGTTGGAAATTGCCCGGGAAAACCTATATTATCAAGCTTGACGACGGGGAGTCTGACGTCATACGCATATTATTTACATACATTACCGAAGCGGTCTATTGAGAACCGCCTAAAAATGTGCCACTATGATTTCTTTCTACCATCTAGTCAGAGTTTTATTTGTATATTTGTTTGTAATGTATAGTACAGTTTTGGTTCTGATTGCACTTCAAGAAATAATTTGTTTGTGAAGTAAATACAAACTAAGCGTAAATCTTGGAGAAGCCCAGAATTGTAAAAACAGAATAAACTTTGATTGAACATAATCGGTTAAGAAACAGCTAAATTATCCGATTGCAATACATGTTGATGCCCATTCATTTAGTAATTTATCATTCCTATTAATCTTTGAAAATACACCAAAGTGGATTTGGAATTGTTCGCGTGATTATCTGTTGAATGATTCGTTAAATATATAAACATCAAATTCACATTTGTTTTAACAAACTGGCAGGTATCGAGAGGGAGCCCTCTTATGTTTGGAATGGAAACAGTATTTAACCTTATATTGACATACCCTTCTGGCACCATTTTGCTGCTAGTGTTAACTTACACGTTTGAGTTACTATAATTCAGTTGACCAGAACTGTACTATCCCTTCTGGTAATTAAGTTTGTACCCATTTGCTGGTTTCAGAAAATATGTTCTCATACGTTATTATATGCTGGATAATATCTACACTTGACACGAGTTATGCCGTGTTAACATTAAATCAATTAATTGTCTTAATTTTGTTAAGCCCAGCCTCTTTAACAACTCTCCAGAGTAAAATTCCCGTTGTGTTGTGACATCATCAGTCAATCACTGGTTCGTTTAGACTACTCACAATACCATAACATGTGTTATGACAATACCAGCTCACAAATTTCCTAATTCATAAGCAGTTGCCCTGTTAGCAAGCTCAACCATCATTAGGAAATTAAAGTCACTGATAAGCTATTGTATGGAAACATGCATTGCAAGCTATAATCGTGAGCATGATCTTTTTGTACTCATGTACTTTGTTCATCTCATGTTAGCCGACAATTAATTGACATATGGTATCACAACCATAATTTCAGTCCGGCGGGTGTTTTAAAAGGGCAAAGCTTAACAAGGCAGGGCTTAGCAGAATCCAACAATAACTGACATGCATGTGCATGTCAGTGGATTTAAGTCATTTGTGCATAGCCCACCAGGTTCCCGTAGGTAATCTCTATCAGAACAACACTAGTTTGTTTATAAATGAATCACTGCCAGGTTCAGAAAATTCTCTTGCTTTATGGACAATGCACGTAGAACAGACGGATATCATCTCAGAGATCGTCTCTAACGGGTTGATTTATAATTCAAGACAAGGTGTTTTATATGCTTTACCTTTTTGAACAGTTCATTCCCTTGCCGTTTAAACTCCTCGAATCGCTCCTCTTTGGTGAGAGGTCGTGGCATATCCTCCATCATATCGTCCGTCATGCAACTCAATCTGGACCTGGCACTTCCGTCTGATGGTTCCATGTAGACGATGTGGTAGTAGAGGTTGTGGAAGATACCAATGACGTATTGCTCAACTACCTTCTTGAGTCAGTTGATGCTGCAGCCTGTCATGCCTGTTAGTGTAGCGTGATGTATCTTGCTTTTTATTGATGAGTCTAATGAACAGAGGGACAAATAAGAGGAACGCAATGTCATGTGGCATTGAAACAGAACTGGACAATGATAACATGTCAAATCGTAACCCAACACAGGCTGCAGTACAAAACCTGACATGAGGTACTTACGTTTTAGTGTTGAATTAAATTTGCTTCAGTGTAGTACAAAATGATGTTGGTTGTGAATTTTGGTACTGAATGAACACTTTTCTCTTTCTAACTGAATGGTACAGGACGTTATACATTGTACGACGCCGAGAAGAATTAAAACATGATTCGACTTCCTCAATCTGAAACGAGAGCGGAAAGTATAAAACGTTTGTAAAGCTAACATTCATACATCCACAGCGTTGTACAATTGCGAATTTGCGGGAAAGCCCCAGTCACACAAAACGTACAACTCAAATTTGCTTCTTGTGGGAAAATACACTCAATAAATTGTGTGTGATATTTGCTTCCAAACTTCCCTTGACACCGCGTAATGACTATTATACCGTGAAAACCTTCAATCAAGTCAACACCAATATATGTTATCCCTAGGCTAAACATTATAATAACACCTATTATGTTATGTATTTTTTTATAGATAATATTGTTATAAGCATCCACTTGATAGTTTTGAATGAGGGGGTGGGGTAATCATGATAAACCACTAAGAAGCTGCACATAAAAAAACAAATAATAGAACATGTTGGGGGTAAAATATTTGTTTACAGGAATTCAGCGATCACTCCTAAATCTTGTGTGACTGGGCCTTCCAATTATGCGAAATATAGCTATACTTTGACCGTGATTGTTCGCACAGCGCAAATAACTCTAAACAATGTAATGCTTGCTGGGGAGTAACAATCTATTTTTGCGATGGAAATTTCTAGATTGAAAATCACACCTACGCAGTCAAATTTAGTTTCGTTTCCAAGTTTGCACGTAAACCTTTGTTGAAGGACCATGTGATGCATGCCTTTGTATAATGGTCGTGACGAAGTCGATTATGGTGAGCGTCGTCGGTGAAAGCCCTGACTTATAATCAGTAGCGTAGCCAGGAATTATACAAGGGGGTTCTCAAAGCTCCCCCCCCCCCCCCCCCCCCCACCTTGAACAAATCATGTGTACGCTAGTGATCAAACCAAGGATATGCAAATGGTATGCATATCCACTTTAATACATTCAAGTCCATTGATATTCCCCCAGAATTAATGTACACGTATGTATACAAGAGCAAGTCATATTCTCATATTTGCATGTGTTTGCAACATAATATGTTCAAACGGGTTGTTTTCATATTTCATTCAGCGAGTGACAATGGCGTTGTCGCATGGTGATAGTGCTGGCTCCAACTGTCTACATAGTGTGCTGTACAGAAAGTTAACTCTTTACTACGGGGTCATTACAAGTCATGCACTAACTCTATGGGACATTCAGAACATAGATTAACAGGGTTAAGGGGTCAACGGCAATAAACACACACACGAGAAAAAGATACATGTATCTTAATTACTCTGATCTCGATAGGGCATGATAGCCTGATAAATGTAGGGACACTTTGTAAGGGCACAATGTATATTGAGTTTTGGAAGCATTAGACTGAAAAGGATTAGTACGTTACTACATAAACAATCATGAACATTTGAGCATTAAAAGGTCATGACTTATATATTGTGTCTTTACAACTCAAGAAATTAAATAATTAAGCTTTGCTACTGATGTTTTTGTATTCCTAGTAAACCGATTGTGATATTTATAATTTCATTTGAACCCAAAATAACCACCGGGACCCATTTAGCTAATTACACAAACTAGCAAGAGTTTTTATGACTCATTCTTTTTTGATAATTGTTTTTGTTTTATTATTATTACTCTCTGTACCTGCTATATTATATATTTAATTCATTTTAAACGTATAATGTAGATGTTCCATCTTTATTGTGCTTATTACGTTTTATGTATTGTATATTTCGATGTATATGAATGCTTTATGACCAATAAAGACGAATACAACAACAATTAAATCGAAATCGAACATGTTTGCAACTCATACTGATACGAAAGGCAATGTCTTAAAAGTGTTTAGTGTAGGAGGTCAGCCATGTGTACTGTATTTTTTTTTTGTTAGGTTATTTAAAAAAACACCGAGCATGATGGCTTAGCAGTTAGAGTGTATGACTCATGCACGGGAGGTCCCGGGTTCGAACCCAGACCGAGTCATAGCAAAGACTTTAAAAATGGTACCTTCTGCCTTCTAGCCAGGCGCTGGGCATTTATAGAATAGAGGAGGGAAAGTTAATCACACGAGTTACCAGAGGACTGGCCCCCTTCTGTAGCTATCGCTACATTTAGTAGACGCATGGCCTAGGGCAAATGAATCGGAGATAGGCGCCGCCTTATGTGCCAACATTGGCACGGGAAGGACTTTAACTTTTTACATTTAACTTTTTAAAAAACTGTTCATTATAAGTTATTCAATTAGAAAAGAAAATAACTATCAATATGCTTTCAATTGTCTCTTATATTCAAATCATGACTGTGACATGTAAAATACTATTTAAAAAATATTAAAGTAAATGCATGGGGTCATGTAGAGTATACATCCAGAGTCTAGACATATTTATCAACTAAGATAGACCCCAACATGCACGTTTGGGGAATGAAGAGGAAACATTTGGGATAGCTTCTTGGAAGCTTCCCAAAATGATATATTATGAGAATTAATGATATACCTCTACAAATTATGGCATTGAAATGTAGATAAATATCATAGTTTTACTAACGTTTTTTTTTACTGTAGTCCATGTATCAACCTATTTAGAGAGAAGCGACATAATTAAATACACATATTATATAGCTGTACAGAAGTAGCCCAAATTAACATACATTACAACTTATGATGCATTTCAATACTCTTGGCGTGTAAAATATAAATTATAAATAGTCCTGTACGGTACTAATGCATGTATACCTAGAACTAAGATTTTAACCAAACAACGTGGATTGAATACACATTTTCCCCGGGTATAGTTCTACTTAATATGAATGCCACTGCAATGCGGAAGGTAAAAGTGAAATATTAAGAAAAAACAATAATAAAATCTAAAGCACCTTCATTATGTATCGAACTTATCATTTTCATCGAATTCGTCATCTACTGCTAAATAACCAATTTAGCGGTCAATGGCAATATAAGAATAATCTACTTTTGCCCACGGTAAACAATGTTCTTTCCAAAAGAGACTACAGTATATGTATTATTCAGATCTTGCAATCTTGCAACATATTGTGGTATACTGTATATAATACTAATTAACGAAGAGGGCATAAACACGAGACGTCTCACATAATTATGTACAATAATTAAGGCAGGGACGTTTCATGTTTACGCCCTCTACGTTTGTTGGTATATACTAAGAGTCACGATTGGCACTCTTGGGGAAAATCTAACTTTTGAAGGAAATTGATGACATAAACATCATAGAATATACATGTCATTATACCCCAACCCAATGTTTGTGTATGGTTGAAAGCACACAAGTTAGTAATACATTGGTAAGGGATCTAGTAACTCCGATGGCTTGGCTGTGTGAAAACTGGAGAATAATTATGGATGAAATGGTTGTAAAAATGTATTTATGTGATTTGATAATCCACTGAGTTATATGTTTGCAATATTCCCTTGTGTTGACTTCGCATCTAAACCAAAGCTTTGGCTGGACGTCGAAACTTCTTCACCACAAATATTTGTTTATTTGAAGAGCTTAAAGGGATAGTTGAGTTCTTGTAAGGAGAGTACAGTTTTAGTGAAACTGAATTTTAGTAACCAAAACCTGCATCATTACATTACAAACTAATAGTTATAACTAGAAAGGAACACAAAATTACAAATGACGTAGTAAAGATCATGTTATCATTCAAAAAGAGCCGTTAAAACGTAAGAGGGCGCTCTCTAAACACTCATCGGTCTCAACCATTTTGAATAAAATATTGTGCATGTGATGCTTTGTTGAAATAGTGATTAGATAGAGAAATAACCAACAACTATTTAAATACCTATTTTGTAACTTTTTGAAAAGAGGAAGCATTTTTTTGAATTTTTAACGGCTGGTTCAAAATTCTCTAATAAACCCGGGGCCCCGGGTTTATTACAAATTGTTATATTTATTGATATTTCAGCCGTTTCTGAACCGATTTTGATCAAACAAAGATGATTTTATTGTTTAAATATTATGCTCTTTCAAATTTTACACTCAGTTTTTCATTACCTCACAAACCAATTAAGTAGTCTAGCGCCCTCTCTACCAAAACTCAACTTTCCCTTTAATTCTAAAAGGCGCTAAATCCACTTTCCAACTTTAGAGTAAAGTAGGGTTTTTGTCCAACTTTGTACACGTGCCCTATGGGAATATGAAAATAGAACTTTCTATAATATGTTTATTTTGAGTGAGTAATTTGTCGTAAAATGTGGATTCCTAGATAGCTACGAAGCTTAGAAATGTATATATATATCGTTAACTCAACTTTCATGGAAAATGGATTTAGCGCCATTGGATCTGAGCTCTTCATTTGTTCAAACTTCACTAGTTAGTAACCAAAACCGGCACCATTACGATACAAAATAATAGTTATAACTTCACCATGCTCGAAACGTATACACAATTACTACGACTAGTAAAACCCCTGTTATCATTAATAAAAGAGCCGTGGAATCCGTGTGCGGACTTTCTCACCGGGTGAATACACGATAATGCACAATTAAACGTTGGAAGACGGTGTATTATTTTTAGCTCTATAACTCAACGAAAAAGAGATTTCAAGCCCTAATTTTGTCAGGCATGCTATTAAATGACATTTTCTTTCATATAAGACAATAACCTCGAAACTTTTGAAATTTGGCTTGCAAAAGAGGGTATGTCCTTTTAAGGACTTTCGCTGCCTTGATCACGATCTGTGATGGCGCCTCAAAATCAATATTATGCGGTAAGAAAGTGATCGATTTATATACACAAATATAACTCTAGAAGGTACAATTTTGTGTCTTTCATATTGAAATTATTATGAGGTATTACATGATAGTATGGATGAAGTATGGAAAGGATAAGAATAATGAAGATATCAAGGAAAAGACATTATTGACTTGGGAAAGCTTTCAGAAAAACAACACCAATTCCAACTTGAATTAGAGAACAGATTCTCACTTCTAGAGGACTTTGTAGGTGATGAGCCACTTGATGATGCATTTGAACAAGTAACAAGTACGATTATGGAGGAAGCAGAGAAGCTAGCTAAAGGTAAAAAAGAGATAGTAAACACAAACAATAGCAGCGCGGAAGATATTCGAAAAATGAACGAAAAGAGAAAAGCTCTCAAACCCTTCAGACAGACATCTGCACAAAACCAGATCGAGTATACAGAACTAAACAAGACAATCCGCAAGATGAGAAGGCAGCAAAAGAGACAACAAAGGACCAAGATGGTGAAAGAGGTGCTGGAAAGCAATAAAGGGCCCAAAATCATCAATAAAAAACTGGAGGGAGAAAAAAAGCTCTTATCATCACTGAAAACAAAAGATGGGACAGAAGTTAACGACAAAGACAAAATCACAGAAACCATTGAGGAATTCTATATAGAACTGTATGATACGGATAGACCAGATTGGAGAACAGAAGAAAATTGGAATGAAAAAGCGGACAGTGTACCACCCATTGAGAAAGACGAAGTGCAGAAAGCTCTAGATCACATGAAGAGAGGAAAGGCTCCTGGAGAGGACCAGTTAACCGCTGACATATTGAAGCTGGGAGGAAAGAGTACTGTCGACATCTTGACAAAATTGTTCAACAGGATCCTTCAACTGGAACAAGTTCCTACTCAGTGGAATGAATCTAAAGTTATCATACTGTTCAAAAAAGGAGATACAAAGGACATAAAGAATTACAGACCCATTAGTTTACTACCTCACATGTACAAGGTTTTCACAAAAATTATTCTTGCAAGAATCCAAAGACAGCTAGATGAAAATCAGCCGAGAGAACAGGCAGGCTTTCGAGCAGGATTCAGAACATCAGACCGATCTACACACTTTAAGTCAGATCATTGAAAAGGCGAAGGAATATCTTTTGGACATTTGTCTTGGATTCGTAGATTACGAGAAAGCCTTCGATAGCTTAGACCACCAGTCACTATTAGATGCTCTACAGAAACAGATAGACGATGAGAAATACATCCGCCTCATCAAAGCTATTTACAAAGACCCTAGCGCCAAAATTCATCTGGAGAATACGACTACCAATAGTTTCAAAATCCTAAAAGGTGTCAGACAGGGTGATCCAATCTCTCCGAAACTCTTTACAGCAGCCATGGAAGACGTCTTCAGAAACCTGGATGGGCAATCGAGAGGAATTAAAATAAATGGGGAATATTTGAATCATCTAAGGTGTGCAGATGACATTCTGCTTGTTAGTCATGATCCTCTGGAACTACAGACGATGATCCAGGAGTTGAGCGTAGAGAGTAAAAAGGCAGGACTCAAAATGAACATTAAAAAGACCAAAGTAATGATGAGCAACAAGCTACAAGACCATACAATTGCAGTTGATGGCATGACAATTGAGAAGGTGGATAGTTACATATACCTCGGTAAAAACATCACTCTTGAAAATGAAACAGCAGGAGAAGTGCGACGAAGAATACAGCTAGCTTGGGTGAAATTTGGGAAACTCAGCATTATACTCCGAGATGAGAATCTTCCAATCTCCCTCAAAAGACAAATTTTCAATCAATGCATAATTCCGGTACTATCCTACGGGGCAGAGACTTGGGCAACAACTAAGAAATTGGAAAAGAAGCTTAGAGTCACAGAAAGAGCAATGGAGAGGATTATGGTAGGAGTTACGAGAAGAGACAAGGTCAGAAATCAGGACTTAAGAAAGAAAACAAATGCCAGGGATATCATACAGGAAATAAAAAATAAAGAAATGGAGATGGGCAGGCCACCTTGCAAGACGTAAAGATAATAGATGGACACATAATATAACTAATTGGACACCAATAACACAAACCAGACGAAGAGGCAGACAGAGTAGACGTTGGATGGATGACATCAAAGAATTTGGGGGTGTTACATGGATACGACTAGCACAAGATAGAAGAAGATGGAATGGTGATGAAGAGGCCTTCCTTCTGCAGTGGAGAGACATAGGCTAGATAGATAGATAGAGATGGATGAAGATATTGGAGATACAAGGCAATACTCTTTGAATACAACTCCTTTTAAAGGGATCTAGTAACTTTGTTGACATGTGCAAAAAGTGATAAATGGTTGATGCAATGTATATTGTTGTTATCTCATATGTCCACAGGGTATTGTGTGAAAATTTCAAGTCAAATGGACATTGTATGGCCAAGTAATGACCGAAAATGCAAAGTGATATTCAATAACTCACTGCACTCACTTTGTACACGGAAGAAAAACTCGCCCGGAGTTTTTCTTATCTGTATACTTCAATCATACATATCTTTGTAACGAAAGGGAAATTTGAAAAACCGAAACCTGTCCCATGATTGTATTGTTAATACGAATACAACAAGGTATAAGGGAACCGCTAGAATTAAAATTTTATTTTGAGGATTTGGACAATGTTACTAAGTCCCTTTAAGGGCCGGTCATACTTACGGAAGTGGACGTAGTAATCCGTACGGTAATTTAATGTGGGTCATACGTGGTGTAAGTACGTTAATCTAGGTTAAACTACGTTTAAATACGCTAAGGTACGGCGATGAGACACAGAAGAGTACAGATAAGTACGTTCAAGTACTCTCGCGATCCCCCTTGCTTACCTAGCGTAGTCTTTTGGCGGAGACCTTAAATTGACATTCAAGTTATTTTGAACCCATTACTGTTGAACCCATTATTTTGAACCCATTACTAGTTTCAGTATTGTGATGTAGAGTGTCTAGAAAAGAGACCATGGCAAGTTAACAGCTGATCTCATAAATCAACACAGAGAACGTGTTTTTCTGGAACGAAGAGAAGGGTATGCATTGTACGTGTATAATACGTCAACAGACACAGAGCTAACGGAGGTAATGTGTCGTTTATATTGGTACATGAAGTGCGATATCATGGCTTTTGTCAAGCGAATCAGTGTCAATATTATGACTATGAGGGAAAATGGAGGAGACAAAAACAAAATTAGTAAGAAATGAAGAAAGACCTGAGGCTAAGAGTTAGAAACAAATTGCAACTGTTCGCATATGTTGTGTTTGTGGTATAGATCTTGTTTTGTTTCGAAAGTATACAAGAGTTGATCCACAAACAGCGACCAAACTGAACACAATTACTAAAAGTGAAACCATCATCGACTTCGATCTCTACACACAAAATATGCGGCATCTGTGAAGCGAGAGTTGAACTGCTTGAGAAAGAAAGAAAACGGTCTTCAACTCGGGGAGTAGGAACTGAAACAGTGTATACTAAAATATGCAAGTATCCCAGGTCCAGGGCAAGCACTGGACGATGCATGCGGCCAGAGCTGCGGGCGTTGCGTCAATGACAGTTCCGCTTGATGGCGTTGCTGCTGCAGCGGTGCAACGATTATGGTCGATACACAGACATGCAGGTGTATACTATTGCCTGGAAATTTGCACTTTTGCCATATCCCGTGCGAAGACTGACAAATTCATCCTACTCCCTCAATAACAGCCTTAAAGGGACTTAGTAACATTGTCCAAATCCTCAAAATAAAATTTTAATTATAGCGGTTCCATCATACCTTGTTGTATTCGTATTAACAATAAAATCGTGGGACATGTTTCGGTTTTTCAAATTTCCCTTTCGTTACAAAGATATGTACGATCGAAGTATTCAGATAAGAAAAACTCCGGGCGAGTTTTTCTTCTGTCTACAAAGTGAGTGCAGTGAGTTATTGAATATCACTTTGCATTTTCGCTCATTACTTGGCCATGCAATGTCCATTTGACTTGAAATTTTCACACAATACCCTGTGGACATATGAGATAACAATAATATACATTGCATCAACCATTCATCACTTTTTACACATGTCAACAAAGTTACTAGATCCCTTTAACGCTGCAACTTGCAATTCTCTGAACTTCGTAATTTGTAATTTCTTAGCTGCGTATTCTATACTCTTGTCAAGACAATTTCCACTCAAGATCGTTGGATTCGCCATCATTATCGCATCTATTATATTAATACGGTAAGCTTCAACCCCCCGAATCGCCTCCCACTCGAGATATTAGCGTCTTTTCGCTCTGCGACGAGAGTGCGGCTACGGGGGATTTAAATTAGCTTTGATCGTCCCCGTACTCTGGCTACCGTCGCGATCTATTTGCAGTTTCGCAATTCTGAATACGCGGGAGTTTCACTCGTTCCATTTATCATGCATGTTGTACTATTCCTGTCTTGGAATACTCTTCCAACAAATGCATTAGGTGCCAACTCGCTGGCGACCTTCAGAAGAGCATTTCCCGCCCTCGGCAATTAGGCCGAGGTCACACACTATATGTTTACTGTTCTGTTTTGTGTTGTCTTGTTTTGTTTTGTTTATTCGTTCCTCGGCATTATATCCGGACTTTTGGATCCTGCTGAGTATCGACGTAGAAGTAGAAAGTAGAAGTACTGTGCATGCAGCGCGTGTGTACGAATCAGTGCATGAAACACGTGAGGCAGCGAGCCTCGCCGTCCAAGCGCTCTGATTGGCTGATCACGTACCCGCGTAGCGGCTCTACGCCCGACGTTAATTCGGCGAACTACCGTCCTAGGTTTGGCCGCTATGGGGAAATTTTCGCTCTGAGTGCGACCCCCCGCTAAGATTAGCGTTGTAGCCATAGTCCCGTCGCCGAGCGAAAAGACGCTAACCTCACCCCGAGGATTCGGCGACTCCCCGACCGTCGCGATCGAAGGATATACGTTTTGCGGAGGACAATAAGGCATTCCCGAGTCGCTCCCGCCCCGTGGTCGTCGTCCAGATCGAAGAAAAGGGAAAGTCAGCAATGCCAATTGCCCGTTTAAGACGCCGAGCATTGACTAACGATTTAAAGCCAGTTCGTAATTACAATCTGCGCATGCGCAATACAAAGGTCAATCGTACCAATGCGGCATTCATCGAATTGAAAGGACTGGATAAGGTTCTTTACTTGTTATTCTTGAGTACATCGATTGGAAATTCCTTGTTGCGTAGGTTGATCAATTGTTCTCATGAAAGTAACAAAGGATATCCCATGACAACCATCTGCCACTCTGAACATGACTGCACAGAGTAAAAGCTTTATATCCTACCCATGATTGTAGAATTCAATGGTCAAGGGGTCAAACGACCCATATCCGGGTCCCATATGCTATCTACGAACTGGTCTATTTGCATAGCTCACTGACCTGCTGACCATCTTCTCTGGTCACTATCTATTCGCCCTACCGTACACGATACTATAATTGCGCCAGCTTGTGGTAAGATGTATTAAGTCCGCGAGCCCACATGCTTTGTACACAGCTGAGCGGGCGTGCAAAGTGCATTAAAGTGAATAAAGCAGGGTGGACAATGGTGGAGCAGGGGAGTTTTATACTCGACATCTTGCGGTAATTATGCCATCCGCGAAGAGAAGACGCCTGGGGGTGTGGGGGGGGGGGGGGGGGGGGGGTCATTTATTATGCAATGCATGTATTGACGGCTACTATTCCCTTCAACCATGGAACTCCCATATCCTTGCTTCAACGGAATATATCATCGGGTTTCACAAGAATATGACAAAATGTATACGCCGGAGAACTTAGATTGGATATGAAAAGTTTATGGGATGCATGTATATAGACGGCTACTATTCCCTTCAAAGGAATATATCATCGGGTTTCACAAGAATATGACAAAATGTATACGCCGGAGAACTTAGATTGGATATGAAACGTTCATATGGGACACGACGGGTTATGTGTCATGCAGGCAATTGGAGTCGCGGGGGGGGGGGGGGGGGGGGGGGGGGGGGTCAGCGGCGAAGCTACTGTATATTAGCAAGTACACGAACATAGTGTACTGTATTTAATTTAATACAAGCGGAACAAATTATGGACTCTATAAAATATGGGGGATAACTGAATAACTTTGCATGGGTACTAAACCATTATGATTTTGTTATACATTGGCCGGATATCGTTGGACGGGACCCTAATGCGTCGGGGCCCCGTCCAACGACGGGTTGTGGGGCGGGATTGAGTCGCCCGTGTTTATTTTGTCTTATAATATTTAAATTATGACTCTGGGAATAGTAAAGATTTAAAGTATCGTTATGTCATCATCGCCTCTCTCTCACAAAAACCCGCGGATTTCCGCGGGTACAGCTAGTATATATTACTGGCCTAATACACACAGTTGCGGAGCTCGGAGCACGACACGTAACGTCCCGTTTGTATGCATATTCATATACGAATTTGCATACCGGTACCGGTATTGCGCAGAACGACTATAATGGACGCTACGCGCATCTACCACAGAGTGGTAGATGAATACCGGTCTAATATAAGGTTTACATGTAAAATAAACAACAACAAATATTCAAAAAGAAAAAGGCCCTCGCTGCGCTCGGGTCTCGCGCTTCGCGCTCGGTTGGGTGTTCGCGCGGGGACCTTGACAAAAGGCTACCATCAGCATAGACTCCAAATCGTTTACGGTCCACCACAGACTGCATATGGTTTCATTGATTACGTAACTCGATACTCTGTATACTGACAAGCCGTTCATTGTTCCTCCCTCGTACGAAAAGCCTAGTTTGCCGTGATTTATTGCCTCGCTAAACAGCGTGGACTATTATCAAGAGCACAGATCCCTGCATCAGTGAACCCGCTCGCGTACCGATACTACCGGAGGAAGAAGAACAAGAATAATAAGAAGAAGGCATGCTTTCTTAATGGAAACCAAGTAGATTGCGCACAAAAAATACGAAAATCGCAAAGAAATTGAACGACACGATATATTTGTTTATATTTCCTGAAAGCTGAAAGTTTATTTCTTCAAATTATGTAAATTGTTATCACACTGATTAAAATAAATTACACGGGTTTGAAAAATGGTTGTAAAATACATTCGTCTGGTCGTATTTTCGCGAGTCAAATAACTGTATATACAGCAGGAGAGTCAGGTGAACGATTTGGAAGAGAGTATTGTGAAATAGTTGTATAGCGGACTGCATCAAAATGTTGGGGCGTAATGTGATGGAAAGGTTGAATTGAATTAAATTGAATTGAAAAGAGTTTATTAATCAAATGGTTGGCAGCCAAAGGCTGAATTGTACATGTGTTACATTTACAAAGTGCATGATACATATTCAAAGTTATAAAGTTTAAAAGGCAATAAGAAATATGCAAACAGCAAAATACACAATTATACATGTATAAGAAAAGAAAATGATCATACAAAGTTGAACTATAATATTGTTTAAAATACGAACAAGGTATAATGAAGAGCACTATTTTGAAATCTTAACCCTAAAAGGGCCGGGCTTTTTGAGGTCTTCAGCAGGCCGGCGGGGGCCATTATTGCTCCCCCCTAAGATCTCGGCCGCGGAGCGGCCGATCGACGTAAAATGTTGCACGCATGATATAGTGGAGCAGATAAGTGACTTTTTTCAGGGGAATCTTAATAAGTGAAGTTTATAGAATACAATGGTACTTTTTAAAAATTTTGAAAAATGCATTAATTTGCATATTTATGGTAATTTATGCAAATAAGTCATGACATTCATATTTTTACCCATAAATCATATATTCTTCATAATTAAACTCTGGTTTTCACTACATATATTCATTAGAGCATTTGTAATGATAATACGACAAAAGAATTTGGAAGAGCCCGGTTCTTCCTTATGTTTTCTATTGTTTTGTTAATTTCTTATGTATTTCTTTGTTTTTTTAAACTAATGTAATTTATTGTTTTTGTTGTTTATTTTATTTCTAACTATAATTGAACTATTTTGAATCCCCAAACCAACATGTAAACAACAGCAAATAACTAATGATACACCTCATTTTACGAAAATTGATATTTCTATATGTTTTGTACACAAATCACGAAATTGAGCGATTTTCGGGCTGACATGCATAGACAAAAGGTCACGTGACCTTGTAACGGTAGGTCCGATTTTAGTAATTTTTTTTTTTAAATGTGCGCAAGACCCGATAGAAAAAAGCCACCAAGCCGCGGCGTGTCATCGTACAGCGTTTTGGACCAATACAAAAAATTGCGGAGAGGGGGGGGGGGCCATTATGGCCCCCCGGCCCTATTAGGGTTAAAGTTTTACATTTAAAAGTGTCATATTTGTTCGAGTTTCTAAAATTGTATCTGTTTTCTCTTTTAACTGGTATCCAATCATTAAAAACAGGGTGTTTTTCTAAAGATATTACAAACTGTTCACAAAGTTGTTTTTTTCTTGCTTCCAATGTAATCAAATTGCACAATGAAAGAGCATTAACATATGTTATATAATCACCTCCAAATATTATTCTAAGGACTCTCTTTTGAATCCGTTCTAAAATCAATATTTGCTCTTGAGTAACATTTCCATTAAAAACCGGGACACAATAATCAAGAACTGGTCTTATGTATCCCATGTATATAATTAAAAGATCATTGCGTGGAAAATCAAATGATTTCAATCTACGAAGCATATACAATTTCCTATTACACCTTAAGATTGTATCTTTAATATGTAAGTCCCATTTGAGATTACTTTGAACAATGACCCCAAGAATTTTAGCAAATTCCACTGTATCTAATTCAACATTTCCAATGAGTAAATTTTCAAAAACTGGTGGTCGTTTCATAAAAGTAATAACCATCGCATGACATTTGGCTATATTAAGTTTCATATTATTTACACTTGTCCATTGTTTAAAGTTATTGAGAGATTCTGGCATTCTTGAAACTTGAGTACATTTTTACTATCAACAAGTGTAAGATCATCGACATACTTATAATATGATATACTTTCATCTTTACAAGCATCGTTTATAATTTTTTTTTTTAAGTACAGGGCCTAGTTTAGTTCCTTGGGGAACAACAGTATGAATCAATTGTGAGTCAGAAATGTTACCTTTATATTTTACACATTCGGTCCTATTTTGTAAAAAAATAACTACTAATGAAATTACACAAGGCCTGACATTCAAGTAAATTAATTTGCTAATCAAAGTGTTATGGTCTATTCGATCAAAAGCCTATGACAGATCAGTTAAAACTAATGTAGAAATAGACTTGGTTGAATCAACATTTCCATACAATTGGTGTAGCAATTTAATCAAATAATGACAAGTTGATAAGGGAGAAAGTGGAGCACAAACGCAAGGGGAAGAGGGAGCGACAATTGTCCAGCTCCTAAACGTCAACATGCTCCTAAGCGTCAACATAGCTCCCTAGCTACTGAAAATGAAGTTCGGACAGTGTAGTGGGTACGGTACGGTGCTTCCCATGTCACACACTCGTTCTCGCGTACGATTTGAGAGCGTGTGTGCCTATGTGTGGATTATAGCCGTAATACGGCCCTGGTCTGCTGTATACACTGACCTATGGTCAGTGGCTGTATAGTATTGCACTATTTGATGTGCGGGCGGGGGGGGGGGGGGGGGGGGGGTCATTTAAATACAGAGCTCTATCAATATCCAACATAGGTTATCCTTCACTTCGCTAACTTCAGTCAATGGTCCAAATGGGCGTTACAAGTCCTGCATGCATGCATGAACGCGCGCGCGCACGGGTTTAAAGTGGCACAGTGGCTATTGAAACCACAATACATGTACTTATTATATAATGGTATGAAATGAACAATAATAACCTCCTTGGTTAAATATGAACAGATTACGGGAGGAGGGGGGAAGGGGGAGGGCATGACAAGGTTTCATGGATGGCCAAGGGGGGGGGGGGGGGGTGGGGGGGGGTAAGATCTGGATAAGGAAATATGGCTATGGCGAGGCAAGGGGGGGGGGGTGGGGGGGGTTAGGTCTGGATAAGGAAATATGGCTATGGCGAGGCAAGGGGGGGGGGGGGTAGGTCTCGATAAGGATATAAAGCAGTATATATTACCTCCTTGGTTTTAGGTTTTTAAAATTAAATATGAACAGATTATGGGACTAGTGTAGGGAGGGGGGAAAGGGGCAGGGCATGACAAGGTTTCATGGATGGCTAGGGAGAGCCAAGGGGGGGGGGGGGGGGGGGGGTAGGTCTGGAAAGGGAATATAAAGCAGTATATATTACCTCCTTGGTTTTAGGTTTTTTTAATTATATATGTACAGATTATGGGACAAGTGTAGGGAGGGGGGAAGGGGCAGGGCATAACAAGGTTTCATGGATGGCCAAGGGGCGGGGGGGGGGGTGGGTGGGGGTTAGGTCTGGATAAGGAAATATGGCTAGGGCGAGCCAAGGGGGGGGGGGGGGTTAGGTCTGGATAAGGGAGTAAAAAGCAGTATATATTACCTCCTTGGTTTTTTATATTTTTTTTTATTAAATATGAACAGATTACGGGAGGAGGGGGGACGGGGGAGGGCATAACAAGGTTTCATGGATGACCAGGGGGGGGGGGGGGGGTCCAAATGGGCGTTACAAGTCCTGCATGCATGCATGAACGCGCGCGCGCACGGGTTTAAAGTGGCACAGTGTCTATTGAAACCACAATACATGTACTTATTATATAATGGTATGAAATGAACAATAATAACCTCCTTGGTTAAATATGAACAGATTACGGGAGGAGGGGGGAAGGGGGAGGGCATGACAAGGTTTCATGGATGGCCAAGGGGGGGGGGGGGGTGGGGGGGGGGGTTAGGTCTGGATAAGGAAATATGGCTATGGCGAGGCAAGGGGGGGGGGGGGGGTGGGGGGGGTTAGGTCTGGATAAGGAAATATGGCTATGGCGAGGCAAGGGGAGGGGGGGGGGGTAGGTCTCGATAAGGATATAAAGCAGTATATATTACCTCCTTGGTTTTAGGTTTTTAAAATTAAATATGAACAGATTATGGGACTAGTGTAGGGAGGGGGGAAAGGGGCAGGGCATGACAAGGTTTCATGGATGGCTAGGGAGAGCCAAGGGGGGGGGGTAGGTCTGGAAAGGGAATATAAAGCAGTATATATTACCTCCTTGGTTTTAGGTTTTTTTAATTATATATGTACAGATTATGGGACAAGTGTAGGGAGGGGGGAAGGGGCAGGGCATAACAAGGTTTCATGGATGGCCAAGGGGCGGGGGGGGGGGGGGTGGGGGGTTAGGTCTGGATAAGGAAATATGGCTAGGGCGAGCCAAGGGGGGGGGGGGGGGTTAGGTCTGGATAAGGGAGTAAAAAGCAGTATATATTACCTCCTTGGTTTTTTTAATTTTTTTAATTAAATATGAACAGATTACGGGAGGAGGGGGGACGGGGGAGGGCATAACAAGGTTTCATGGATGACCAGGGGGGGGGGGGGGGGGGGGTTATGTCTGGATAAGGAAATATGGCTAGGGCGAGCAAGGGGGGGGGGGTAGGTCTGGATAAGGGAGTATAAAGGGTTTTAGGATTTTTTTAAATTAAATATCAACAGATTATGGGACTAGTGTAGAGAGGGGGGAAAGGGGCAGGGCATAACAAGATTTCACGGATGGCTACTTCTACTTCTACTTGGGTACTCGACAGGGTCCATCAGTCAGGACGTAGAGTCGAGGGGAACCGGTGAGGTGTCCCATTAATTGCCGATTGAGGCAACTGCTCCCGCAAAGGCTTCTAGTGATGTAGAAGCCAAGATATTATTGGGGAGCGCATTCCATGCTGTTACAGTTTGTGGGAAGTAGGAGTTATGGTAAAGCTGAGTTCGAGTATGTATATGCTTGAGCTTATTTGGGTGGTATTGTCTGGTGATGCTTGGGGCCATTGGTGTGTGGAGTTGGTCAGGTGTAATTGCTACCATGCCATTCTGAATTTTGTAGGGGGAGCCAAGGGGGGGGGGGGGGGGGGGGGGTAGGTCTGGAAAGGGAATATAAAGCAGTATATATTACCTCCTTGGTTTTAGGTTTTTTTTATTATATATGTACAGATTATGGGACTAGTGTAGGGAGGGGGGCAGGGCATAACAAGGTTTCATGAATGGCCAAGGGGGGGGGGGGGGGGGGGGGGGTTGGGTCTGGATAAGGAAATATGGTTAGGGTGACCGAAGGGGGGGGGGGGGCGGTAGGTCTGGATAAGGAAGTATAAAGCAGTATATATTACCTCCTTGGTTTTAGTTTTTTTAATTATATATGTACAGATTATGGGACTAGTGTAGGGAGGGGGGCAGGGCATAACAAGGTTTCATGAATGGCCAAGCGGGGGGGGGGGGGGGGGTTGGGTCTGGATAAGGAAATATGGTTAGGGTGACCGAAGGGGGGGGGGGGGGCGGTAGGTCTGGATAAGGAAGTATAAAGCAGTATATATTACCTCCTTGGTTTTAGTTTTTTTTAATTAAATATGAACAGATTATGGGACTAGTGTAGGGAGGGGAGAAGGGGCAGGGCATAACAATGTTTCATGGATGGCCAAGGGGGGGGGGGGGGGGGGGGGGGTTAGGTCTTGATAAGGAAATATGGCTAGGGGAGCCAAGGGGGGGGGGATATGTCTGGATAAGGGAGTATAAATCAGTATATAATAACCTCCTTGGTTTTAGGTTTGTTTTAAATTAAATATGAACAGATTATGGGACTAGTGTAGGGAGGGGGAAAGGGGCAGGGCATAACAAGGTTTCATGGATGGCTAGGGGGAGCCAAGGGGGGGGGGGGGGGGGTGGGGGGAGGATAGTTCTGGAAAGGGAATATAAAGCAGTATATATTACCTCCTTGGTTATAGGGTTTTTTATCAAATATGTACAGATTATGGGACTAGTGTAGGGGGGAAGTGGCAGGGCATAACAAGGTTTCATGGGTGGCTAGGGGAGTCAAGGGGGGGGGGGGGTATGTCTGGACAAGGAAATATGGTTAGGGCGATCCAAGGGGGGGGGGTAGGTCTGGATAAGGGAGTATAAAGCAGTATATATTACCTCCTTGGTTTTAGTTTTGTATTATTAACTATGTGCAGATTATGGGACTAGTGTAGGGAGGGGGAAGGGGCAGGGGATAACAAGGTTTCATGGATGGCTAGGGGGAGCCAAGGGGGCGGGGTAGGTCTGGAAAAGGGAACATAAGTCAGTATATATATTACCTCCTTGGTTTTAAATTTTGTTTATTATTAAATATGAACAGATTATGGGACTAGTATAGGGAGGAGGGAAGGGGCAGGGCATAAAAAGGTTTTATGGATGGCTAGGGGTCAGGTAGGGATCTATGTATTTCCATTTATTGATTATCGATTGACATCTGAGAAGTAGTGGCCTCCTGGCCCGAGGCGTTTTATTGCTTTAAAACCGATGACAAGGACATATATAGAAATAGATGTATTTTATTGGAGTATATAGCAGTATAAAAAAATAAAAAAAAATACTTAGACCACCGGGGCCAGGTAGGGACCTATGTATTTCCCTTTATTGATTATTAATTGACATCTGAGAAGTAGTGGCCTCCTGGCCCCAGCCGTTTTATGGTCTTAAAACCGATGATAAGAAAATATAAAGCAATAGATCTATTTTATTGGAGTATATAGCAAAACAAAAAAAATAAATAAAATACTTAGACCACCGGGGCCAGGTAGGGACCTATGTATTTCCATTTATTGATTATCAATTGACATCTGAGAAGTGGTGGCTTCCTGTCCCCAGCCGTTTTATTGCTTTAAAACCGATGATAAGAAAATATGTAGAACTAGATATATTTTATCGGAGTATATATCAATACAAACAAATAAATAAAATACTTAGACCACCGGGGCCAAGTAGGGACCTATGTATTTCCATTCATTGATTATCGATTGACATCATTCTGTGAAGTGGTGGCCTCTTGGCCCCAGCCGTTGCATTGCCATAAACCCGACGACAAGGAAATATATAGAAATAGATGTATTTTATTGGAGTATATAGCAGTATAAAAAATAAAATAAAATACATAGACCATCGGAGCCAGGTACGGACCTATGTATTTCCCTTTATTGATTATCAATTGACATCTGAGAAGTAGTGGCCTCCTGGCCACAGCCGTTTTATGGACTTAAAACCGATGATAAGAAAATATATAGCAATAGATGTATTTTATTGGAGTATATAGCAAAACAAAAAATTCAATAAAATACTTAGACCACCGGGGCCAGGTAGGGACCTCTGTATTTCCATTTATTGATTATCAATTGACATCGGAGAAGTGGTGGCTTCCTTGCCCCAGCCGTTTTATTGCTTTAAAACCGATGATAAGAAAATATATAGAAATAGATGTATTTTATCGGAGTATATATCAATACAAAAAATTCAATAAAATACTTACACCACCGGGGCCAAGTAGGGACCTATGTATTTTCATTCATTGATTATCGATTGACATCTGTGAAGTGGTGGCCTCCTGGGCCCAGCCGTTTCATTTCTTTAAACCCGACGACAAGGAAATATATAGAAATAGATGTATTTTATTGGAGTATATAGCAATATAAAAAATTAAATTAAATACTTAGACCACCGGGGCCAGGTAGGGACCTATGTATTTCCATTCATTGATTGTCGATTGACATCTGTGAAGTGGTGGCCTCCGGGCCCCAGCCGTTTTATTGCTTTAAAACCGATGACAAGGATATAGAAATAGATGTATGTTATTTGAGTATATACCAAAACAAAAAATAAAATAAAATATTTAGACGCCTGGGGTCAAGTAGAGTTATATGTATTTCCAATTATTGATTATCAATTGACATCTGAGAAGTAGTGGCCTCTTGGCCACAGCCGTTTTATTGCTTTAAAATCGATGATAAGAAAATATGTAGAACTAGATATATGTTATCGGAGTATATATCAATACAAAAAAATAAATAAAATACTTAGACCACCGGGGCCAGGTAGGGACCTATGTATTTCCCTTTATTGATTATCAACTGACATCTGAGAAGTAGTGGCCTCCTGGACCCAGCCGTTTTATTGCTTTAAAACCGATGACAAGGAAATATATAGAAATAGATGTATTTTATTGGAGTATATAGCAGTATACAAAATAAAATAAAATACTTAGACCACCGGGGCCAGGTAGAGACCTATGTATTTCCCTTTATTAATTATCAATTGACATGTGAGAAGTGGTAGCCTCTTGGCCACAGCCGTTTTATTGCTTTAAAACCGATGATAAGAAAATATGTAGATTTAGATATATTTTATCGGAGTATATATCAATACAAAAAAATTAAAAAATATTTAGACCACCGGGGCCAGGTAGGGACCTATGTATTTCCCTTTATTGATTATCAACTGACATCTGAGAAGTAGTGGCCTCCTGGACCCAGCCGTTTTATTGCTTTAAAACCGATGACAAGGAAATATATAGGAATAGATGTATTTTATTGGAGTATATAGCAATATAAAAAAGGAAATACAATACTTAGACCCCCGGAGCCAGGTAGGGGGATCTATGTATTTCCATTTATTGATTATCAATTGACATCTGAGAAGTGGTAGCCTCTTGGCCACAGCCGTTTTATTGCTTTAAAACCGATAATAAGAAAATATATAAAAATAGATGTATTTTATTGGAGTATATAGCAGTATAAAAAATAAAATAAAATACTTAGACCACCGGGGCCAGATAGGCACCTATGTATTTCCCTTTATTGATTATCAATTGACATGTGAGAAGTGGTAGCCTCTTGGCCACATCCGTTTTATTGCTTTAAAACCGATGACAAGGAAATATATAGAAATAGATGTATTTTATTGGAGTATATAGCAGTATAAAAAATACAATACAATACTTAGACCACCGGGGTCAGGTAGGGACCTATGTATTTCCCTTTATTGATTATCAATTGCCATCGGAGAAGTGGTGGCCTCCTAGCCCCAGCCGTTGTATTGCTTTAAAACCGATGATAAGAAAATATATAGAAATAGATGTATTTTATGGGAGTATATAGCAAACAAAAAATAAAATAAAATACTTAGACCACCGGGGCCAGGTAGGGACCTATGTATTTCCATTTATTGATTATCAATTGCCATCGGAGAAGTGGTGGCCTCCTAGCCCCAGCCGTTTTTATTGCTTTAAAACCGATGATAAGAAAATATATAGAAATAGATGTATTTTATTGGAGTATATAGCAGTATAAAAAATACAATACAATACTTAGACCACCGGGGCCAGGTAGGGACCTATGTATTTCCCTTTATTGATTATCAATTGCCATCGGAAAAGTGGTGGCCTCCTAGCCCCAGCCGTTGTATTGCTTTAAAACCGATGACAAGAAAATATATAGAAATAGATGTATTTTATTGGAGTATATAGCAGTATAAAAAATAAAATAAAATACTTAGACCACCGGGGTTCCCTTTATTGATTATCAATTGACATGTGAGAAGTGGTAGCCTCTTGGCCACATCCGTTTTATTGCTTTAAAACCGATGACAAGGAAATATATAGAAATAGATGTATTTTATTGGAGTATATAGCAGTATAAAAAATACAATACAATACTTAGACCACCGGGGCCAGGTAGGGACCTATGTATTTCCCTTTATTGATTATCAATTGCCATCGGAGAAGTGGTGGCCTCCTAGCCCCAGCCGTTGTATTGCTTTAAAACCGATGATAAGAAAATATATAGAAATAGATGTATTTTATGGGAGTATATAGCAAACAAAAAATAAAATAAAATACTTAGACCACCGGGGCCAGGTAGGGACCTATGTATTTCCATTTATTGATTATCAATTGCCATCGGAGAAGTGGTGGCCTCCTAGCCCCAGCCGTTGTATTGCTTTAAAACCGATGATAAGAAAATATATAGAAATAGATGTATTTTATTGGAGTATATAGCAGTATAAAAAATACAATACAATACTTAGACCACCGGGGCCAGGTAGGGACCTATGTATTTCCCTTTATTGATTATCAATTGCCATCGGAGAAGTGGTGGCCTCCTAGCCCCAGCCGTTGTATTGCTTTAAAACCGATGATAAGAAAATATATAGAAATAGATGTATTTTATGGGAGTATATATCAATACAAAAAAATAAATAAAATACTTAGACCACCGGGGCCAGGTAGGGACCTATGTATTTCCCTTTATTGATTATCAACTGACATCTGAGAAGTAGTGGCCTCCTGGACCCAGCCGTTTTATTGCTTTAAAACCGATGACAAGGAAATATATAGAAATAGATGTATTTTATTGGAGTATATAGCAGTATAAAAAATACAATACAATACTTAGACCACCGGGGCCAGGTAGGGACCTATGTATTTCCCTTTATTGATTATCAATTGCCATCGGAGAAGTGGTGGCCTCCTAGCCCCAGCCGTTGTATTGCTTTAAAACCGATGATAAGAAAATATATAGAAATAGATGTATTTTATGGGAGTATATAGCAAACAAAAAATAAAATAAAATACTTAGACCACCGGGGCCAGGTAGGCACCTATGTATTTCCATTTATTGATTATCAATTGCCATCGGAGAAGTGGTGGCCTCCTAGCCCCAGCCGTTTTATTGCTTTAAAACCGATGATAAGAACATATATAGAAATAGATGTATTTTATGGGAGTATATAGCAAAACAAAAAATAAAATAAAATACTTAGACCACCGGGGCCAGGTAGGGACCTATGTATTTCCATTTATTGATTATCAATTGCCATCGGAAAAGTGGTGGCCTCCTAGCCCCAGCCGTTTTATTGCTTTAAAACCGATGATAAGAAAATATATAGAAATAGATGTATTTTATCGGAGTATATATCAATACAAAAAATTAAATTAAATACTTAGACCACCGGGGCCAGGTAGGGACCTATTTATTTCCATTTATTGATTATCAATTGACATCTGAGAAGTAGAGGCCTCCTGGCCCCAGCCGTTTTATTGCTTTAAAACCGATGACAAGGATATATATATATAGAAATAGATGTATGTTATTTGAGTATATACCAAAACAAAAAATGAAATAAAATACTTAGACGCCTGGGGTCAAGTAGAGTTATATGTATTTCCAATTATTGATTATCAATTGACATCTGAGAAGTAGTGGCCTCTTGGCCACAGCCGTTGTATTGCTTTAAAACCGATGACAAGGAAACATATAGAAATAGATGTATGTTATTTGAGTATATAGCAATATAAAACATGAAATAAAATACTTAGACCTCCGGGGCTAGGGAGGGATCTATGTATTTCCATTTATTGATTATCAATTTACATCTGAGAAGTGGTGGCCTCTTGGCCACAGCCGTTTTATTGCTTTAAAACCGATGATAAGAAAATATATAGAAATAGATGTATTTTATCGGAGTATATATCAATACAAAAAATTCAATAAAATACTTAGACCACCGGGGCCAGGTAGGGACCTATTTATTTCGATTTATTGATTATTGATTGACATGTGAGAAGTAGTGGCCTCCTGGCCCCAGCCGTTTTATTGCTTTAAAACCGACGACAAGGAAATATATAGAAATAGATGTATTCTATTGGAGTATATAGCAGTATAAAAAATAAAATAAAATACTTAGACCATCGGAGCCAGGTACGGACCTATGTATTTCCCTTTATTGATTATCAATTTACATCTGAGAAGTGGTGGCCTCTTGGCCACAGCCGTTTTATTGCTTTAAAACCGATGATAAGAAAATATATAGAAATAGATGTATTTTATTTGAGTATATAGCAGTATAAAACATTAAATAAAATACATAGACCATCGGAGCCAGGTACGGACAAAATGCGCGGCTATAGCCGCGAATTTTGTTGCTATTTTGAACCCCCGTAAGTGATTTTTGTTCACTTCTTTCACTGCTAGAAGTGAACAAAAATCGCATACGGGGGTTCAAAATAGCAAAAAAAATCGCCGCTTAACAAACTATGCATAATGTTTAACTTGTATACTGGATCACGTATTATATACATTTATAAATGTTATTTTCGTTTTAATTGTGTATAAGTTGACTGCATTCCTGCATATCCTGTTCTCATTTGAATGTCTTCCTCTTCTCTTTTATCTTCTTTTCCTTTCTGCATACCGGTATTTTTATTGACTTATAATTTGCAGAAGAAGAAGGATGATAATATAGAGAAATGTGAAGAATTTATGTCAACTGTTGAAAAGCGCAAAACGTGATAAGTGATTAATAAAATGTGTATTTGTGTGATCGGATAATTATGTCTATAAAATAATGAGCATATAGTGGAGTTATAATTATTAGTTTGTTAATATGAAACAGTGCAGATTTTAGCTACTAAAATTAATTTTGACCAAAACTCAACAATCTTTTAAAGTAATCACTGGTAAGATAATCTTTCGAAAGGAAATTAGGCCATCGGTATAATCTTTAACCATCTTACGTGACGTATGACAATTTTGTATGCAACTGAACCACTCTTTGATTGGTTGTATCCCCCAGCTCTATCAAGCCTCACCAAGGATCCCCCATTTGGCGTCAGAGAGATGAGAGGGATAAATGAATCATTAAATATTTAGTTCACAGAAGTATAGAAAGGGAAAGGCGGACAATAGCGTGCGGTTTTCGCCTCCGCAGCTAGCCAATAATGTGATCCCCGCCATGTTAAAGGGATCTAGTAACGGGGCTGTCACACATTCGCGGTGCCAACACGGATGACCACGGATCCAGTGCCGGTTTCAGTACGGTCCAAATACGGTACGAACACGGAGAAGTACGGAACGAACACGGAGAAGTACGGTGTCTATACGGATAAGCAAGGACGCAACACGGACCTCGCCGGAGAACCACGTAGTGAACACGGAGCACACGGAAGAGCCCCGGAAGAGCATGGATCGAGCGCCGATGTGAATACGGAGAAGTGCGGTGTCTACACGGATACGCAAGGAAGCAACACGGACGTCGCCGGCGAACCACGCCGGCCGGAGTGACCCCGGAGGACAGTAGGATAAACTATATTCTAGAGTTGCATTGCCCTTTAAATATTATGAAAACATTCAAATACAAAAAATACGTTTTGTCCCCGAACTATAAGTGACCTTACACCAGAAAACGACCGTTATGTCGCTGTGGTAATTTCTCTTTTATTAGCTAAAATAGTCAAGTTTTGTTCAAAATATGAGATTTAAGGATTTTGGTATTTCCTGAATAAGCATATTTTAATCTAGCTTCTGTAACATTTTGAGCGTCGGAAATCATGTTTAAATGTTATTTTTTCATCTAATAAATGTGATCTTATTACAGCGCTTTAATGGAAACTGATCTTTTAAATGGCCAGTTTCTCCCTTATTTTAAAAATGCTTCAGCCATATTCCAAATCTTTGGTATTCATTTTGAGAGGGTTTGCTTTGTCCAAATATGACGAATGATATACCATTTTAAAGGTAATGACTTCTATTTTAATGTTTTATGAAAAGCAGCACAATCAGTTTTCCCGACCTATTGGTTGTTTTGTGGTGTAAGGTCAGCACTCCCCGGGACGCGCATTGTGTGATAGGGATAAAGTGGATGATCTAGTGTGTTGTCTCCTTTGAAAAGATAAGGCCATCAGTGCATATTTTGCAACTTAATAGTTGTTTATGAAACCGAAAAAGTTCGCAGTTATGTCACCCCACAAAAGTAATTCTTATCAAAGTACCCAACTCCCCCACCCCCACGCCATGCCATTCGATAGGATTGATTAGAAATTTGGACAAACACTTCAAGTAAGAAAATAATTGTTTTGTCCTTCGAACTATAAGCAATCCTCATCAAGTCCCTTGCATTGTGTGTGAGGGATATTAAGTAGATGATCTATCTCCTTTGAAAAGATAAGGTCATTAGACCATATCTTGCATTTACTTACTGCTTTACTAAGCTGCTTAAAACCTGAACAACGTTATGTATCAGTAGTTATCTCATGATTATTTGCAAAAAATAGTACATGTACATTTTTATTGACGTATAATTTGCAGAAGAAGAAGGATGAGAATATAGAGAAATGTGAAGAATTTATGTCACTTTTTGTGGTTAAAATGTCTGTGGTTAAAATTATCAACGTGTTTGACGTTACTGGGAGTTGTACTATACGTAAAAGTTGGTGAAACAGGTGTTTGCTTTTCGTTTTCAAGAATCTTATTGGACAAGGGGAAATAGCTTTGCACACGACCCGATTATTGTCCTGACCAGTGGGCATGCATGGTGTGGCGAGATGCGGTCAACCCTGTAATGTCTGAACCTTCACAAACACACTCACACACATGCACACGCAACGAGGTTTTGTGCGTCTGGCGCCAAAACTGTTCAATAATAATGTAACAGCCCAGCTAAGAACTAGAAAGTTAAAAAGAAGGTAAGTCGGTATAAAAAGTCACAATCATGATAATTTTGGTTTTGGCTTTGTCCCATGCATACTAGGGTCCCATCATTACGTAATAACGTTCTCTGATTTTGAAAGGATGTGTAGTAAACCATTACAAGAAATTAAAGTACGGATTGAGATGGCAGCCCCCTCTAAGTATATAAGAATATACAAATATTCATAACAGGGGCGTAAACAAATTCGACATGGTTGATTTGATATGGTCTTTTGTTGCACTACTCTAAGAAGGAGACAAATTCTGAGGTATAAGTGCCTTGACTGAAGGAAGGAGAACTAACGAGATCGATTTATTCTAAAAAACAAATCAAAAACCGCCCGACATAAATGACCTACTTTACTTTAAAACCTTTCTATTGCCATGTAGACAAGATTCTTGTCGAATGTATATCGCTTTTATACCTGCCTAGTGGCCCGGGTGAGAAGTTAGGGATCAACAACCTGTCGTTGTTATTGCTGCAAAGAGGTTGGTTATACATGTCTATCGAGTAAGGTTTCAAATTAAAGGGTAGTTAAGTTTTGGTAAAGAGAGTGCAGTTTTGGTCAAACTGAATTTTAGTAACCATAGTAACCAAAACCTGCACTATTACATTACAAACTAACAGTTATAAATCCACCATGCTCGAAAGGAATACAACATTACAAATAACTAAGTAAAAAGCCCGTTATCATTCAAAAAGAGGGCACTTTCTAAACACTCATCGGTTTCAATCATTATTGTGCATGTGATGTTTTGTTGAAATAGTGATTAGATAGAGAGATAATCAACAACTATTTAAAAACCTCTTTTGTACATTAATTGAAAAGAGGAAGCATTAAAACAAAAAAATCACGACTGGTTCGAAATTATCGAATAATTTTCTGGCCCCACATTTATTACAAATGGTTATGTTTATGTATATTTCAGCCATTTGTGAACCGATTTTGATCAAATAAAGTGTATTTTGCCTTTAAATTTGTATGCTCTTTCGAATCTGACTCAGTTTTCACTATCTCACGAAAATTGTATTTTGTGTAGCGCCTTCTATACCAAAACTCAACTATCCCTATAACTTTTTCCAAGACCTGGCATTCCAGTGGCTACAATTTCTTTACGTTGATACACTTTTCTTGTGGATTTGATTTGCCGAATAATTAATATTAATAATAACAAACAGGCACACACAAACACACTTGTCAATTAATGTACTGTAATGATGGTAATAATTTTAATTGATGTGATATATGTCTTACCAACAAGAGTTGTATTTCAATGCGTTAAATAATTATGTCTGAAATTATTAGAAGGTGGCAACATTTTATGTTAAACAAACATTTCAATTTGTTTCCAATTTTATGCAAGGCTATCAATGAAAAAAGTTAAGCAAAATCACTTACGGGGGTTCAAAATAGCAAAAAGAAAATCGCCGCTTCGCGGGTATCACTGAAAAAAGTGAAAAAAAAATCACTTAGGGGGGTTCAAAATAGCAACAAAATTCGTCGCTTCGCGGCTAGCAGTGAAAAAAGTGAACAGAAATCACTTAGGGGCGTTCAAAATAGCAACAACAAAAATCGCCCCTTCGCGGCTATATGAAAAAAGTTAAACAAAATCACTTACGGGGGTTCAAAATAGCAAAAAGAAAAACGCCGCTTCGCGGCTATAATCACTGAAAAAGTGAACAAAAATCACTTAGGGGCGTTCAAAATAGCAACACAAAAATTTAAAAAATTCGCCGATTCGCGGCTATTGAACATCGTCATTGGGTCAAACCCCTCCCTTAGCAAAAAGCTAGATCCGCCTCTGATAATGACAGAAAAAGACAGAAAGAAGGAGAAGAAAAAGAAGAATATGTAGCCTATATATATATATATAAACGAATATATATCTCAGCACCCCGGTGAAAAAAATCGTTCCCAGGGCCCTGGTACACATTGTGTCTGGCAAAAACAAAACACATGTTTTCTTTTTAAACTGCATGACTGGGGATCGCGCCCCCATGTTGCCATATAATAACATTAAAACAAAGGAGCATTGCCCCCTCTTATTCAATATGTGAAAGTTGATACTAAAGCATATCATTTTGATAGTGCTAAACTAAAAGTCCAAAATCTTCTAGGGGCTGCGCCCCCTGGAACCCACATTAAGGTTATTTTTACCCAGTCCCGCCCCTGTACTCATTGAATATTTTTATTCCGGACTTCTCTCTATGCCCACTAAAATTGAGCTAACTATACATAGATAACTGTATAGTCCTTCCCGAGCCAATGTTGGCACATAATGCGGCGCCTACTTCCGATTCCATTAGCCCTAGGCCACACGTCTACTAAATCTAGCGAAAGCTACAGAAGGGGGCCAGTCCTCCGGTAACTCGTGTGATTTTCCTTCTCCATTCTATGCAGATCGCCTGGCGAGAAGTGAGAAGGTAGCATTGTAGCATTTTTTAAAGTCTTTTGTATGACCCGGTCTGGGTTCGAACCCGGGACGTCCCGTGCATGAGGCGGACACTCTAACCGCTACGCCATCATGCTCGGTATTTACATACAGACAACATCTTTATTTCTGGATATTACTGCACCCAAAGCTTCCGGGGGCTCCGCCCCCTGGACCCCCAATAAGATTCCTAATGTGGGTATTCCTTGACTGATTCTATTCATGGTTCCATACTTAGTCAAAGCCTTCCTCATAAATGCATGATGCTTGCAATGTCCACTTAATAATCTTCAAATTTGTTAAACAGCTAAATCAAAAAGCTTTTGGGGCCCCCTACCACCCCCCCCCCCCCCCCAGTCATAAAAACAGGGCACGCTGTTGGGTTGTCGCTTCGCTCCCTCGACAAAAATTGTCAAAATCACGTATCATTCCCCCCCCCCCCCCCCCCCCAATGGCAAGAAGAAATCGACGCCTATGCCTCAAAGCAACCCGCAATAAAAGACCCACAAGCTAGATGTGCACTTCTACCTCTGTTCCATGACAAGTCTGCCACGCCAGCCATGATCAAGCATGCGATGGATGTCCAGAGAAAAGCTATGGAATATCTAAATCCAGGACAAATCCAAGTCACTACATTTGACCAACCACTTTGTGCTCTTGCAAAGTTTGTATAATGGAAATGGCCTGACACACAGAAATTGCCCTTTGATGTACCCTTGGTGATCTTCTCGAGAGTTCCGGCTGGACAACAGAGGCGCAGGTAGCATCTGTTGGCACAACAGACTCTTTCCTGAAAGCGGCTCACCTTACTCGAACCCGGCATGCTCGATCAAGTCTCTCTCTTGACTTTGCATAATTTGCAGCAGGAGGCGTTCATGCTCACCAAATGCCCCAATGATGAACAATCAGCCACGGTGCTGAGGAAGAACCCTACTTTCATGTTCTGGGACCAGATTATGAAATATGAAACCCTCATTCTCATCTTCATCAGAGCTCACAGAGAGAAACACTTTCCACTGTATGTGGAGGTCCTAGTAGAGCTGACCCCATTGTTCTTCGAATTGGACCATGCAAACTATTCCGGGTAGACGCCTGTCCACATCAGAGATAGGAATCAGAGATGGAATTTGAGCAGCACTTAAGTCAGGTTCTCTCCAAAACATCAAACAAATTTTCTTTGATCCCATACGACCAGGCTCATGAGCAAGAGAACAAGATTGTGAAATGTGCAGGTGGCGCTCAGTGGCGGATCTAGGGAGGGGGGTTTAGGGGGTTTAACCCCCCCCCCCCCCCCCCCCTTGGGCTGCCAAGTGAAAATGTATCAGTGAAAAAAGTGAGAAAAAAAATCACTTACGGGGGTTCAAAATAGCAAAAAACCCCACCCCCCTTAGCAAAAAGCTAAATCGTCATTGGGTAAACCCCCCCCCCCCCCCCTTAGCAAAAAGCTAGATCCGCCCCTGGCGCTATTGGACTCCTGGAAAACCCGCTGCTCTGAGACGATAGATGTTCTCCGGACCAGAGATGGCTAGAATGTTGAAAGAGTTAAATAACATTTCTATATTTTGAAGGACTTTTCCCTTATGTCTTCATTGTTTCTGGGGTACAGCGCCCCATCTCCTGCTGGAGGTCCCGGCCCCTGTCACCGAGTGGCATAGGGGATGGGGTGTGCCCCCAATAAATGTATAACAGGAAAAAAAGTGTGCTCATACATAACTTAAAGAGAAATATGAAGTGTGCCCCCCTAAAATTATACTTGATGTGTTCCTCCCCCCCCCCCCCCCCCAAACACACAAAACAAAGTTTATTCACCCCACTACTTCTAATCTGGGATCATTTACTGTTATGATTTTACATACAAAAGTAACTCAACCCGGCAAAAAAAAAAAAAAAAGCCACCCCCAAAAAACGCCCCCCCCAAAAAAAAAACGCCCCTCTCCCCCCCCCCCCCCCCAAAAAAAAAGTCACTGGTTTTGATCAAGTTATTTCAAAACCTTAAAACATTTCATTTTAGATCATCAAATGTAATTGAATGAAGAATAATTACTGTGATTTTACATTATATATCAATTGGGGGCTCCGGTACAGCGCCCCCGCCCCCAACGCCCCAAAACGCAATTTTTGGCTTGGGCTACCCCTCTAATATTGTTTAGTAGGTTTAGTATTTCATTTTAGATCATCAAATGTAATTGAATGAAGAATAATTACTGTGATTTTACATTATATATCAATTGGGGGCTCCGGTACAGCGCCCCCGCCCCAACGCCCCTAAACGTAATTTTTTGCTTGGGCTACCCCTCTAATATTGTTTAGTAGGTCAAAAGGAAGCTCTGTGTCAAAAATGGCGCTTTTATCCGGCCGGTAACAATAATTTCACTAAGCCACCTGACTAATGTTGGATATTGATAGAGCTCTGTATTTAAATGACCCCCCCCCCCCCCCCCCCGCCCGCACATCAAATAGTGCAATACTATACAGCCACTGACCATAGGTCAGTGTATACAGCAGACCAGGGCCGTATTACGGCTATAATGCACACATAGGCACGCACGCTCTCAAATCGTACGCGAGAACGAGTGTGTGACATGGGAAGCACCGTACCGTACCCACTACACTGTCCGAACTTCATTTTCAGTAGCTAGGGAGCTATGTTGACGCTTAGGAGCATGTTGACGTTTAGGAGCTGGACAGATGATAAACAAACCGAAAAAACAACAACATTAATTGAGTTAGAAGTCATACATACATAATGTTTAAAGGGGTAGTACAGTTTTGGTAAGGCTGAACTTTAGTAACCAAGCCTGGACAGTAACATTATAAACTAATAGGTATAACTCCACCATGCTCTAAAGGTATACAAAATTACAAACGACTGAGTAAAAAGCCCGTTATCATTAAAAATGAGCCATTAAAACACAAGAGGGCGCTTTCTTAAGAGGCATTGGTTTCTACAATTTTTCATACAAAATTATGCATGTGATGTTTTATTGAAATAATGATTAAATAGAGAGATCATCAACAACTATTTAAAAAAACGCTTTTGACAATTTTTGAAAAAGTGCAAGCATTTTTTTTATTTTTTGAAAAAATCATCGAATTATTTGGGCCCCAAATAATTATAAGATCAGATATATTTATTGATATTTCAGCCGTTTCTGGGTCGATTTTGGCCAAATAAAGTTTATTCTGCCATTAAAATTGCATGTTCTCTCAAATTCGACACTCAGTTTTTCATTACCTCACAAAAAAATTGTGATGTGCAGCGCCCTCTCTACCAAAACTAAACTACCCCTTTAACTGTATACAATTATATTCATTTGCGTAATTTAAAACGTAGGTGTAATACAATCCGACTCGGTATAGACAAATTATGATAAATAACTTTTGGGAGCCAGCTTAAAAAGAGAAAATAATAGTGATATTAAAGGGGTAGTTCAGTTTTGATAGAGAGGGTGCTGCACAACACAATTTTTGTGTGAGGTTATGAAAAACTGAGTGTCGAATTTGAAAGAACATGCAATTTTAATGGTAGAATAAACTTTATTATTTGGTCAAAATCTGTTCAGAAATGGCTGAAATATCGATAAATATATCTGATAGTAATATATTTTGGCCCCAAATTTGTTCGATGATTTTTACTGTTAGGTTACTTTCAAGTGAGAGAAGGAAAAACACACACAAAGACAACAAAACTATTTCAGCAAAAATATACCACATTTTGATTCCGGTAAACTGCCCAAGTAGAATGAAAGTTGAGATTAAGAGGAAGATTGGTTACATAATAGATGGGCGTTAACCCCTCTAGTTTCTTTGTATCTACTTCTCATCCAAGATAAAGAGAGAGAGAGTGAGAGAAAAAAAGAAAGTCTATGATGCCATTAAAATAGGCTGTCCAAAAAGTTTAAGCTAGGGACGGAAGAGGATTAAGTTAAAGGGACTTAGTACCATTGTCCAAATCCTCAAAATAAATTTTTCGTTCTAGCGGTTCCCTCATACCTTGTTGTATTCGTATTAACAATAAAATCATGGGTCAGGTTTCGGTTTTTTCAAATTTCCCTTTCGTTACAAAGATATGTACGATCGAAGTATTCAGATAAGAAAACCTCCGGGCAAGTTTTTCTTCTGTGTACAATGTGAGTGCAGTGAGTTATGGAATATCACTTTGCATTTTCGCTCATTACTTGGCCATGCAATGTCCATTTGACTTGAAATGTTCACACAATACCCTGTGGACATATGAGATAACAATAATATACATTGCATCAAGCATTCATCACTTTTTGCACATGTCAACAAAGTTACTAGATCCCTTTAAGAAAATCCCAGCCTAGATGGGTCATTAACTTGTTTTCAAAGTGGTACAGTATTACTCTCGTTACTTTTGTATACTGTGTACGCCTATTCTAAAAATAAATAAATAAATGAATGCAGTCAGTTAAATCAACACAATAAAAAAAAGCAAAAGGAAAAAAGCCCATGTTACATAACTAAATTGTCTGACAAATGAGAACCGTTGCAGCAGAGTTTTTATGCAGATGTGCCCCACTTATCGATGTATTAATACGATGGATAAACCAGATCTGTTCAACTCTTTTACTCATCTATGCGCATGCGCTGTAAACCCTTATTGCGCCTCATGCTGTGTTTGCCGTAGGGTCTGTAACGCACCTTACACCGACCCCGCCCCCTCAGCATATCTCCATGCTCATTATAAAGACTTTTTTCAGTTTGCAACAAATGCATTTCACCAGATCTCTTCAGAGAATCTGTTTCATATCCAGAATCGTCATCTCCCAATTATACGGCGCTAAGAATCCACCAGGAGAACATCTAAGTAAGATCGACATCCCACAATCAAGTTCAATACGGTAAGAATAATCTGTCAGCTTACTGTATTGTACGGCGTACAACTCTTTTAATAATATTATTGTGTATAACTTTGGTTGTTTGTAAATCCATATTGAATATCCATATTTTTGTTATTGTCCTTACAAGTGTATAATGCAAAAAGGCCGGCACTTATATGATATTTATGTTTTGTATTATATTCTGCCAAACCAATAAATGATTTTGAAGAGCGCATTCCGAAATGCGCTGAACCCACTATTGGATTTTTCGAGTAAATATATGTTATTTTATTTGACTATTATCACGTCAATAATGAAGTTAGGGTCAGTGTTCGACTCATTTGCACAATTACTCAATCTTCATGTTTCTAACCTTTTTACATAATTCATCAATGTGAATCTTAATTCAAACTCAATCAAAAATACCAAGATATTAAAATGTGCCCACTTAAGCAATAATCATTATCATGTATGTTAAGGTTCAACATATGTTTCGTGCCTATCAGCAAACTAACAGTCTCTGTGTAATTTATGTTCAACTTATACCAATTCATCCAAGAATATAAGTTATGTGATTTATGTGATTTAACCAGGGTCTTTATCTGAATATTGTATAACAGTATCGTCTGCATAAAGATGAACCAACATTTTTCAAAACGTTAATACGTAAAAGAACTAGTATGGCGCCGAGAATAGATCCATGAGGTACCCCGTGTGTAGGCAAGCGCCATATTCCAGGGGTGGTGTGTAGGGGCCATTATAACGGCATTGTATTACTTATCGACGATTCTACCATTTATTTAACCTTTTGGACCAATTCAAAGATGTTCCCTGTAGAACACACAACAGGTTTATTTTCGAGGAAGAATTTCGTGGTCCATTAAATCGAAAGCCTTTTGAAGATCCATCTAATCCAGTGCCGGTGTAAGTGCCCTCGTCAATTGACATGAACCAATCATCCGTAACTGTTATAAGTGTAATGATCGTCGCGTGATTTGACGTAAGCCCAGGGGGCAGGGGCCCGATTACGGCCCAGCGACATTCACCATGGTAATTAGCATCATTGGCTCTAACTCATCGATATCGATATGGTAGAATTAACATACAAACCAACAAAACGTAGCAGAGCACACCTACCGCCCTTACTTAGACCCCGTTTAAAGTGAAAAAAAGGCCGGGCCGAGCCACGGCTCGGCCCGGCCTTTTTTTCACTGTAAACGCTCAAAAGGCCAAATGCGGGGCCAAAAGTGGCCGCGCATTTGGCCCCGCTCTGGAGGTAGTCTCGGCCCCGCTTTTTCTCACTGTAAACGCACGCAGGGCCAAATGCGGTACCAAATTGGGAAAACAATTCATTTCAAATAACGCGCCTTTGTTCTGTGACCCCAGCGCGCCCCCAAAATAATGGTTTGTTTACATGCAGAGCGCCACTACGACAAGATATTGAAAGGGCGGCCGGGCCGAGACGGGGCCGAGACCGCCACTGTAAACGCACAAAATTGGGGGGCCGAGTACCGCAATTAAGCAACGGGGTCTTATTCAACCATAAAGGATTACGCGAGCATATAGAGTTCAGTGGAACTAGGGTCATGATCGTGCTCTCGGCCACCGATATCATTGTTTGATAACAAAACGGGGGAGTTGCCGCTGTACAACTCTTTCTAAAAGCTTCGACATACACGGTACAAGAGAAATCGGTCTTTCATGATCAGGATTAGCTTCATCCCCTTCTGGAATAATGGAATTATCTTGCCTATTTCTATTTCCATTAGGAACCACACCTTTATGTATCGACCTATTTAGCAAGTATGCGATGCTTCTAGCTATTTCGGTCCCACACAATTTTAAAATAAAGATACTAATTCCGTTAAACAGTTGACTTCTTATATTAAAAGCAAAAAGCACATCAACCAAAGAGTAAGTCCCCCCCCCCCCCCCCTAATCAAAATAACGTAACTTTGAAACGAAAAGGTTTTGAGCAAAATAACTTGGCAGGATTGTTTCTACAATTGACTAACTTCTGTGTGAAAATGAAATTGGTCCGTCGAGTCATGCATGCGTGAGCACACATTAAAGGCAAAAATTCACTTTTCAAAAGTTACATGACTTTTGAAAAAGATTTTTAAAAATATACCTTATTAGCGTACCCATTATGAATTGTTATACAAATATTACCAAGGAGTTCCGAAACATCACTAATTAGAAGTAAAAAAGTATACAAATGTTTGTAACATTATTGAACTTAAAGTACATATATTTTGATAAAGATTTTGCAAGTTAAACAGATAGTTGAGTTTTGGTGTAAAAATAACAGTTTTTGTCAAAATAAATTTTAGTAACCAAAATCTTTACCACATCATTAAAAACTACTAGTTATACATTCACCATGCTCGTAAGGTATCAAAAGTAAAAAGCCTGTTTTCATTTTAAAAGAGCCGTTAAAACTCAAATGGTGCTCTTTAATAACTCATTGGTTTTTAATTATTTTAATACAACAATTGGACATGTGATATTTTGTTAAAATAAATAGAGAAATGATCAACAATTATTCAACAAAAATATTTTGTACATTTTTTAAAAGTATAAGCTTTTTTTTCAACGGCTGCTTCAAAATTATTGAATTATTTTGGGTCCCCACAATATTAACAAATGGGTAAATATATGGATATTCCAGAAGTCTCTGAATCGATTTTGATCAAAACAAGTGTATTCCGTCATTAAAATTGTATGCTCTTTCAAATTCGACACGAAGTTTTTAATTAAAGCCAGATGTTCGTTCTGGGAAAATTATCGGAAATAACTTGATTGGCCAAACTAATTGATAAGTATTGTTAAAATAGCATACAAGGGGGCGTGTGTGGAAAAATCCGAACTTTAGTATCGTTCAATGCAGAAATATCAGTTAAAACCTTTATGAAAGCCAGCACTAACATTGAGCATAAATTCACCCTCAGTTTGGCCCGTCTACGCTGGCCACATCGTGCGATACACCGGCGTGCGAAACCATGTGCCACATTTGCCACAGGATTAGCATGCAGCGGACGAGGGTGCATATCAACATACAACCGTCGGCGATATCAATTTACAGTAAATGAGTTTTATAATTTACCAAATATATCAATTATTAGGCGGTTTCCAGGCCAAATGTCTATCATCCCGTATTAGTAAAAAAAGATAGTCTTTCACATGATTGGTAATAAGAGCGTACATTTAATATTTTGTTGTGTGTGGGGCGTTTCCCACAGCTGGCATTTGCCTTTAACTCACGAAAAAAAAGTATTTCGTGGAGGGCTCTCTATACCAAAAATTAACCGTTCCTTTAATTGTAACTTACACGCGTTTTCATCTCTTTCTGCAATGGGGCGCAGGTCTTAAGGATTCCAGGATGAGTAGTAACGGCACGACACACGACGGTAATCAAGGCGTCGACAAGGCCATGACCGGCGGTCCCGGGCGGGCGATCCTGTGGACCCTACCCAGTTCGACGTCCACTGTGTTTATGCGGTCGATGAGCCGCATCCCCGACATCGAGATCTGGCATGAACCGTTCGCCTGGTGGAGCGTGGCTAGAGAGTTACTCAAACACTTCACCGGCAAGTCGCTGCCTGACGAGTACGCCGGGAATGAAGCCGTGTACAAAGACGCGGCGCACTACCTCCGTGCCGTCCACTCGTCCACGTTTGTTGCGGACAGGCTGTCGTAAGTATTGTATCCAGGCCCTGAGCCAGGGGTGGGGGGGGGGGGGGGGGGGAACGGGTGCGTTGAGTGCGTATGCCCCCCCCCCCCCCCAGTTAGAAAGGTCCATATTTTGCCCGTCTCGACCACCTAAACCAATGGTATCGTCCCCTCCCCCCCCCCCCCCCCCCCGATAGTGCAACTTAACCAGTGGTCTCGATCTCGCCCGCTCGTTTGTTTGTTTGTTTGTTGGTGTTTTTTACCAATGGTCCCGGTCTTGGCCACGTTTGGTCTCTGTCCCGTTTTGGTAAATTGCGTACCCCTCCCCCTTGAAAAATCTTCGCTATGTGCTTGTTATCGTGGTCGTATATTTGATTTTGCATTAACAAACTTACACTGATTAAGTATCTCCTTCTGCTTCGATATCAGTTTCAACGTTCTCTCATACCATTTTATATACGTATTACAATAATAGAGGACTGTAACAGGCTTTGATTTGTCGAATTTCCTTGTGTTTTGATTATCCACTATCCACTGTAAATCATAGGCTGTATACAAAGTCAAATTTAAAGCGCCATGAGTAAGGGAATATCACCTTGCTATTTTGCTCGTAACTCGGCCATATAATGTCGAGTTAACTTGAAATTCCCACACAGATAACAATAACGTACATTGTATCACCAATTGATCACTATTTGCACATCAACAGAGTTACTAGATCCTTTTAAGGTGCTTAATCGTGGATATTTGTACTGCATAGGCCATTCATCCAAGAAGTACCCTCATAAATGTGTTTAGGGTAGGGTACAACAAAAACAAACTTGTGTTAACTTTTTGTTTATTTTAGAATTGTTATTTTTTCAGAAATTGCCATAAAATTATTGCATATTGTAAATTGTAAACAACGCCCAAGTTGATCTTATATATTTTCTGGACGGGAGTTGAGCAAAATCAACTTTGCTTTTGATAAATTAAGCCATTTTAAAACTACCACACATACGCGTTTCTCACTTCTTCTTTTTTGTTTGGGGGGGGGGGGGGGTGTTGCACTATATAGCACTATAGGCGGTGGCGTCGCCTTATATGTGCTTAAATCTTTGAATTATGTTTTGCATGATAATATAACATAATTAATAATGTTCTTGAGACTCTTTTTATTGAAATTATGAATCCTGGAGGTAAAAATATTATAATCGGAGTTACTTATCGACCCCCTAATTGTAACCCTAGATAATTTTTGACGCAATTATCCGACTTACTGCGAAGTCCAGTGTTTATAAATAAGGATGATTTTTTAATGGGGGACTTTAATATAAATTTATTAAATCATGAACATCATAATGTGTCCCAAGAATTTCTCGAGACCCTCCTCTCTGCATCTTTCTTACCTCTTATTTCTAAGCCCACTCGCGTGACAAACTCCTCTTCCTCCTTAATATATAATATCTTTTCAAATGTCATCCCCCACCCTGACTCTTATATTGTTCTTTCAGACATAACTGACCATTATCCTATTGTGACACAATATACTTTATCTCAATCAATTAATAATAATGACCCACGTTTATTTAGACGAAAAGTAGATTGGTCTCCTGTTTATGGTGTAGATGAAGTAAATTCTTCTTACGATAATTGTTGTGATATTTTGAATGATCAATTAGATAATTGTATTCCTAAACAAAGAGTTAAACTTAATGATTATAAAAAAAAACACCAAGGCTTCCTTGGATCACTAAACCCATATTACGTTCGATAAATAGGAAAAATAATCTTTTTTATAAATATAAATTAGATGGCACAGAAAGGTTAACAAAATAAATATACATCTTATAAAAATATTTTGACTAAGATTATTCGTTTGGAAAAGAAAGGGTATTTTGAAAATATGTTGGCGTTGTATAAACATGATATGAAAAATACTTGGAAAATGATTAAACAGGCAATGAATGTTACTAATAATACATTTGACATAACCAAAATTAAGTTTAATGATGAGATTGTTCAGGATCCTAGGGATATAGTAAATATTTTAAATAATTACTTTTCTTCGATTGGTGAAAATCTTGTTCCTATTCATAAATATGAAATTTTAGATATTGTTTCGAAATTTGTTTCTAAGAAAAGTTCTGGCCATGATGAAATTAATAATTTTATTTTAAAGGGCATTATATATTCTGTTGTGAATCCTCTCGTTCATATTTTTTATTTGTCTTTATTACATGGCCAGGTACCAAACTCTATGAAAATTGCTAAAGTAATTCCCTAGTTTAAAAAGGGCGATAAATTAGATGTAAATAATTATCGACCGATTTCTTTATTATCCTCTTTTTCAAAAATTCTAGAAAAGATAATATATTCTCGGACAGTATCCTTTTTAAAAAATAACAATATTTGTTCTAGTCTCCAATTTGGTTTTAGGGAAAAACACAATACTGTACACGCATTATTGTCCTTTATTGAGAAGGTAGCTCATGCAATCGACAAATCGTCTCATACGATAGGCATTTTCCTGGACTTCTCCAAGGCCTTCGACACGATTAACCACGATATTTTACTTTATAAACTTTCACATTATGGTGTACGTGGGTTGGCCTTCGAGTGGTTCATGAGCTATCTTTCAGACAGAAGGCAGTATGTATTTTTAAATGATAACTCTTCAGCTCCCCGTAATATAAATTGTGGTGTTCCACAAGGTAGTATATTAGGCCCACTTTTATTTATTTTATATATTAATGACCTCTGTCGATCGTCCGAAATTTTGTCATTCGTACTTTTTGCTGATTATACAAATTTGTTTTTTCTCATACGGATTTTCATAGATTAGTTGAAATTATAAAAATTGAATTGAGTCATATATTATCATGGATTAGAGCGAACAAATTGTCATGGAATCTCCAGAAAACGAAATATATGTTGTTTAGTAAATCTATAGATTCGTTACCGGCTAACATAGTTTTTGAAAACACCCCATTGGAGCGTGTTTCATTCATTAAATTTCTGGGTGTAACGGTTGATAGTAATCTTTCTTGGAAACATCATATTGATAATATTTGTAAAATTATTTCTCGTAATATTGGTATTATTAATAAAGTAAAAACATGTCTTCCTTTTAATTCACTAATTATGCTTTATAGTTCTTTGATACTCCCATACTTAAATTATGGTCTTTTAGTTTGGGGAAACACACATGAAACTTTATTAGATAAAGTGTTGTTATTACAAAAGAAGGTTATTCGTATTATTTGTAATTCCCCCTTTCGCTCCCATACTGACTCTTTATTTTATAATAATTATAATAATAACATGCTACCATCTGTTTTTCAAGAAATGTTTTTAAAAAAAAACTAAGTTCATGATTATCCAACTAGACATCCAGAAGAATTTCATTTACCTCTCTTGCGGATCCTACTTGCTCAAAATACATTTATATATGAAGGTTCTAAATTCTGAAATTCTTTAAGTAATGAAATAAAAAATGCTCCATCGATTAATATTTTTAAGAAAAAATTTAAATTGTTTTTATTACAATCCTATGAACATCAATTGGATTATATCTCCCATTTACTCTTATCCCGTGCTTACGTAATCCTAAAACAAGGTCATTCTTTACTCGCGGACTCAAAATGTAATCTGATATTATATATTGTGCCTTCTCACGCATTGTTCCTTTCTATTATGCGCAAGTCTTTTCCTTATTTTTACTTGAACCCCACTTGCAGCTTATCTTTTACATACATTTGAACCTCCGATCTCTCACTTCCTTTTGGCAGTGTCTAATTGTTTGTATTGTGTACGTCTTCTTCTATTTGTGTCATGTAAAGTTCTCTCTTGTCCCATGTTGGTCTCTGTTGGCATCCCCTTTCCCACTTTTTTCCTCCCTATATTTGTTTATGTTGTTGTAGTCTAGAATGTGTTAATTTAAAATATGTACAATATACCTAACTATTATTTGAGGGGTCCACCATTTTACAAGCATTGCTTTTTAGTGGACCCCTCTTGTTTCCAATATGTATATCTCTATTTTGTGCAAATTATCATTATTCATTTGTAATGTTTTGTTGGAAGCAAGAATAAATTGAAATTGAAATTGAAATTCACGTTCCTTAAAATTGTCTTGATGGCCGCCCTCCTTGTCTCGCGTTTGTTTAGTATTTGTTTATTGTTTGCTACTTACGTGTATGTTGTTGATTGTTTATTATTTATGTTTATTGATAATTGCTGATTATTAATTGCTCTTTGTTTATTGTTTATTGCTTATCGTTTTGTTTGTACTACCTATTGCTTGTTATCGTTTTGCTCTGTATCGTTTCTGATACATTGGTAGTTTTAGTTCGTTTTGTTCTGATTATTTTGTAATCAATGCCAGGCACTAAAGCGTCAATCGCTCAAGGTTTATTATTTAGCTCGTACTGTTTATTGTTTATTTCGTGTTGTTTATTTCTTAGTGTTCATTGCTTTGTATTTCTTATTTATTAATGCCAGGCCCTGTAACGCCAAAAGAAGTCTGGAAGAAACGAGGAGCAGGTTTGTGTTCATCAAAGATTTCGGTATGGCATGGCTGAACGAAGATGCCATTCGATCTCACCTACCCGAAGGCTACCATCACGCGTTTCTCATCCGTCATCCACTATCGATGTATTCCTCGCTGAAGAAAGCAGACTACCATTGCTATGCTAGGTGTGCCATGTCGAGCAACCTTCTCTCGGACGAGGAGACAGACGCATCAGCTTTCGATCTACGGAAACACTTCGAGTTGTACGATCCGCGCGACTTTTACAAGAGACAACTCGCCCTCTGGCGGTTCGTCCGGGAGAATGTCGACCCGAACCCGGTGGTCATCGATTCTTACGATCTGCTGGCGAAGCCAGCCGAGGTGCTGACGAAGTATTGCGAAGCCATCGGGTTCCCTTACACCGACGCTATGCTGAACCTGGACGTGCCCCTCGAGGATATGAAGCGCTGGAAGTGGTCGGCGGATGATCGGATGTATGATCGGACTTACACGGCCATCTCCCATGCAAGCACCGGTTTTAGATCGCCAACAGCACTTAAACCACGTAACCAGTACCCTGATGACGTCATTGAACTAGCGGATCTCGCCATGCCGTATTATCAAGAGATGTACGAATGCAGGCTTAAGCCGTAATTGTTTTTGTTTGTATGATTGCATGCTCTGTTACGAATGGCCCATATGGAGACTTCAAAAGAAGATCCATGAGAAGAGAGGACTGTGTGATGGTGATAAGGACCTGCTCCTGAGCAGAATCACCAGAAGAAGAAGAAGAAGATTGTATGCATACTCACGTGAGTTTAAGGGGATAGTTCAAGGGGACCACCAGGCAAAAAACAACACATAAATAATAATGTAGCCATGAACTCAATCTTTTTTAAAGGACCACAAATCTGGAATAAATTACCGATACATGTAAAATTAAGCCCCACTCTATCAACTTTTAAACGGAGATATAGATTAATCCTGTTAGAGTAAATGTAGTTTTGTTTTTTCAGGTCAGGCCATTTTAGATTTTATATGTGTATGTTGTTGTTGTTGTGTTTTTTTTCTTGTTTTCCTCTGATGTTGTATATGTTTGAGTTATGTAAGTAGGTCTTAATTCAATTTTATATATTCGGTGGCAGCATTAATCAGGCTATTTTGCTCTTTCTAGCTGTCTCCTCATTCTGATAGTTGTATTTATTTGTTGTAAAATTTTGTAAATTTTGAATGTTATTGTTTTTATGAGATTTGAAATAAATGATCAATTCAATTAAAAAATAATTATATGTTTTCGTACCGTTTAGTGATATCAATTACCCAACATTCTGCAAAGGGTTGTGTAATTCCTGAACAATGCAGTTAATTACCACCACTTCAAAACCATTATCATTTTATGGTTCCGTACGCGCCAAACATTTGCGAGTTCCGCAAGCAAATGCTAGCTATTCACGCGTACGTTTGGAAGCAATAGAGGCTTTTCACCCAGCATTTCGTTCGCTCTGGACAAACGTAGTCTTTTTATAATGCAGACCCATGAACGCATGCTTTAGAATGGTGGTGCGTTTTCCAATTGTATATTTTTTCTGGAGACATATTTTCTGAAATTGTTGATGGAATGGACTGCTAAAGATTTTACCTTTTATTTACAATAACATTATTTTTGGGTGGTGTTACCCGTTAAGTTCTGGTAAAAAGCGCGCTTAGAAATAATTTGCTGTGAGGTAACGAACAAATAAGAGCACTTTGGGGAAGAGCTAGTTAAAATGCTGTTATCATTAGATAGCAGCCCTCGAAAAAAAAAAGAAAAAAAAACGTGCGCTCTCTAAAAACAAATTGGTTTTAAAAGTATAGTTGAGTATTGGTCAAACTTAACTTTAGTAACAAACACCTGCACCATTACGGTACAAAGTAATATTTATACTATCACCATGCTCGAAAAGTATGCACAATTACAAACGACGAAGTTAAACCCCTGTTATCATTCAAAAAGAGCCGTTACAACTCAAGAGGGCGCTATTTAAAAAATTCACTGGTTTTAGCAATTTTCATACAAAATTGTGCATTTAATGTTTTGTTAAAATAATGATTCAATAGAGATATCATCAACGACTTTTAAATGGTTTCTGAATGGATTTGTATCAAATAAGGTTTATTCTGTCATTAAAATTGTATGTTCTTTCAAATTTGACAGTCAGTTTTTTCTTTATCTCACAAACAAATATCGGGGGGAACTTCGGGAAATACTCAACGGTATCTTTAACCATTTATAACGAGATTGTAAAAGGGATGTTTTGTTAAAGTAATGATTCAATAAAGAGATCATTAATAATTATTTCAAAACATCTTTCAAAAATGTGTATATTATGAAAAGGTATTGGCATTGTATATTTTTTTGTTTGATGTTGAATAAATGTGGGACACTATACATTCCATGGAGAAACGTTAAATGGATAGTTGGGTATTGGTCAAACTTAACTTTAGTAACCAAAACCTGCACCATTACAGTACAAAATAAAAGTTATAACTTCACCATGCTCGAAAAGTATACACAATTACAAACGACTAAGTAAAACCCTGTTATCATTCAAAAATAGCCGTTACAATTCAAGAGGGTGCTTTCTAAAAGAATAATTGGTTTTAGCCATTTTTCATACGAAATTGTGCATTTTATGTTTTGTTAAAATAATGATCTAATAGAAATATCATCAACAACTTTTTTTAAAACCTCTTCACATTTTTTGGTTAAGTATAGTCTTTAAAGGGATCTAGTAACTTTGTTGACATGTGGAAAAAGTGATGAATGGTTGATGCAATGTATATTGTTTTTATCTCATATGTCCACAGGGTATTGTGTGAAAATTTCCGAAGTCCAATGCATATTGCATGGCCAAGTAAAGAGCGAAAATGAAAAGCAAGGAAATGGGAATTCACTAACTCACTGCACTCACTTTGTACACGGTTTCAAAACTCACCCGGAGTTTTTCTGATCTGAATACTTCGATCGTACATAATCTTTGTAACGAAAGGGAAATTTGAAAAACCGAAACCTGTCCTATGAATTTATTGTTAATACGAATACAACAAGGTATGAGGATTATCTTTCTAAAGAAGGAAAACAGACATTATATAATTTACCAAATGCTTTAAAAATGTACTTCTAATTTGTAAGCAATATTGTTAAAAATGTATGACTTGGAAATTTGTATAAAATGTGCAGTAATGAATAAATGCAGAGAAGGCGAAAGAAAAAATAGTAATAACTCGTTTACTTTCACCACTATAAAAACAAAATACATATCTTTAATACATAGTAAAGACAATATATCATAATATGTTAAACATATGTCGGGCGAATTATAATTAAAGTACATGTATCTGTAATTGTAAAAGGGTAGTACAGTTTTGATAAATAAAGCTGAGCTTTAGTAACCAAAACCTGCAAAATAACATTATAAACTAATAGTTATAACTCCACCATGCTCGAAAGGCATAGAAAATTACAAACGACTAAGTAAAAGCCTGATATCATTACAAATGAGCCATTAGAACAAGATTGCGCTCTCTAAAAAAAAGCATTGGTTTTACACATTTTCCATACAAAAGTATGTATGTGATGTTTTGTTGAAATAGTTATTAATTAGAGAGATCTTCAACAACTATTCAAAAATCTCTTTTGAACATTTTTGAAAAAGTGTACAAATTGTTAAAGGGATAGTTGAGTTCTGGTAGAGAGAGTACAGTTTTAGTAAAACTCAATTTTAGTAACCAAAACCTGCACCATTACATTACAAACTAATAGTTATAACTCCAGCGTGCTCAAAAGGAATTTAAAAATTACAAACGACTAAGTTAATGCATGTTATCATTCAAAAAGAGCTGTTTAAACTAAAGAGGGCGCTTTAAAAAGGGCATTTGTTAAAACCCATTTTAAATAAAATATTGTGCATGTGATGTTTCGTTGAAATAGTGATTAGATATAGAGATAATCAACAACTATCTAAACACATCTTTGTAACAAATTTGAAAAGAGGAAGCATTTGAAAACGAATTTTAACGGCTGGTTCAAAATTATCGAATACTTGTGGGGCCCCACATTTATTACAAATGGACATGTTTATGGATATTTCAGCCGTTTCTGAACCGATTTTGATCAAATAAAGTTTATTCTGCCATTAAAATGGTATGCTCTTTCAAATTTGACACTCAGTTTTTCGTTATCTCACAAAAAATTATTTTGTGTAGCGCCCTCTCTACCAAAATTCAACTATCCCTTTAAATTCGTTTAACAAATCATTGAATACATCTGGGGCCCAGATTTATTCCAATCGGATACCTTTATTGATATTTCAGCCCAATCTGATCCGATTATGATCAAATAAAGTATATTATGTCATTAAAATTGTATGCTCTTTTAATGTTTACACTCAGTTTTTCATCATCTCACAACAATTATTTCGTGCAGCGCCCTCTATACCAAAACCGAACTACTCCTTTAAAGACCGCGTGATTGAATGCTCGTACTAACGGTTATGTGTTTGTTGGCGACTTTGAATGCTAATACAGTCAAACCTGCTAATGCGACCACCTGTCTATAGCGACCACCTTCTCATAACGTCCGCTCTCTGGTTTCCCCTGAAAAATCATGTGTTAAGCAACCTGCGTAATGCGACCACCTGCCTAACGCGACCAGCGACCACCCTATTTGGGTCGCGACGCACATATAAATCTGTGTATAGCGACCACAAAATTAGCGCTTGAGCGACCAAGGCATCAACTCGGTCGCCTCTGGTCGCTCAAGGCTCCAATTATGTGCATGTCAAAGGCATAAAACAAACTTTTAAAATGACAATGAACTTCAGACAGCTTATAGATTGACTTTGGCTGGTCACCCAGCTATCACCTTTCGATCCAAGTATTTCAGTCTCTAATATAATGGGATAGAATATTCCAGGGTCAACATTATATCGAGTATAATGAATTCGATATATTTTCATAGATATTTTTCAAACGTAGTTTCAGTACCGACCCGGGAGCATAAATAATGATAATTATATGTGTACAAATGAGTGAACATTTATTGAAACAATTATTAGTATCATAAAATTTCGTCCTTCTATGTGATGTTTGAACAGTCTGTTGGTCTCTCAATATTTGCGCGGCGTACTATTTACTGAGTATTAATTACGTTCGAATAATAGATACGTAGCTGATTCTCTCATGATGAGTAAATAAATGACTCATTGACACATATTGCAATTTCAATTTCACTTAAAAAGATAATACAAATATTTAATATCATTTAAAATATAATGCCAATATATAATTTCCAATTTTGTTGTGGTTATGCATGCAACAAATACTAAATGAAACTATGGACACGTGCGTGTACAGATGCCAATTAATTACACATGTGCATATAGGCAATATATGCGACCAGAAATTCCAGATGGCCGCCAACCTGTCTAATGAGACCACTTGTCTATACCGACCACTTTCGCCGGTCCCTTGATCGGTCGCTATAGACAGGTTTGACTGTAGCATGTTTTGTTTTCAAATGATTTGTTAAATGAAAGCTACAATAGTGAAATTACTTATGACCGACGTGGTAAATACAATAGAAAAAGCATTTCTTGAAATACAATTTGAAGCCTTCAATTAATTTTCAATTCAATATTGAAAAGTTTCAATACTATATCAACCGCACCTGGTCGGCTAGGGGGAGGTAAGTCTGCTTTCTATGTTAACCATACCCGGGCAACTCAACCAGGTGTGCAGCAGCAATCGACAACATAGGCGATCTGACCCATGATATGAGTATTAAGCACTGGCCGAGCCCCGGTCAATTTTAGCCCGTAATACATGTCAACCGTTTAAATCAATTGCATTAAAGGAGCGACCACCTTTTGCAAGCCAAATTTCAAAAGTTGCCAGATTATTAACAAATTAGGGCTTGAAAAGTGGTGAAGTGTGATGTCATCTATGACGTCATGAACATCTTTTTTTAGAATTTTCAAATTTTAACTTCATTTTCAGAAAGAGCATAACAAACAATGTCCTAATACCGAAAATCAAATGAATATGTTAATTATTGGCTGAGATATGCCCATCCGAATGATTTTGTTTGTCAATAGGCGATCAGTGTTATAGTGCTCTGGTTCATAACTGTATGAACCAGTGCACTATAACACTGATCGCCCATTGAAGTAACATTCATTAGGATGGGCATATCTCAGTTAATACTTAACATATTCAATTGCTTTTCAGGATTTAGAGATGATTTTGTATGCTCTTTCTGAAAATGAAGTTCAAATTTGAAAATTCTAAAAAAAGATTTGTATGACGTCATGGCTTCTGTAAAGCGACCGACCGTCGTTTGTTTGCATTACGAGTCTTCGACCGTGCAAAATTTATCTTACGATGGCTGCCGGCGCATTGCGGCGAGCCCCCCGTGGCTGTGCGTGAAACGCGCACAGATTGTGATCGAACATTGCAGCTGCGTAAGCGAATAGTAAACAAAATGACTAAGACTCGTAAAACTGACTATGTAATTGTTTACTCTCCATTTTCGAGACCTTTTTTTTTTGGCATATCTTTTTTTAAATGTCGTTTAAACAATAAATTTACAAGAATAACTACAATGTTGTTGTAATATAATGCTAAATCAATTCAACACATTTATTGGCTGATATATAGTTCGATGAAGGGATGAATCCTACACATTCGTTTTGTATTCGTAGAATCCAAATTACATGGTTGGTCGATCTGAAATTGTACGTGGGTGTTACATTCATCCTCATCCGTCCACTGGAAACTGTTCAGAAGATTTGTAAAAGGCGGACTTTCCCTTTAAGAGGATATAATTCACGTATTTGGGTAAATGAAAATAATGATGTACTGGCGAGAAAGAAAATCACCCACTTACAAGCTTTCCGATGACCGAGTGTTCAGAGTTTGGCGTCCTTGCATATAACATGTAATGTTTTCAAACATGCTACGCGTTTTTCAGCCTTAGAATCGTTTCCTGCGCTGCTCTGGCTACCATACCCTTCCTGATGAGGGCCGTATATGACTCGTCCCCTCTGAGCAGATCTTCGCAGTACTTGGTCCAGGATTCGCTAGTGGCAGTCCTAGTTTGGTCTGTACAAGTCCTCATCACGTCAAGCTGCATGGACCGGAAGTGGTCCAGGTCCTGCTGGAACGTGGGTCCGTAATCCTGGATCTTCTGCCACAGCGTACGGTTGAAGTGCTCGTACAACAGTACGTCTGCGGCGCTCCAAGCACGTACATTATCCGCCGTTTCGCCAGACACCAAGTATCTGTTACTCCTGGGTCGTATGTTTTTCGATACGTACATAATATCGTCGAAATCCCAGCACATAATTTTGCGTAGGAGAATCAGCGACTCATCGAAGTATTCACTGATAAGCATCAGATCAATCTCCTTCGACAAAACCTCAACGTTCGCCTTGACTTTGTTGACATTCTCGTCATCAATGTGATCGAACCCAAGGTCGTACATCATACCATTCCGAGCATACATCCACAAAACCCTCTCATTCGGGTAATATTTCCGCGGATCCAACATAAATGTCTTGAATGGGTTCTTCGTTGTAATGCTCAAGCGCGTGGCCATCTCAAAATATCCAAATGCTGATTCGAGCTGCGTGACCGGATCACGGATAATGGATACGTACTTGGCTCCCGGAACCACAATGTCCATTTCCTTCCGGTTGTACCTTGCGTGGTTAACCAGCATGTCGAAGTCGTGCCGAGTCCTCTTCGGGATTTGATAGGGCATTTTACGATTGAATAAATAAAAAACTGACAGAATGTGACTCGTTGGGCTCAAAGCGAAGCTCAGATTTCTGAGATAACCGAACCGTTCCAGTACGGATACCAACGTTGAAGAGCCAGTCTTGTGGGTCTTGATATACACTACCCTTTTGATCGGTTCGCACGTAGGTGTTGTCCGAGTTAAACCTGGTTCGTCTGATCCGTTGCGACGGTCTGTAAGAAGAGCGTAGGATTTTCTCGATCTGCAAAGATAAATACAATAAAAGTTGATTTTGTTGCGCCTACATCGGGATATTAAAGCCAGAGAGCAGTACAATGTGAAATTTACGGCAATCAACTATATTTGCTTAAACAATTGCTCAACATGGATCATAACATCATTAAATGCAAACAAAAAAGAAAGTTAATCTCGAGCCGCTGAGATTGGGCAACATTTTACAGCTTGTTTCGCCCTTCTTCGCCGGCTTTACGGTTCCGGTAGCTACCAACTCGTGGTTTGCATAGAATGCGGCAGGGGCGTAGACAACGGGGGGGGGGGGGGGGGGGGGGGTGAGGGCGATGCATCCCCCCACCTCACAAGGTGGGGGGATGAAATGTACAATCATCCCCCCAGGTTTTAGGGAAGGATATATTTTGTTTGTGTGTAGCTGTATAAGGGTGGGAAAGAAAACATAAGTTGTATGAGCTAAGACTTGTTAATTCTAACGTTTAAAAGGTAATTTATACATCAACTTTCGCGCGCGAACAGATTATCTCAGTTTGTTGTGTAACTTGCGTATGGTCAGGGGTGAGTATTTTTGTATATCTCACCCCATGGCATATCTTTTTTTTAATGTCGTTTAAACAATAAATTTACAAGAATAACTACAATGTTGTTGTAATATAATGCTAAATCAATTCAACACATTTATTGGCTGATATATAGTTCAATGAAGGGATGAATCCTATGCTGATAATTATTGTACCGATTATACATTAGGTTCATGGCAAAGGTTACGGAATTGTCCGCTACTATCAATACTCCGTAATTTCGACTTAGGAGCCTTTCTTGCAACAGTTTAGGATAACTGTCCTATGTACGTAATTTAGTCGCAGTCATATGACAATCACGTTACATTTAGGACGTCCTAGAGATAGGACCCTTTCTTGCAACAAGCCCCAGATGACGCCACAGTGATGTGACGTCACTGTAAAGTTTGCAGATCTTAGTTAGACCGTCATCTATCATAATGAGAAGTTTAATGACAATTCATGAAATTATTGAGATTGCGAACAACATAATTGGGGAGAAAGAAAGAAAGAAATACAAGTTATTGACGAAATCAAGAGGTGATATGCATGATATACGTATCTTACCTAATTGCCAATTGTTACAAACATATTACTAAAAGGTAACATTTACAAATCATTACCAAATGCTAGTAGCACGAAAAGCGTACATTACAGTTTCGAGTAATCCATTAAATTTATATCCCCCCCCCCCAAAAAAAAAAAAATATATATATATATATATATATAAATTTAACAAAATAAATAAAAATAAAAAATAAAAAAAAAGTACAGCAGAGACACAGGTAAAGTGTCTAACTCCACGAAAAATTCTTGGAGCTTCCTCGTTTCTCTTCTGCCGTGTTGTTTAGCTTATGGTAAGAGAAGAATAAAATAGGGTTCGGTTTTTTCAAATGTCCCTTTAGTATGAAGATAATTATCATTGAAATCATTTTTTAAAAGCGTTAGCTAACGGTATTGATACAAAGTACAATTGACGTCGCTGAATACGTCCTGCCAGCGCGCGTGAGAAATTTTCCCGACCTACTGAACTTTGAGCCTAGTGTGCGCAAATTCCATGAATTCCGTACAAAAAGCCATTTCTGTTTAAATATACAAATTGCCTGAATCCGCCAATTTATTTATCTTTATGTCGATGTACATGTATCTTGATATGCTGAAAACGATTGTGATACAAACGGACCTTTATAATAGCAAACATCCAACATGGTAGCCATATTTTAAGATGGCCGCCAACAAGATATTTTTGATATAAAATTGACTATAATTGAACAATAGGGAACCCAAGCATAGAAGAATGGGCCAGTCCTCTGAATCCATTGCATTCGTATCACGTGACTTATGTAATATTGTACCTCATGTACTCCGTATTTTTTTAAATAGTGATTTCCTTTGCAGAAATAACATAATATTGCCTTTTGTGTGTCTTCAGTACGTTTGATGAAAACAAAGAGATTAATTTGTTTTTTTTCCTGATATGTTTGTCTTGTGTAAATAATGTCAGTACAGCTATACGTAAACAGAATATAATATTCATAATCAAACATGTTAGTCAAGGTCTTCTTTACCCATGCAATTTCACACATTTATGCCGATGAATAGAATGATTCATATGACTATTTACACGTGTTGTACGGCATGTTTTCGGGTTTTTAAAAAATTGATATATAATGTAATTATATGCGTCAAACTGGAAATTATCAATTGTCTACATACACCGTGAATCGACTTACTTTAAGGGTGAGGGGGCAAGTGAATTATGGGGGAAACATACTTTGTATGTCTTTATTCTTAAAGAATGGTTAACCTAGTTATCCATATACATATAAACAAATACCGTAAAACTTCGCCTATAGGCGCTACTTTCTCACAGTATTAGCAGGTATTAATCAACAGCCCCAGCCGCGTCCAAGGATCTAGTATAATGAATATGTATCTAGCCCTTTGTCAACGATCTTCGAGCAGGTCTTAATGAATATTCATGATAGCATAATCATGTAAAGTTGAGACAACCCTATTGAACCAGTACCGCCTATGGGCGAAATTTTACGGTATCATACATCTCATATCACTCATTAAATATCAACTATACAACAAAATATAGACTTTAGAATAGGTGTTATGGTGTCGGGCGGCTTGGAATGAAAATCTCTGTAATTTGAATGACCACGTGTAAATTTGACTGCATTGCATTGTTGCTGAATTTGAATTCTATTAGCGCGCTTGTTAAATTGAATGCTAAATTTGGTAAACCACTTGACGAACCAGCTAAATCGAATGAGCAAAATCTAATTTTTAACCATAATGTCCAGCCTTCAGCTCATTTTCGCGAATTGGAATTCTGAATGACCCGCTAATCAATACGAAATCAATGAAAAGTTTACGAAAATGGCCGGAAAACCTTTTCAGGGGTAAAGAGGTATACACCGGGTTCTAACTAAGGTAGGGTTAGGGGTCTGGGGTAAAGATATCCTGAATAGGGAGCAGCCTATCCAAACAAGAAAGACATTTCATGATTTCAGTACAGAAACAGGGGTTATAACCCTTCTATCCCGTGTGTAGCACCATCGTTTTTAGCTTATCAAGAAACATATAGATCGACACCAAGCTGATTAAAATCAACCAACTCAGTGAATGTTATATCAAAAGTAGCTTTTTGGCGGCGATCTTGGATAATGGCGGCCATGTTGGATTTTCTCCATTTTACAATTCCGTATACATCACAATCGTTTTCAGCATATCAATAAATCGACACCAAGATTATAAGAATCGGCCGACTCAGTAAATTTCTATATTTTAAACAAAAATAGCTTTTTGGCGGCCATCTTGGACAATCGGCCGCCATGTTGGATTTTCGCTTGTCTAAGTGTTTTCTCTGAAAAGTGTTTCTAAGGTAGTTTGCATACCAAGTTTGTTGCTTGTATCAAACTTCGAACGATTTCCATGAAATTTTACACTTATCATGTTTCAGACTTCAATCGTATACCAATTGTATTGTAAGATTCTGGAGAATGATATGTGAGAATTTCATAGAAAAGGAATACAGATTACCAGTGGAAACACAGAAAATAAAAGTATGATTTGATCCCGATCGCTCGCGTTAAGTAATCGAGATCGGTTAATATACACTGTTAAAACGCTGTGTAAAAATGGTTGTTGAATCTTTTCATACAACTTTAGGTGTACAGTCAAATCTGCTAATGCGACCACCTGCTCATAACGACCGCTCTCTGGTCCTCCCCTGAAAAATCATGTGTCAATCGACCTACGTAATGCGACCACCTACCTAACACGACCAGCGACCACCCTATTTGGGTCCCGACGTACATATAAATACATGTATGTGTATAGCGACCACAAAATTAGCGCTTGAGCGACCAAGGCATCAACTCGGTCGCCTCTGGTCACCCAAGGCTCTAATCCTGAGCAGGTCAATGCATAAAACAAACTTTTATAATGACAATACACTTCAAACAGCTTATAGATTGTCTTTGGCTGGTCAACTACCTATCACATTTCGATTAAAGTATTTTAGTCTCTAATATATGGGATTGAATATTCCAGGGTCATTATTACATCGAGTATAAGGAATTCGACAGATTTTCGTATATATTTTTCAAACGTAGTTTCAGTATATAATTATAAATGCTAATTATATGTGTACAAAAGTGTGAACATTTATAAAAAAAAAAATATATAAGTATCATAAAATCGCGTCCTTCTATCTGATGTTTGAACAGCCGGTTAGTTTCTCAACATTTGCGCGGAGCACTATTTACTGAGTATTAATAATTTGTTACGTGGACGTGATTTACAATCGATTGTATCTCTTCCTGCAACGGGGCCCTGAACGGGTTTAAGAGTATTGTACGATTGTAATAGTTAGAAATGTGGTAGGAGTCTATTTTAAAGGGATCTAGTAACATTGTCCAAATCCTCACAATCAAATTGTTATGGTGGTGGTTCCCTCATACCTTGCTGTATTCGTATTAACAATAGAAGCATAGGACAGGTTTCGGTTTTTCGAATTTCCCTTTCGTTAAAAAGATATTTAACATTGAAGTGTTCAGATGTTAAACTGTCCACTGGATGCCAAATGACAATTAATTACACATGTGCATATAGGCACAATATGCGACCAGAAATTCAAAAATGTCCGCCCACCTGTGTAATGAGACCACTTGCCTACACCGACCACTGTTCGCTGGTCCCTTGAGCGGTCGCTATAGACATGTTTGACTGTATCATGAATAGTTGTAGAAAGAAGGGTTGTTCAAGCGTTGTTGACAAGTGTTAAATCACGTGATAGTTTCGACCGCGAAATCACAGCGACAAAACCACTTTTGTCCCCCAGTAGACCAAGCGAACCGAGTTAGCGCAGTCAGTAGCGTGTTAGACTTAAAACCCAAAGACCCCCGGTTCGATTCCGACTATGCCGCATTTTAGTACAATCCTTTTTGTGTTTGCTATTTCAACAACAGGGTTGTTGAAATTTATTCTAAACAACAGTTGTTGAAAAAATTAAAACAACAGTTGTGTAAACTTTAAACAACTGGGGTTGTTGAATGTTTTCAACAACAGTAGGATGGTTCATATGTTAAACAGCGGTTGTTGAAAATTTTCAACAAGTTGTTGAATTTGTTTTGTTCAACAAGTTGTTGAATTTGTTTACACAGCGTTTTAACAGTGTATGGACAATTGAGTATCCGAATTCAGATACTCTGGACTACGGTCAGAAACCGTCTACAGACGCTCTCAAATTAAATCTTCAAAATATTCATGATTTTAGAGACGTTTAAAATATTAAAAAATCAACATTAATTCGTCTGTTACCATAAACCAAGCAACAAGGTACGAGAGAAGTGGGAAAGTTTCAAGCGGTTTGGGTAAAATTGTACAAAGTTAATTGATCACTTTAAAATGGGTAAATTAATAGTACACCACATGAATATTTATATGTATACATCTTAAAGGGGCTTGATAACATTGTCCAAATCCTCAAAATCCAATTGAAATTCTAGAGGTTCCCTCACACCTTGTTGTATTCTTATCAACAGAAAAAGCATAGGACAGGTTTCGGTTTTTCAAATTTCCCTTTCGTTAAAAAGATATTTACGATTGAAGTGTTCAGATGTCAAATTATCCAACCGTGTCAGAACCGTGTACACAATGAGTGCAATGAGTTGATGAATGTCACTTTGCATTTTTGCTCATTACTCGGCCATATAAAGTCCATTTAACTTGAAATTTTCACACAACACCTAGTGGACATATCCGATAACAATAATATATATTGTATCAACCACTCATCACTTTTTGCTAAGTTACTAGATCCCTTTAATAAAGAAACAAGCAAAACGCACTTTAATGAATGAACAAAAGATGCAATAGGAAAAATATATGACCTTTGAATATCTTGATACTGAGTCAAGACGTGTATGCTTCGTTCGGCTGGAGCGTAAACACATAGGGTGATGACGGCCATCGTGACACACAATGAAGCGAATAAATATTTTGCGATGACGACGCTGGTGTTCTTTGGTCGACGACGAACTACATGATGTAGACTATCGCAGTCATGTTTTCCCTTACTTGTAGGTGTACCTTGAAAACCGTTAATCTCAGCCATGTCACTACGATATCATCACAAGGAAATTTGGAGAATTAGGAACTGAAGGCCTTCATTCGTGATACCACACTGCCTTGGTTCTATTCTGAGTCTATATATAGTTGATGATAGGGCTAAGCAACCAATACAGAGTTGTATTTAGTGAATGAAGATGATTATCTGGGTAAGCACACGACTGGTGAGCGAGGCTACACGATCCTATCGTGGAGACTGGAGAGTCACTCGAGTAGTCTAAGTAACCAATACAAAGTTGTATTAGTGAATGAAGATGATTATCTGGGTAAGCACACGACTGGTGAGCGAGGCTACGCGATCATATCGTGGAGACTGGAGAGTCACTCGAGTAGCAAGCTCGGGGAACAAAATACTATAATCCAGTAAAACTCGGTGAGAGCTCGGACAACGAATTGGCATACCTCGGCAAAACTAGTAGAGAGCCCGGAGAATAATTAGAACGGCATACCTCGGCAAAACTAGTAGAGAGCCCGGAGATTGAACGGCATAGCTCGGTAACAAGCTCGGACAACAACAAGGCACTGTTCGGACAAAGGTCGGAAAACATACATCGGAAAACAACGTGAAGCTACTATGTTCCATCCAGGCTGACGCTACTGTATACAGTAGTGAGCGGGAAATTACAGACGACGGGGACTTCCGCCCTCATGTATAATTATGTGCAAGTCCAAGAACATGACCTCATATTAGGGCCAAACCGGGCATTTTTCGGAACAAGCTCAGTTTTGCAGGATATGTCTAACACCTATTAAAAGTCCCCGAAAACCCATCACATGCGTTTTCCATATGTTCCTTTTTTCGGGTGATTCATTCCATTGTTAAATGAATAATACAACCCTTTTCACAGTGTTGGACATCTATTCTATATTAATCTACGGTACACAAAGATAGAGGCGATTTTTTTTAACTGTGTGTGGTGGTCCGCTTTAGGCAGTTAGGTGTTTTCTTTTTCTTTTTCAGGAACTATAATATAATTCTTGAATATGAATGACATGTTAGAAAGTTGAACTAAGTAGGTCATTAAATATACATTCATGGGCGTCGATACTTACGTAATACCCATTCATCAGGGGGAGGGGGGATGGATGAATGGATCATCCCCCCCCCCCCCCCCTGACCCCTGATCAATGGGTATCAATGACAGATCGACGCCCGTGATACATTTCCATGTAGTTTTTTATCTAATATATTACAATGTATATATGTGACCGCCCAACGCAAAACCCACAAAAAGTTGACCCGAATGAGTTGATACTTGTTTACATAGCTTGAAAGAGTAGACTCTAAGCTTTAATATGATAAATATTTCATTACATTTTGACCAGTAAAACATTTTTTTTGTTAAGTAACAGAGTAAACAAGGCTAGTTATACAGAATAATGAAAAAAGGGGCTCTACAATTTAGGATCACTCAGGCGCGCAGTACGAAGGAACTTTTGTTGAATCCCTTGTGGAGGTGAATTACAACTCCAATCTTAAGTGTTTCCATATGAATTAAACTTGGCTAATTGGTGTGTTAATTGGGCTAGGGATTGACCTCAAGTGGCTGTAGATAGTTCTTCATGTGCTCTCTAGTTCAATTATTAAAATTAGTATGCAATGCCCTCCCCCCCCCCCCCCCCCCCCATTTAGCTTTCTGCGAATTCAGTATACTAATACACCCCATACACTCCAAGCTCAATATCATTCTCACCAATAGTAAACATTCACATAACACATCCAAGGCATTCTTTTTCCAGAATCCATCGAGTGAAAAGGGGTCAAGATTGAGTGCCCAGTCTTGGGAGAATGCGGTATTAAAATATAGCGGATTTATTTGTCAATGTCACTCACACAACAGACCAGAAAATTATCATAATTATACGGGAGCTAGATAGTTTTATATTGAGGGAGCTAAATGCATGAAACAGGATCGAATGAAAAATTGGTAACATTTAGTATGTTATGCTATACATATGTGTAGCTATCCTGAAAAAAATGAAAAAAATAAGCTTGTTCCGAGAAATATTCGGGTTGAAGCTATTACTGTTAATCTATATTGCAGTGATGTCATCGCGCGCGGCGACTTCCTATGTATTAACTCTATGGGAATAAGAATGTCAACAATAAGATATGGATAGTATGATACATTGGGTCGATGGGTCCAGTCTGATTGATATACATCCACTTTGAATAATAGCTTTCTGTGGTTGTCTTTGTTTTATCATGTTGTAATTGTATTCATTTTAGTTTACGTTAACTTTCATAGCAATGCATTATTAATGGTTATGTACTCTTATTAGTGTATTCCCTTTTCTTATGATTTGTCTTTCTCTTAAAATTAGTAAATGGTATGTGTTGCAATGGTATGTTATAATTTACTTTCTCCTTAAATAACAAGTCGCTCTCTGAAAATGATACAGATTTTAACGCATACCTCATTTTCTGTAAGAGTGATTTGCTTCTTCATTATATGAATTCCAGTATTTCAAATTAGGTTCCCGAATGACAAGCCACTATTCGAGTAAATGCGTCATAGTCTTGATAAAAGGGATCGTTTCCCATCATGCCCAAGGCATTAGTGAAGATTAAATGAAATGCATCGATTTTAGAAACCCACCAGTAAAATTTGAGCAAATATCGATTTACCATTCCAGAGTTATGATTTTGCAAGGTTTGTTTTTCTTCAAAGCTCAATGCCGCCCCTGTGTAGACTGCACTCTGCCCATATCATATATACATTTTGAAACATAATTTGAATCAATGTCTTTACAGGGTGGCCCAGAAAGGATGCAACACATACGATCGTTAATTTCATCAAAACCATCGACCAAATGTCATTGTTTTTTCTTTGATTGGGTAGAACATTCTTTTTCCAACAAAGTAATACCATGAGCATTGATTTTGGGTAAGGCGTTTGGATCCTAGGGCCATTTTTCTGAGGCAATGTCGTTTCCTAAATTTGCTACTTTTTTCGTCTCCAGCGATCCTCGGAACACTGAGACCTTCTCGCCCCACGGCTTGACGTATAATTAGCTGTACATAAGAATGGCTCACATTGTCTTCCTTACAAGGGAGAGCAGTCATGCGGTTCTTCTGTACAGCTAATTATATGGCAGGCCGTGGGGCGAGAATGTCTCGGTGTTCAGAGGACCACTGGAGACGAAAAGGTAGCAAATTTAGGAAACGACATTGCCTCAGAAATATGGCCCTAGGATCCAAACGCCTTACCCAAAATCAATGATCATGGTATCATTTTGTTGGAAAAAGAATGTTCTACCTAATCAAACTAAATACAATGACATTTAGTCGATGGTGTTGATGAAATTAACGATCGTAGGTGTTGCATCCTTTCTGGGCCAGAAAACGAGTTATTCAAAGTATACATGAGGTAGTCTGGATATGTCTGGATATCAAAAGACACTTCAGCAAAATTAAATACATGCACTTTTAACGTCGCTGTAATATAGAGGGGAAATGCATTTTCAAAAAAGCGTCATTTTGCGAGTTTTGTTTGATACAGTAAATTCAAAATTGTTCTGTTGTGACATCACGTGTTTAGCAGTGAGCCTCCCTGCTGGGTCCCAATGTATACACCTGGGTAGAAAGCAGCAATTGTGGGTAAATTGTCTTCTTGCTAAATAAGGACAAACGCGATGGGAATACACTTTGTTCAGTGTAGGAAATAACGTAATCTATTAAAACTTCTTTGGAAAATGGTATTATATATTAAGTATAGTGGACAGGTGGGTGGATTATAGAAATATTAGCAAACATAACTTTATGACAGATGACATTAAATTCAGTCCAAATCCATTTTATTAATCGTTCTTTTCATATGCAAATAATCATGACTGTGACATCTATAATACAATCAGAATAACTAACGAAAATACATGGACATGTAGAGTTCAAAGAAATATAATCGTACATATTTATCAACTAACCAATCAAGGACGAGAGCTATTTCAAGGTAAAATAGATCATTATTTCCCTCAACAAATTGGCAACTCCTAATTTTGTTTTACCTTTTAATGACATAAAAAGGGTGGAATATACTTGGCAATGAAAAGCTAAGATAAATATCAAAGACCTTTGCCGTAATGTTTCCAATTCAAATACCGAAAGCCATTTTATATATAAGACAATGCGTTGCCAATTTAAGGAATGTCCTAAATTATAGCAATGTACGCATTAATACAAATCATTAAACAAATATTGAAAGCCGGTATAGAAACAAAATAGGGCTCAACAAATCGAGAAATGTATGCTCTGTCTCCTTGTACACTACATATAACTTGTTTTCTTCTAGCTCAAGTGTAGGACTACCAAACCGCAAATAAGCTAAGACAAATATTAAAGACGTTTGCCATAAAGTTGCCAATTCAAATACCGAAAGCCATTTTACAAATAAGACAATGCGTTGCCAATTTAAGGAATTTCCTAACGTATAGGCCATCGTCCTTGATGGGTTAAGGTGAAGAACGACATGCACATTTCGGGGGGCCTTTAAGAGGAAGCACGTGGGGATAGCTATAAGATGTTTTCACAAAATTATATATGACAATTAAAAACATACCTCTACAAAATGTGGCATTGAAGCACATAATATTAAAGCAGTTTTGGACGGCAGTGCTACATAAATGGAATACACCTTGTAATACATATTGGGAAGTTGCCTAAAATAACATAAATTACAATGTATAATACAATGAAATACTCTTGGCATGAAAATTATCAATTACAAAGTGTATTGGAAGGTAGTGCGTGTATAAAACTAGGATTTGAACAAAACTACATACATTTTATTACATATTTACTCTAAATATCAAATCAAATCATCATGATGAAAAGCGACATTATGCATGAATCATTATTTCAATAATCATCATCAAACAAAAACTGATAATCTTCATCACTATTAGGCTATTCGTGTTATTTTGCTAACTCGGTATTAACATCACTACTACGTGTCGTGAACTATCTTTCCACCAGTGCCATTACAATGCATATTTTAATTAATATATTTCCCATATAACATCATTTTGACGAGATCTCGCCTAAATGAAAGACACCAAACGTATAATGTACAGACGTATTAAACGCATGTATGATAGTTAAGATTTTTAGTCGGCATTTATCGTCTGAATCGGCATTTGTTGTGCATTGGCTTTAAATCATAATTTTCATCATTATTACAATCGTCTTCATCATCATCATAACCATCATCTTAATCATAGTCATCATTATCATCATCACAATCATCACCATCGTCATCACTTTATTCTTCTTCATCATCATCATCAATCATCACCATGTCAACTTCAACTGATAGTCGCCAGGAGTGTGGGGTAGGTTCAAATATAATCTTTATCGTCATCATCATCCTCATCATCATCATCATCATCATCATCATCATCATCATCAAGTCCATCATCTGACATAACATCACCACTGGTCTGATGAAGTCTACTCTCCAAGGAGAGGCTCAAAGGCACGTCACCTTTGACCTTCTCATTGTGACGTAACGCTGACGTCATTTTCCGCATCATGACGACGAACGCCGTGAGGAGGACGAGGAATATGGTTCCCATAGCAACGATAGTCATCACCCATGGATTAAAGGATGAAGCGGACTTCACATCTAGATAGAAATACAAATGTGATAAGCCATTGGAGATTAGATGGTATTGCTCAAATTGATATATACTGTAGTTCTTTTACAAATTATATGGAAGAAAAAAACTTACATTTCCATATAAGTTCAGATGTTGATAACATTTCGGATTGTATATATGTATCACCATTGTTGTTAATATCTAGATGCTATATTGACTCTGATGTAATTTTAATTATCGATGAGATTACTATTATAATTGTCATTAATCATTATTATTATATGTGTAACTGGGAGAAGTAGTAATAAAAGTAGTGGAAGAACCGCTCTATCTTAGCAAATTTATTAAAATGTACTTGTTTTAATGCATGTACAGAGTGTGAGATGACAAACGTACATGTCCCAATAAAAGTGGAAAGGGAAATATCATAAAATGCAATTTACCTGGTATGTTTGTGACTGTTCATCCACTGCGCTACGTGCGAACCTTAGCGGTCCCTGCGTCACACGCTTGCGCGCTAGGGTCGCGTCCGTCCTGACGTCACGTTTTATTGCGCGTCTCTGCGCGCCTGGGAAGAGCTGGGACAAGTGACGTCACACTCCGTTGGTCCCGCTTCCGGTTGTATCACACTCGAGTAGATCACAGTGAAGGTACACCTAGTGACAGAAAGAATTAAGCAATGCATGTATTAAAGGGAAGGTATAGATGTAGTAAAAACTGTTTTTTAGAACAAACCCTCGTAAAATATCATAAAAAGCACTACCATTTATGATATCACGATGCTTGTTAAAACAAAATTAAAACATATCAACGGCAAAGTTAAAAGGCTGTTTTTTATTCAATGAAGCCGTAACACATTGAGTGATTTCAAGTTCGGTGTTGGGCTGGTGTTAGAGTGGTGTTACTCCAAGAGCTGCTTAAATCGAGCTCAAAATCAGCTGTTCGGTTTGGGAGAACCGATACCGATAGTGCTATCGATTCTAAACACCGCCCTAACACCAGCGAAAAGAACAAAAATGGTTTAAAATGCCGACGAAAATGCCGAAACCCTTTTTTCAAATCATTTCAATCATTACGTTTATGATAGCTGCTGGTTCATAATTCAGGGTAATCTGAGACGATAATATGCAGTCTGTCAGTTAGTAAATGTAAAATCATACCATTTGCATTATTTCTTTTGTTATTAGAATAATTCTAAAGACGTGTCACGAGTGTCATGCGCGAATTTTGACAAATATTGATTTGCAGCTGAACAGTGCATACGCAGCGGAACATTCACTACACATTACGCCAGAAGTTGCGGCGTTCTTAGTCTGCTCGTGGCCGTTACGGCGTTGCATGTGCATGCATGAGTGAGTGAGTGATCAGAGTGAGTTAATAAAACAATGATTTAATTAAATAATTTATAATTATACTAGTTAATGAATCGGGTCAACCTATCAATCAATCTTTAATCTAACAATCAATCAACCAATCAATGAGTGAGTGATCAGTAATATAATCATTATAGTGAGTTAATAAAACAATGATTGAATTAAATAATTTATAATTATGGTGAATGAATCGGGTCAATCTACCAATCAATTAATTAATCAATCAATCAATCAATCAACCAATCAATCAATTCAATCAATCAATCAATCAATCAATCAATCAATCAATCAATCAATCAATCAATCAGCTACTTGACTACCGAAGTAGTTGGTACGGTAGCCGGTAGGCGGTAGGACTTTTTCTCGGTCGATTACCCTCCGAAAATTTTTATTTTATTTGTATATATTTGTATTTAATAAACCGGCCAGGAGGTTGCAAAAAAGGCCTTGTCTATATCTAGCTATATAGTCTTATCTAGTTTAGTCCAGTTTATTTCTGACTAGAACTAGGTCTAGGCTACTGCCATAATGGGCCTATGCCCAGGCGAAGCCAGGCAAGCACGGTTGAACTATAATATAATAATTACATGAATATATTCCTACGATCAGTACCAAATAAATATATAGAAACTAAGAGTAGAGTAGTCTAGTCAAGACCGTAATTGTAATAGCGTCAGTCAGTGCAGTGCAAGTGGAATAAACAGAAACAAATGTTTGCTTTATGGCTGCCTAAAACACTAAGTCTAAGACTAAGACTGAGTGAAGTCTTTAATTAGGCTTAGCCTAGCCTAGGCTAAGTAAGGATTAGCCTTAATTAATAGGCTAGCATGCCGGCCTCGGGGGCTAGGCCTAGGATGATGCTAAATTGTTAGCCTTAATATTACTCGATCTTAGACTTAGCTTAGCCTTAGCCTTAGCCCCAGGGCCAGGAGTATGCTATGCTTAACTTAAGACATATCTAGACTAGTAATTACTAGTAGTAGGCATATCCGGCCTGTAAGCTCTTGACTAACTAGTTCTCCTAGGACTATGCCTATAGTCTAGACTAGAACTAGTAGACTAGGCTACTACATCTATAGATAGTACTAGAAAAAAGATAAGTAAGTAAGTACAAAATATTAATAGTATTAACTTCTGCTAAGTGCTAGTTTCGGGCCTAATTAACGAGTTAACATCTATGAGTATGATCTACATGTTACTAAAATAGCTTGAGTTTGACATATTAATTATTATATTAATTATTATGACTTACAGTTACTCAGAAAAGGATGGACACAGCACAGGACAGGTCCATGTCAGAGGCTACATCTATTTTCAGCAAGCTGGTGATGGTACTTTACTATGATTGAAGTCTGTGTAAAATAAAAATCCACTTGGTCTTGGAGATCGAAGTACATATAAGATATAGCTGCATAATTGTGCATGCATTAATTATTACGTTGTTTGTTTACGTTATTTTGGCGTACGTGTAATTACCATATGACCTAATTAATTACCATAAATTAGACTCATGATCAGACTCGTATTGGTTGTTTATTGATTTTAATAATGTATCCCCAAGAAATGTATCACTATTGGCTTACAAAAATAATAACCCTCAATTATGTTTGATTTTTTTACTAAATATTCAAGAAGACGGTAAATTCTAGCCCTAGGTACTTTATAGTCCGTGTGTTATCGATATTTGCAAACACAAGTATTCAATTCATTTTCTAAATTAAGATCGACTAGCCTACGTTATGATTAATTCATTGATTTGACGTTCACACTAAATCATTGGCGGCGGGGAAAGAGGAGAGAGGGGGCGGGGGGGGGGGGGGGGGGGGGGGGGGGGGGGGGTGGGCTGGTGAGGTCACTTGCAAATGAACGAGGGTCAATTTGATAAAACACTATTAATGATACAATTTTAAAAATATACCACAATCTACTACTTTAGAACTATACATACTTCGTCTTCTACTACTAGTACTCTATTATAGTACTAATGGAAAGAAAAAATCTAACTTTTCAGTTATTTTTGTGTCTAGCATCACTTTTGTTTTAATTGCCTAATTGTTTTTATTTAGTTGGATCGTCAACCCAAGCTGACTATAATTAATTGGTTCATTAATCGTTTCCATAATTCTAATCAATTATGAATTCATCGTATACATACTTCTGCTCTAAACACTGCGCTAACACCGAACTTGAAATCACCATTTCTTAAATCCCTAGGGCTAGTGTTGTGAATGGGAAATTTGTACACAATCCTTAACACCAGCCATGAAGCTCAGTTCAAGCAGACGACATTTCCATAAAATTACAACACCAGCCACCGAAGTTGCAAAATTCCAGAGGTCAACTCCCTAACACTGCAAGAGTTCAAGTTCGGTGTTTAGGACCGGTGTTTTAGTGTTTATTAAACCACTAACACCAGCGTTAAACACCGAACTTGAAATCACTCATTGGGGCGCCATCCAGGCACTACGAGGTATCAACTATTTTGTATCAAAAGATATGACTGTGATTGATTTGATTGATTGATTGATTGATTGATTGATTGATTGATTGATTAATTGATAGATTGCTGATTGATTGATTGATTGATTGATTGATTGATTGATTGATTGATTGATTGACTGATTGATTTGTTGATTGATTGATTGATTGATTGATTGATTGATTGATTGATTAATTTATTAATTGATAGATTGCTGATTGATTGATTGATCGATTGATTGATTGATTGATTGATTGATGATTGATTGATTGATTGATTGTTGATTGATGATTGATTTATTGGTTGATGTATGCATTGTCACATTTGTAAGACCTATTTGGCCAAGAGGAAGATCTTTTTCTAGTCATGTTGACGATAGCAGAAAGATTACTTTGTCCTGTTTAGTACTGGTTTAATAAAACATGTTTGTTATGATTTACAAACGTAACTTAAAACCACTTCACATGGTCAAATTCCAATCCGACGAACCATTAATGGTCTGAACTGTGATACACTGCAAAAACGAGGGTATAAAAAGTAACAACTTTGTTTTCGCAGTGTACATGCTTTGAATACACACGTCTTTGTATAGTTCAAAAACGCGGTTGTTTGTTGGATCGGATCGGATCGGATCTTGGAGTGTGCGGTTGCTTAACGGTTATCTCACCCGGTTGCCTAGACCGACAAAGCGGAATGCTGCCATGGACACTCCCACGAAGTCCAGGCTATCAGGACGAATCAAGGCCGTCTCGTCTTGCACACATCTGGCAGAAGAAAGGTCAGGAAATCATCATCATAGTTACCATAATCATCATTACCACCATAACTACCATCATTATCATAACCACCATCACTACCATCAACATCATAACCATTATTACATCACCCTAATTACTACCATCATTATCATCAACCTCGCCTATACCATCACTATCTTCCTCATCGTCATTATCATCATTATCGTCGTCGTCGTCGTCATCACCATCATAATCGGCATCATTATGATCACTTTCGTCATGGTAATTTGCACAACATCCTCTTTCTCCCTCTCCTTATCATCTTCCTCCTCCTCGTCATTATCATCATCATCATCATCATAATCTTTATAGCAAATTCTACCATCTTCATGAATCATCTACAGATATCCATCACTATGATCAATAAAATCAACATCACCAATCTCTTCCCACATGTAAACATAAAACATTCACATTTTCCATTGGAATGATTAGTAAGTTATTTTGTATACTGTTAAACCTCCTCCCCTCCTCCTCTTCTTAATAGTTAACATCTTTATCGTCGTTATCATGTTTCCCTTCTGCTATGTATTATCACCATCATCATTATAATTATTGAGGACCTTTTCGCCATTAATACCATCTTAATAAAAATAATATTTTATTTCAATGTGTTCTTTGATCTTACAACATTGTCAATGATAATATACTGATTACAATCACAATCATCTTGATCGGCACATTTATGATATTCATAAAATGACCATTATCTGTCATTCCAATGACTATTGGGACATATAACTTGGACATCGTCGTTGATAATGTACTAATCGACGTCATTAATGTCATCATTACAATCGTCCCACTCATGTTCTTCCTCCACCTGATCCTCATCCTCTTCATCATCATCATCATTATAATCATCATTATAATCATCATCATCTTCATCATCATCATCATCATCATCATCATCAATGTTCCATATTCATCATCTTTTCATTGTTACTGACCACGGTCTGTTCTCACAGCTTACCAGTCGTCGTTGATAATGTACTGATCGACGTCATCACTGTCATCATGTTCTTTCTCCACTTGATCCTCCTCATCATCATTATCATCATCATCATCATCAATGTACTATATTCATCATATTTTGAGTGTTATCATAGCTTACCCGTCGTCGATGATGATGTATTGATCATCATTGTAGGAGCTGGAGGGCGTGGCTACACAGCGAGTGATTGACAGGTCGAGAGTTGCATCCTGGGAAGGCACTGATGCTCCGAAGAATAGAGCTCCGTTAAGGTCGAGGTCGACTGGGTAGTCCTCCTCGGAATACTTCTCAGCAAACAAACCGTCCCTAAGAGGATATCAATTTTTATTATCAAATCAACAATCAAAATCGTATACAGCCGACTTGCAGCTGAACCTATTCCATGATCCGGTCTTTAATTTATTATAATATAATATTATAATACATTATTAGATGCAAATACTGCGATACTACAAACATTATCTGGCCGTCAGATAGCGATGATTTAGTAAGAGCGCGCGCGTAATCGCGTTTATGGTCGATTCCAACGAAAAGTGTACACGGCCAGATGTTTAGGTTCGAATTTCAAACTGCTTTGATTGTTTACTCCTTTTGCACATGTTAAGAAGACATGTCAACCATAACCAGAAAAAAGTGCCATCACTAATCTTTCCGAACAGCCAGGTAATGGCCTTGAGAAGTTAATGGGACATTTCCTAACGTTGCCTACGAATGCAGATGAATTACTTTAAAAATGTGATTATGGAACTCCAAATCAATCTGCTTCATGCAAACATTTTCTTTCATTTCATCTATAAGATGCTAATCATGGAATACATTCACATATTATGTTTTAAACATTACTCTGTTATAAATTTTCAAGTTCAAATGTTTTATTAGTGTGTTGAGATTTTCCTGTCTTAAAAACATGAGGTTGTTTAACTTTTCATAATCTCTTTAATAATATGTGAATCAGAATTATTTTCCACTATCTTAAAGAGTGGGAAATACCCTTTCCAAAAATATCAAATTTAAGTTTGTGCGCAAAAATATGACACATATACAATGTACGTGAAAAATAAGTATTCGTAGGCAACATGTAACTTACTTTATACGTAGGTAACAAAAACCTTTTATTCACAGTGACTGTCACGAAATATGGGGGTCCCTTGTCAGTTCTAAGTGAGATACGATCATACAAATGTGCTTACAATCAATTGGGTGTCAAAAATACTTGTTACAAATTTACACTGACACCATAAGTGGTGTCCTCAAAACAAAATATATATTCAGTGTGAACATTTGGACATTTAAACCTGACTATAGATTTGAATTCCTAATGCTGATCGATATTATCCACATCATTGATATTGCAAACAGTATACAAGAAAATGTTTAATCTGGAATTTGTAGGGATACGATACATTTAGGTAATACATAAACGAATATTATAATCTGGTCGTAGGTAACATTATTTTGTTCATATATTTAAAGATACCTGTAGTAGGCAAAGTTAATTACTGTATTTTGACTATACGAAAAACAACTTGTATACCTATGGTCTGTAAATACATACCGTTCCTGAAAAAACTATAAAAACTCGCATTTGAGAAAGAGAGGGCATATATTTGTTTTGATACTTGGTTGAATCACTGTATAAGGTGTACATCAGCGTGCACATAAAATAGAAGTTACGATAAGATGTATGGATGACAAACATACATTTGAAACGATTGCTCAAACGATGAGTGGTAATATATTATCTGTTTGATAAATGCAGTAAAGGATCATTTAAGATTCCTAAAAAAAAAATTCATACAGCGCTCTTATCATGTTCTTAAAGGGTTGAATATTAATGAAACACATTGGCCAATCCTGCATATCCCAACAGCTTTATACTTAGTTTGATTCGAACCCTCCAATTTAATTGGAATGTTTCTAAGATTAACTCGTATTGTTTCCACTTTTGTATTACAGTATATTATTGTACCATCATTTGCAAAAGTTTAAGACCACCCTTCCAAAATGCAATAACTCAAAGAAAAAACAAAGTTAAACATATTTGTTTTTCAGACATACTTTTATTTTCAACGCATAACCTTTGTATCACACTTGAACTGCTCTTTGACATTGTTTCCATGACCACTGTAGTAAACATGTTATGTAATCATTCAATGAGACAAACGAATGCATTCCAAATTATTGAAATACCCACAAATTCCCAGGTGGTCTTAAACTTTTGCAAATGATGGTAAAGTGCTAAAATATAAGGTTAATCTCATTATGTGCTACATTTATCAAGAATATTATAAACGAAGTTATTCTTGGAGGTGCCATTTCATACATATCATTCTAACCATCTTTATATAGTATATTAAGACATCAAATGGTGTGTTCTTCGGTATTTTACCTACTTTATAAATAGGCCATGGGCCGAAGACCAAAATTCTTTCATTCCGTAGTCCAATTCTGGAAAGTACTTTATTTTGTCCTAGATATGTTCCAAATATGTATATGAACCCAAAATGCAATGTTCCCATTTGCAAAATTTGGGCGTTAAAGAATAACGGCTAAAAACAAAGAAATCGTTAAAATCGGTTGCTAGGGGCATATTTCTCCCTAGCAACGGTGATCTATGTACCACTTTAGAGCCTAATTTTGTTGTAGGTATGTCCAATAAGGTATTTGAAGCAGCAAGCAAGGTTCTCATTAATTGAAAATTTAGCGATTGAATGGTAAACAGCTAAAAACAAAGAAATAGTTAGATTTGGTTGCTATGGAAATATTGCTCATTAGCAACGTTGACAAATTTACCTCTAAATTTACATTTTTCTCATTTTAGATGTATATGAATACAAAATGTAATCTTCCCTCTTTAAAAAAATGAATATTATGGATTGACAGCTGGACTTTGGTTGCTCGGGACATATTTCTCCCTTGCAACGGTAACATATGTACCTATACATTTTCTTTAAATACCCTAAATTCTTTATATTTGTTATGCAAGAGCATACAAATTTAATGGAAGAATACACATTATTTGATCAAAATCGGTTCAGAAATGGCTGAAATATACATAAACATAACCATTTATAATAAATTTGGGGCCCCACAATTAGTCGATAATTTTGAAACAGCCGTTAAATTTTTGTTTAATGTTTCCTCTTTTCAAAAATTTGCAAAAGAGGTTTTTAAATAGTTGTTGATTATATCTCTATCTAAAAAATTCACTATTTCAACAAAACATCACATGCACAGTATTTTATTTATTAAAATGATTTAAACAGATGAGTCTTTAGAAAGCGCCCTCTTGGTGTTTTCGCCCACTTCTTGGGATTGGATCCCAATACAGCAGAGAAAATACCGCTCATCAATGTGCACCGCCTGCCAACCCCACAACACGACAAACAGAGAGCCGGCCCGCGCCCGATTATCACACGATTTGTGAAAATGGCAGACCGTGACAGGATACTCTCCGCCTTCGAACGACCCGCCCGCCTCCGTGGTGCCCCCCCTGGACCAATCCCTGTTCAGCAGACGCAACAGCAGCAGCCCCAGCCCGATAATCGAGCCGGACTTGCCAGTGACCACCCTCAACCCGACGGTCTTCGACCTGTCAACGAATTGCCCGGGAGCCAGCAGGCCGCCGGTCTTCAGTCTCAGCCCCTCTGTCGCAGCAAGTTCACACGTGTGTCTGTTCGTTCAGATTTGCCAGCCATCATGAAGCGTGAGCGAGGCCGTATTGCCTCGCTCGCTTACAAGCTACGACAAGAAAAAAAAGTATCCACCAGAATCAGAATTAACGGAACCAGAGTATATCTACAAACTCGGAAACCAGTGCAAAATGGAGCCCAAGAACCATGGAAAACCTGGGATGAGTAACTTATATACTTTCTAAATCTTCTCACATTTTAAATAACTATTTCAAGACAGCTATACTCCAGAACAAAGTTTTGACTTTTAAACACTGACTCAAACTATCTGGAACTTTTTTTGCCAGACCTGAATTATATTTAAAATATATAATGTTATCATACCTTATTCTGTGTTTACTTGCGTTGGGAGGACGCATTTTTGTTCATTTTTGGGTGTTGCCATTGAGCATGTCATACCTATGGTATGACATGTTCAGTGGTAGTGTCCAGGAGTGAATGGGGGTGTGTCCTTCCTAGCGCTCTCTTTGGCTGGTGTTTACACTTCAACGTTGTTATAACTTTGTATGACAGCCTGATATATATAACATTGTCTTTGAGCAGATTCTTTTTCCTTTTTTCTGCTTTGTTGTAGATTTCATAAATTGAAATTTGGAATATGTAAATGCCATATTTTCGTATTTGCGTTGGGAAGCCGCATTTTTGTTCATTTTTGTTCATTTTTGGGTGTTGCCATTGAGCATGTCATACCTATGGTATGACATGTTCAGTGGTAGTGTCCAGGAGTGAATGGGGGTGTGTCTTCCTAGCGCTCTCTTTGGCTAGTGTTTACACTTCAACGTTTGCATTTAACGTTGTTATAACTTTGTATGACAGCCTGATATATATAAAATTGTCTTTGAGCAATTTTTGTTTTCTTTTTCCTTTTTTTTGCTTTGTTGTAGAGTTCATTAATTGAAATTTGGAATATATTAATGCCATATTTTCGTATTTGCGTTGGGAGGACGCATTTTTGTTCATTTTTGGGTGTTGCCATTGAGCATGCCATACCTATGGTGTGACATGTTCAGTGGTAGTGTCCAGGAGTGAATGGGGGTGTGTCTTCCTAGCGCTCTCTTTGGCTGGTGTTTACACTTCAACGTTGTTATAACTTTGTATGACAGCCTGTTAGTGTTATATATAAAATTGTCTTTGAGCAGATTCTTTTTTATTTTTTTCTGCTTTGTTGTAGATTTCATTAAGTGAAATTTGGATTATGTAAATGCCATATTTTCGTATTTGCGTTGGGAGGACGTATTCTTGTTCATTTTTGGGTGTTGCCATTGAGCATGTCATACCTATGGTATGACATGTTCAGTGGTAGTGTCCAGGAGTGAATGGGGTGTGTCTTCCTAGCGCTCTGTTTGGATAGTGTTTACACTTCAACGTTTGCATTTAACGTTGTTATAACTTTTTTATGATAACCTGATATATATATAATTGTCTTTGAGCAAATTTTTTTTTCTTCTTTTTTTCTGATTTGTTGTAGATTTCATTAATTGAAATTTGCAATATGTAAATGCCATATTTTCTTTTGATATACTTTGTGATGAATTTAAATCAACTTGCCCTACAGAAAGTAGTATTTGTTTTGATGAAAAGGAGTCAAATTGTTGATGCGTACACGTGCGTAAGTTACGTAATATACGCACACTGCCTGCATACATTGTATTCATGTCGATTGTTTGAAGGAATTGTCTTCTTTTTTGTTTAACCTTATAATGCAGGTCAGCCACTTGACGTCATTTAGCTCACTCAGCATGTGCACCACTTTATTTACTATTCTTGTTTATAAATCGACATTCTAACATTATCTATAAAAAGCCATTGGCCTGGTGATATTTGTATTCTGGCCCTCAAATAAGAAATAGTCACTGCTTATATTATTAAATCTCACCCTAACCGTTTTTTTTTATTTTTAGAATTCATTGAAACCCTCATCGCCTGATCGCTATAGCCTGCTTTACATTTTTTGTTAAACCCTGAACTTTCTTTTCTTCAAAATCTTCCTGTAATGTATGCCTATCGCATTCTTTTTCACATGCTCCTTTTTTTTTAAATGTATTTTAGATAGCTTCTCTGACATCCAATTGTTAGACCGTAAGCCCTACCCTAGTTGCGTGGAATGTAAATGCAACCCGGCCATGACCCTTTATACAATACATTGGTCATACTACAGTAATCTTTTCTCCCCCTCCACACATTACCCCTTTTCTTCTTCATTCCTAAAACCGCTATATTGTTGAATCCAGGTCGGGTCATACCAGTGTTCCGCCTGGAATTTGCTGGAAAAAGTGTGTTTTTGAAGCTGCAAAGTGGATAAATAATTTGTTATACGTTTGTTTTACACACCAGCGATTTACACAACTATTATATTGTTAAGATGCTTGCATATTTATATATAATTTGTATATACTAGATTGTATGTCGTTGAACACTTTACATTATTTACACTATTGCATAAGTAGTTTGTCTTTCTGTATAATTTAAATATATAATGTTGTCATACCATATTATGTGTTTACACTTCTACGTTTGCTACGTTATAGCTTTGGATGACAACTTGATATATAATTTTACATTATTCTTTATCCTTGAGCAGATTCTTGTTACCGCATTCTTTTCTTACATGCTCCTTTTCTATTTACTTTAGAAAGCTTCACTGACACTCAAGTGTTAGACCTTAATCTCCTTTTCTTACATGCTCCTTTTCTATTTACTTTAGAAAGCCTCACTGACACTCAATTGTTAGACCTTAATGCTCTACCTGTAAGCCCTACCCGAGTTGCGTGGAATGTAAATACTACCCGGCTTGCCTCATGTACTGACCTGATTACACAACTCTCGCTCTTAACTCTCGAATTAAACCGTTACTTTATATACCACTATTGTTCACTTTTTATTAATGTTGATTGTATTTTGGTAAACATCAGTATATTATACACAAAGACCTTTTTAAGTACATAACATTCATAGTTAACTTATGAATAGTCAATCCGATTTACTGCTCGCATTTTCTGACATGGACCGACCTGGCGCCATGACCCTTTGGTCACACTACGGTAATCTTTTCTCCCCCTCCACACATTACCCCTTTTCTTCTCCATTCCTAAAACCACTATAGTGTTGGATCCAGGTCGGGTCATACCAGTGCTCTGCTTTGAATTTTCTGGTAAAATTGTGTGTTTGAAATTGCAAAGTGGATTAATCATTAATCATTTGTTATACATATGTTTTACATACTATCGATCTACACAAATACTATATTGATAAGATGCTTGCATATTTATATTTATTTGTTATATACTTCATTGTATGTCATTGAACACTTTACATTATTGCACTTTGTTCTTCTGTAAAGTATTAGTATGCAATTTTATATTCAATCCTTTACTTTTTGTGTGTTTGTTTGGATCTTACTTGTATGATCGGTAATCAAATGTGCAACCATTGATTTATATTGTTGTATTCTTTAAAAAGAAGGTATTATTCCCATTAATAACTGTTTTTTTACAAGGCATCTCGCTATTTAGTCTTGACACATGTATTTGTGTAATATGTTACTTTATAGTCACTGTCAATCAGTGTATAATCGTTTATTTGCCCTACTTACAGAGACTTCTGATGTGTTCTTGTCCAGTTTTGTTCGTGTTTTGTTTCATCTTCTCTCCTGTTTGTATCTTGATGTCATATGTTTTCTTATCATACGCTCATACGATTTACTATATACTGTTTCATTTGCATTGCTTTCACTTCATTTTAATGACGCCAATACTTACCTTATCTGTATTACTCTTTCGCTTTTATACTTTCAGATCCTGCTCTTTAGCATATTATGTCGACTTTGAATGACCAAATGGCCTTTAATACACTCAATGATGATGACCTTTTTGATTTATTTAGATCCTCGTCAACTGTGAATGAAGTAAATTATGATTCATTGACAAATTTTGATGAAAGTGTTGTGAATCATATTAATTCCTCTGCGGAAGAATTAGAACTTGATTTTAATTTTGATGATCCAGCAAGCTATAATTTTACTAAATATATAACTAATCATCAATTTCATGATATTGTTAAGGATTTTGAAAATTATACGTTTTCTTTACTACATGTGAATATAAGAAGTTTGAATAAGCACTTTGATGATTTAAAATTATTTTTGGATAACCCTACTGAAAATCCCTTTTCTGTAATTGGTCTTACAGAAACTTGGGTAAATCAAGATTTAAATCAACCATATTCTCTTTCTGATTATGATTTTGTGGTAAAAAATAGGCAAAATAGAATTGGTGGTGGTGTGGCCTTATATGTTCATACAAAATATAATTATATTGTTCGAGATGAAATTTCGCTTAGTAATGATTTTATAGAATCTCTTTTTATTGAAATAATTATTCCTAATAGTAAAAATATATTAATTGGCGTTATATATAGACCACCAAATTCTAATGTGAAAGATTTTTTAACGCACTCATCGGATTTATTGCGCTGTCAAATATTTAATAATAATGACTCCTTTATAATGGGAGACTTTAATATTAATTTATTGAAACGAGATCATGATCATAATAATGTGTCCCAGGATTTTCTTGAGATCCTCTTAAGTGCTTCTTTTTTACCTCTCATTTCTAAGCCAACTCGTGTTGTAAGCCCCTCTTCTACTTTAATTGATAATATTTTTTCTAATGTTATACCTCATCCTGAATCTTACATTGTCCTTTCTGATATGACAGATCATTATCCTATTATGACGTATTATACTTTATCACAATCTGTCAAAAGTGGTCCTCGTCCATTAAGACGTAAAGTTAATTGTGAGAATATAGCACGACTTGGTGCTAGCCTTGAAAATATAGATTGGTCTTGTGTTTATGATATTGATGAAGTAAATTGTTCATATGATATGTTTTGTGAAATTTTAAATGGTCAATTAGATATTTGTATGCCAATCCAAAGAGATAAGGGTACTAATTATAAAAAAAATCCTAGACTACCTTGGATTTCCAAGTCTGTATTGCGATCGATAAATAGAAAGAATAACCTTTATTATAAATATAAGTCAGTTGGAACTGAACAATCTAAAATAAAATATACATCGTATAAAAATACTCTGACTAAAATAATTCGTTTGGAAAAGAGAAAATATTTTGTGGATCGCTTAGAATTATATAAGCATGATATGCAAAATACGTGGAAAATTATTAAACAAGCAATGAATATAGTAAAAAATAAATGTGACATAACTAAAATTAATGTTGATAATGAGATTGTTGAAGATCCTAATGTTATACCTAATATTTTTAATACATACTTTTCTTCTGTTGGGGACAATTTAGCTAGAGATATTCCGCCGACTGATAAACACTTTGTTGATTTTTTAGGCCCCGCAAATCCAAATTCAATATTTTTTACTCCTATACATAAATTTGAGATATTAGATATTGTTTCTAATTTAAATGATAAGAAAAGTTCTGGTTGCGATGGTATAAATAATTGTATTTTAAAAGGCATTATTCCTTACATAGTAGATCCATTAGTTCATATTTTTAATTTGTCCTTGTTAAATGGTGAAGTCCCTGACACAATGAAAATAGCTAAAGTTATTCCCTTATTCAAAAAGGGTGATAAGTTAGACATTACAAATTATCGTCCAATTTCTTTATTACCTTCTATTTCTAAGATACTAGAAAAAATTATATGCATTCGATTAGTTTCTTTTTTAAAAAATGAAAATATTCTTTCGAACTTTCAGTTTGGTTTTAGAGAAAAGTATAGTACTACCCATGCTTTATTATCTTTTATTGAGAAAGTAGCACATGCTATTGACAAATCTTCCCACATGGTGGGTATTTTTCTAGATTTCTCCAAGGCCTTCGACACAGTTAACCATGATATTTTACTTTATAAACTTTCCCATTACGGTGTGCGTGGTAAGGCCTTGGAGTGGTTCAGGAATTACCTTTCAAATAGACAGCAATATGTATTTGTAAATAATCATAGTTCAGAGTTACGTAATATATCTTGTGGCGTCCCACAAGGAAGCATCTTAGGCCCACTCTTATTTATTTTATATATTAATGATTTTAGTAGGTCATCTGATGTTTTATCGTTTGTTCTTTTTGCCGATGACACTAACTTATTTTTTTCTCACGATAATCCACACACTCTTGCAGAAACAATCAATGTTGAATTAGTTAAGGTATTAAAGTGGATTAGAGCGAATAAATTATCATTAAATTTGCAGAAAACTAAATATATGCTTTTTAGTAAGTCTATACATTCCTTACCCATAGATATTGCTTTTGAAGATTTTGTATTGGAAAATGTTTCTAACATTAAATTTTTAGGGGTTACTGTAGATAATCAACTTTCATGGAAATTTCATATAAATAATATTTGTAAAGTTATTTCTCGCAATATTGGTATTATTAATAGATTAAAATTTCACCTCCCCTTAGCATCCTTACTTATGTTGTATTCATCTTTGATATTACCATACTTAAATTATGGTATTTTGACTTGGGGTAACACCCACGTTACGTTATTAGATAAATTGTTATTATTGCAAAAGAAAGCACTGCGTATTATTTTTAATATGGCCCCACGCTCTCACACAGACTCGCTATTTTTAGATAATAATATATTAAAAATTAAGGACTTATATTTATTTCAACTCGGTCAGTTTATGTATAATTATAATAACAATACTTTACCCGCAATTTTTGATGAAATGTTTTTAAAAAATCAATTAGTTCATAAGTACCCAACACGACATTCGGGAGAATTCCATTTGCCCTTATTAAGAACGTTGTTAGCTCAAAATACATTTATTTATACTGGTCCCAAATTTTGGAATACACTCAGTGATTATATTAAAAATGCAACTTCATTTAATTTGTTTAAGAAAAGGATTAAATTATTATTATTACAATCTTATAAAACTCCTAGTTAGTCAATAAAAGGTCATCATTTATATGCTTGTGTTATTGTTCACTAAAAACTTGCCTTCCATATTCTTTGATTTTTTTTTTTGTATTGAGCGCTATTATATCACTTATACTCGTATGCGTGAACAGTTCCGTCTATCCATATCCAACCATCCTTTCTCTTCATGTTACCTCTATGTACATGTTACTTTCACATCTTTTCATTCACTCTTAATCTTATGTATTTGGCATCCTGTGCTATCCTGTGCTATGCACGTTGTATTGTGTTGTGTCGTATTGTTTTGTTCTGCTCGTCGAAGTCTCTGTCGGCCCACATCTTTATTTTGTTTTTAGTAATCTTTACTGGAAGCAATTTTCAACTCAAATGTACAATTTATTGTTAATTACAAACAAAATACGTTTTAAAGTATAATTTGATTTTATTATGAATTATGATTTAATTGCTTTATTATTACCCGAGGGGTCCACAATCTACAAGCATTGCTTTTTAGTGGATCCCTCCATTTCCAAATATATTATTTACCATAATTATATTATTGTAGTTTTCATTGTACATCTATTTCAATTTATTTCACACATGTAAACCTTGTATTTTTTGTACAATGCTATGTATTTAAATTTTGTTTGGAAATGAAATAAACTAAACTGAACTGAAACTGAACAGCTCTTTTTTTAATGATAGCGGGCTTTTTACTTAGTCATTTGTAATTTTGTATTCCTTTCAAGCATGATGGAATTATAACTGTTAGTTTGTAATGTAATGGTGTAGGTTTTGGTTATTACAATTCAGTTTGACAAAAACTGTACTCTCTTTACCCAAACTCAACTATACATTATATCCCTTTAATTTGAAACCTTACTCGATAGACATGTATAACCAAGGAGGTTCTAATAAAAACGACAGGTTTTTGATCCCTTACTTCTCACACGGGCCGCTAGGCAGGGATAAAAGCGATACATTCGACAAAAAATCTTGGCTACATGGCGATAGAAAGGTTTTAAAGTAAAGTAGGTAATTTATGTTGGGCGGTTTTTATTCATTTTTAGGATAAATCGATCTCTTTAGTTCCCCTTCCTTCAGGAGGCAATTATCCCTCAGAATTTGTCTCCTTCTTAGAGTATAGTGCAACAAAAGACCATAACAAATCAACCATGTCGAATTTGTTTACGCTCCTATTATGAATAGTTTTATATTCTTATATACTTAGAGGGGGCTGCCATCTCAATCCGTACTTTAAGTAATGGTTTACTGCACATCCTTTCAAAAGGAGAGAACGTTATTACATAATGATGGGGCCCTAGTATGCATGGGACAAAGCCAAATCAATGCTTATACGAATTAACAGGATTGTGACTTTTTATACCAACCCTTCTTTATAACTTTCTAGTTCTTAGCTGGGCTGCTAAATTAGTATTGAACAGTTTTGGCGCCAGACGCACAAAAGCTTGTTGCGTACCGTTGCTAGGGAGAAATATGTCCCTAGCAACCAAAGTCCAGCTGTCAATCCATAAATTTCAACTTTTTTAAAGAGGGAAGATTACATTTTGTATTCATATACATCTAAAATGGAGAAATTTATAGGTACATTTGTCAACGTTGCTAAGGAGCAATTTTTCCATAGCAACCAAATCTAACTATTTCTTTGTTTTTACCTGTTTACCAGTCAATTGCTAATTGCTTGATTGTGACATGGCTTTAATATCCGAAAGTTTACTTTTGTCTTGTTACCTACGAGTACATTTTACCTACGAATACAGAGTGTCCCCATGATAAAATGCCACATTAATGTTCTTATTAAAGCATTGACTATGGGTATTTTGATTTTAATCTATTGCCAAAGGATGCCTTCGAATAATACACATACATTAATTTATTAATATGATGATTACGCTTGTTAAACAAGGAGAAAATCGTTTAATGTTAAATGAGGCAAAAAAAGAAACCTTTTTAACCTGGTGTGCTCGTAATCTAAATGCCCCAAAAATATGAACATTATAACGCATAAAAAAGAAATTTGTTTCATACCATAACACGCTCATTTTCTTCAAATAGCCAAAATATCTACGTGATATTGCCGTTTGAAATAATGTCAGCGCAGGAATCAAACTCCCTATGTCATGTTTGTATTCGTAAGTAACGTTTAATTTGTTAAGAATTACTTACGAATGCAACACATTTTGTTGAATATCTCCTAAAATCATTATTTGAAAACGATAAATCCTTGCACATATTAGCGTTATGCTATATTCCATCTATTACTAAGTTATCTCTCACTAATCTACATACATATTGAAGCTACGACATGATGAAGTGTATACGTAGGTAATGCCATTTTTGTTACCAAACGAGCCTTTTCAGCTTTTGACGATTCTGACGGCTATACAATAAAAACACTAGGATTTTTTATAATGCATTTCAATAGTAGACACATGAGGGTTTAAGTTGAGCACACATTTTCAATCGTGTGATGAATTTTTCAATAAGGTTATGAGTGCTAAACAATGTATTCGTAGGCAACGCTTAAAATTTACCACTAGGTATAAAATCACCCAAAATCACATGATTGCCAGTTACTTACAAAAACTCATATAATGAGTCCTGACATATGCAACAACTTCCCATGTAAAAATGAACCAATTCGTATCAAGTCTTCATTCTAAGATTTTAACCGCTCAAAAAAACGTTGAGAGATTTTTTCAGAAGTGGTCAAAAATAGCATGTTTTATTGTTCCTGTAGAAAAAAATATAAATGCAATGATCACAAATTTTGTATGGCGCGAAAGGTCTCGCCAAGATGCATCTGCTCAAAGAAAAATCGAGATTGTAGGACCTTTCAAAAAAATCAAATATGTCTGAACATGCCGTGTACACTTTTCGTTGGAATCGACCATATACGGCATTATAATATACATTCATGAGCATGTGTGCACGTTGTGCGTTCTGTATTCCTGCGTAGTAGAGCCCATCGATCACCGCGCTGTGACATAATATTATAAGCATATTGGTCGATATCGGTATCCAATCTTAAGCCCTCTTCAGACAGAGCCGACTTGACCCGATCCGACTGATTTCAATCAGGCTAGAGATGGGCCCGTTCGGTCGGAGCCGATTCATCGTATATAATCGGCCCCAACTGGCATCCGACTGTCTCACGACTGGCAAAATGTGTGTCGCGTGGCACTGAAAACTGAGCCGATCCGAATAAAAACCAGTCGAATCGGGTCGAGTCGGCGCTGTCTGCAGAGGGCTTTAGGCGAGAGCCCAATCAATGGGGACCCGATGAGAGTGGAATGTCTACATATGCAAACCGTTGAGTGTCCCTAGTGGCTACCAGCATGCCTATGTACTAAGGGAGTAGAACGTGAACGACATGTTCGGAATGATTGCATAATAAAATAATTTCATCGTAACAAGCTTAAAGATGACATGATCATTCGTGGTAATTAAGCCTCCGCACACAGAGCCGACTCGACCCGATCCGACTGGTTTTCAGTCGGTTCAGCTCAGTATACGTTGCCTCAGGACTCCTGCTTCGCCGGTCAAGAGCCAGTCGGAGATCATTCGAGCCCAATTCACCATGTTGAATCGGCTACGACTGAGCGAAACCGACTCTAGCCTGACCGAAAACCAGTCGAATCGGGTCAAGTCTGCACCATGTGCGGAGGGCATAACATGTACATCAACTGTATATCATTTATAATAATCTTTGACAACAAAAGCAATGACTACAAACTTACTTGTAGATATCGAGGGAGAAGGCATACTGCCCAGTGGACTCCTGTGTCTGGTTGATGCGGTAGTTCTGCAGCTGGTACGAGCGCATCCCGACCCGCCCGGTCCTGTTGTACGCGCACGAGAAAGGGACGTATACATCGACTATTCTCGAGATGACGTCATCAGCGTGTGCGCGTTCGACCACGGTATTGCTGTATATCTCTTGCGCGTCGTTCTCCTGTGAAATAGAAATCATATTTAATATTGAAATAATGAGGTTGGCCATAAGGTATTAAGGGACGTAACCATCGACTATTCTCGAGATCGGGGTGTCAACGTCATCGGGGTGTGCGCGTTCGACCACGGTATTGCATCTTTACATCTACACGGCCTTGAAGACATGTTCACTCAAATATTATGAATATGTTTCCTTACACCACAAAACGACCAATAAGTCGGGAAAACTAATTGTGCTGATTTTCATATAATATCAAAATAGAAGTCATTACCTTTAAAATGGTATATAATTTGTCATATTTGGACTAAGTATACCCTCTCAAAATGAACACCAAAGATTTGGAATATGGCTGAAGCATTTTTGAAATAAGGGAGAAACGGGCCGCTTAAAAGATCAGTGTCCATTCAAGCGCTGTAATAAGATCATATTTATAAGATGAACAATAATATTTAAACATGATTTCCGACGCTCAAAATTTCACAGAAGGTAGATTAAGATATGCTTGTCCAGGAAATACCAAAATCTTAAATCTCATATTTTGAACAAAATTTTACTATTTTAGCTAATAAAAGAGAAACTACCACAGCGACATAACGGTCGTTGTGTGGTGTAAGGTGACACCTGTACGTAAGCGTGCAAAGCAGAACAGCGTTTATTTGCTCAAGCTGTATTCATCATTTGGGGTTAATAGCTTCTTAGTCTTTTACTCAAATATTTAAAAAAAGAATATTTCAATGAATATAAAAATTATTTACAAAATGAAAAATAGCATACTTAGAGATTTACATATCAGAAAAGTATCTGGTAACCATGAATAGCGTCTGAGGATAACACCATATACGTATGAGGCGGGGCAGTGTGTGTGTGTGGGAGGGGGGGGGGGGCTGGTTGCTGCATTGTAATATGTTTATTATTTTGTAAGTGCTTTGTTTATGAAGAGCTTAGTTCCAAAAGGGGCTAAATTCACTTTCCAAGAAAATTGAGTTAACGATAGCAGTACATTAATAACCTACGTAACTATCTAGAATCCAAAATATAGGACGATCCAAGTTCATATTCCCATAGGCAGGTGTACAAAGTTGACAAAGTAACCTTCTTTACTCACAAGTTGAAAAAGTATGTGGATCTACCCCATTTTTTAATAATATATTTGGGGATGTACCTGTCGGGAATTAACCACACGCAGTTAGAGTCTAGCATTGCCGCACGTAGTTCGATATTGTAATTGCTATAATATTTCATTCCGCACGAGCCTACGCGCCTCGTTGAATAGACCAGGCGGTGTCTCTTCCACGGGCGTAGACATGACATTGATACCCATTCAAGTGGGGGGGGATGAGCTATTCATTCATCGGATTACATCCCCCCCAGTTGAATAGGTATTACGTAACTCGCTACGCCAGTGGTCTCTTCAGTAGCGTTTCGGCTGATAAAACGCACTATCGGCTTGTTTTTCGCACGCATGTAACATAACGGTAGAAGCTGCATCACGATTTTATTGCCCAGACGCGGCTTGAAACTGCACTCTGGACAAATCTTGGCGACGGACAAATCTTGGCGACGGACGCATTTTGGCGACAGACACGAACACCGTCCTCCTTTTATAACATATAGATTACATGAAACATCACTAATCATTTCCCTATTATACCTGTCTGGTATTGCCGCATTCAGTTAGATTCGTCGTGATTGTGATGGCTGTCCCGTCCTGCGATAATACTCCCCCACAGTTCGGATCGTTCAGCAAGTAGAGATCCGCTCCTTGTGTGGCTCCACCGAGTTGTTCCAGAGGGATGGTGACAGACATTGTAAGAGCCGAACACTGGAGAATGATGGGCTCGTCTGTAGAATGCAATTTTTATTTTATATGATTTATTTATTTTTCAAATATACAATATTGAAAGTAAATTGTATTGAAATTTCTTGAATATCAAATAAAACATTTTATTTCCAAGCGGAGCTTGGAAATTGAAAGGACCCTTATACAAATAAATATAACATAATGTAATATAATATTACAAATAATAATATCAGTGCATAATACAGTGCATAATACGATTAATACAGGGTTTGTATGCATTATAGCATATTGGAATTACTCTTGGGGGTGTATTCTGAAGTTTAAATTGATTTTACCCACGTCATATCTACGTCACTAAAATATATTTTAGCAAATCGCTATTCCTTAAGTACAGTGTAATATTTTAGTGACGTAGATATGACGTAGATACAATAACTTTTAACTTTAAATCGTTTTCAGAATACACCCCTTGGTCATCGGGTGCAGTTTCTTGGACGAACACTAGCATGGGGGTGTTTTATCCGGTCTAGCAAGCCGGCGTCTCAGGTTCAAAATCCTATGCAATTTGCTCAATTTAATTTAATTTTAATATAAATGAAAATGGGCTTTGGTGGGAATCGATCCCGAGACCTACGGATTGCTTGACCGGTGCTCAACCAGCGGTCTAGCGATCCAGAGGTCTCAGGTTCGATTTCGGCGTAGCCCATTTTTTTGTTTGCTCATTTGCATTACTTTAATTCATTTTTGGTCAGTTTTATGTATGTTTTAATTTGATATTAACATTAAATAAATTGAATATTGGAGAATTCCTACATGTTATTACTGTTACAGATCCAAGTCTGGAGAGCTCGTAGTCTTGACTGAGAATAGCATTCACTGTGACGTAGTAGGAAGTGCCTGCCATAAGGCCATCGATGGTGGCGCTGTCCTTGTCCCCGCCATATACAATAACTAAAACGAAAAATGAAAATATAAAGCTGTGATAACTGATTGGTTCGTGTACGAAACGAATGAATTATGTGTCAACCTAAATGTAATATTTGAAAATGCACACAATTGTAACGCCAGAGTAAACAATTTTTGATCGAAATTGGTTCAAAAGCAGCTTACATAATCCATTAACTGTACTTGATTGGAATAAATGTTGGGGCCTCACATGTTTTCCGTAATTTAAGAAACTATCTATAAATACTGTAAATGTTTGAACATATACCTAGGTGGCTTTATTTTGTATTGTTTTACCATATCTGCATTGAATAGTAATTTTATCCTAACGTCACATTCGCATATGTATTTGTTTAAATGGTTTAAACTGTCATATATCTGGATGGTGCTCAATTGCGTTAACGGCTACTTGTTTAATTAAACAGCCTGGTTACTTTATTATTGTGTTTGTTATTTTCTAATATTAAAGCATCAATAAATTAAAACTATTAGTTGTTTTAATAATAATTTACGAGTTCGAGTTACGAAAATTCAGTTTGACCAGAGCTGTTACTATCCATGTATGTGATCAAGGGCATTCAAGTACTAGACACAGCTAATAATAAACCTAACACAACAAGTAATTCCCCCACTTTATAAACAACTGCTAATGATGTCATAACCCAAACTTGCTAGAAACGTTTTACCGAAATATTGTAATGGAAAATGGTCTTAAAATAACAGGTATCCATTACTTCATGGTTGACTGGGCAAGAATTAAAGACATAATAACCGTATTTCAATTACTGCAGTAAATGGACAATTGAGAGATATACAAATTTAATTGTTTTGCAATCAAAATGAATGCATTTGAACACATACGCCTTTAAAAAAATTAAATTAATGGAATTTCAAACATCATTGCAGTCAAGCACATGTGATATATATCACGAGTAAATACAGGCGTGGCAAGTAGTTCTTGCGGTTTATTCAATAGGGTCAGTTTGTCTTCAATTTGTTCCCAGTCAGCGATGAATTGAAAGAAGTCTGTGATTTTCACAGAAAATGTACAAAATAACTGTATAATTATTTGTTGTCAAATAAGAGTTGTATGCTCTTCATTATACGAATTATAATGATTTTTTGTGGAGGGTCTTACTGTCTAATTTTCTGGGTCTTACTTTCTGCGTTATGTGCATTATAGTACCATTATTTAATACATACTGCATGTTAAGATGAGAATTAAATGACCTACCAAAGGACTCGGGGGCATTCTCCACGGCCACCCAATAGGTGACCCGATAACCGACGACGTCACAACTCGTCATAGATGGTGACCACGTGACATCAATGCTGGTTGCCCTGCCAACGGCAGCCAGGTCTGATGGGTTTGCATCTGATAGCTCAAAACCTTATTGATAATGCAAAAGACAATACATTGATTTGAAAGATATGATGGCATTTTTAATGTGCTGTTATACAAACAAATTAATTAAACTGATTTTACAAATATCATCAAAAGTTCCCCTAGCAATCGTTCCCCCAGCATCGATCGAGTCATAAATGATTAGTTTAGCAATTTCTCTTATCTTTCCTTTTTTCGATTTTCGGCGAAAGTCTGATTTATGTATCATTAGTCTTCTTGGCCCCAGAGATCGATCATTTCATTTTATTCGCCATTTTGATTTATTTTACTCTCCTTTTTTCCATTTCTAGCCATTCCACCTATAAAATTAACCTTGATATTCAATGTTGATAATGTTGACAGTACAGAGGTAATTCAGGTTTGAGATCGTGTGTAACTATTTTAATCTTCAGGCAATGCTGAACAAATATTCTTTTCTTTGCGATATTTCGCAAGTATATGAACATGTTGAACAATCCTCGTACGATTAATTAAGAAAAAATCTCGCAGATGTAACTCAAAGTCTCGCCACATGCGAGATCGACGAGATCTCCGTCTGGCCAAAGTGCGCATAATTAGTCTGAGTTGTCAGACCTCTGTCGAGTCATTTGCACGAATCAGTAAACATAATCAGATATGTATATCTTATTTCATTTTTCGTACTTTTGTACAATTACATTTGAGAACCCTTTCTTGTATCTGCAAGAGTAACTTTGGGTGAAATCTCGCGGATACGAGATCGACTAGATCTCCACTGGTCTCAGTGCATCAAATGAACAGTCCTGGTTCCCTGTGTCTGCTGATTCCTTAGCCTATTTCGATAAATTAATGTAGATATTCCTTCTTCCTTTTTCATTTATCTATGTATCCATTTTCATTTAATTTTAATATAAACGAAAATGGGCTTTGGTGGGAATAGCCTTTTTATATACCTTTTTTTATATAACCCTGATATTTAAGCTAAATACTCCACATTTGTGAGCGTTTCAGTTTCATTGATTATAAATGTGTACCTTTGGGTGAAATCTCGCAGATGTAATTCAGAGTCTCGTCGCACACGAGATCAACGAGATCTCCCTCTGGCCTTAGTGCAGCACAGTCTAGTTTCCCGGCCTCCTTTGCATTGTTTGAGGAATTTATTTAGATATTCCTCCTTCCCGCCTTCGTTGTTGTTGTTTTTTATTTTATTTATCCCATCTGTGTATAGAAATTGTATAACCTCGTTTGCTAGCGTTTCTGTTTGATATGCTATAAGTGTACCTTTGGGTTGTACTTCGCAGATGTAACTCAGAGTCTCGTCACACACGAGATCGACGAGATCTCCCTCTGGCCTCAGTGCAGCACAGTCTTGTCTCCCGGCCTCTGATTGGCTAGGCGAGCCAGTCATCCACAGACCGCTCTGCCAGTCTGTCGATGCATCGCAGTCAGTCCATCTCCAGTCGCCCTCGATGGACTGATCTGAGTAACCTACAGAAAGAACATTCATGGTTTTATTAAAGGTCCCATGTAATGCAATTACATGTTGACTTATATTTATCTGTATTAGTGTATACATCAAACATATGTAAACTTATTTACCTAAATATGTTTGGCTAATTTTAAAACATGTTTGCAATAATTTTGTTCAGCTTGCTAAGCCAATTTTGTTTGCTAAGCCCCACCTATCTAAAAAAAAAAATTTCCCTATATCCTATAGATAGACTAAAATTCATTTTTAAAGGGATTTTCATGTCATAGAACCTTTAAAGTAATCTAGTTTGCTCTGTTGACATGTGCCAAAACTGATAGATGCTCGGGAAAATGGGATGTTTAGTGATCTGACATGTCCACTAAATGAAGTGTGCAAATACCACGGTGAAGTAATATCATATGACCGAGTGATGAGCGAAAATGCAAAGTAGTATTTGCTTCCTTTCTTCTGCCCTTACTTTGTACACAGTTATCCAATAGATCATTTCAAATCCGAACACTTCAGTCATTAATATTTTTAATTTCCTTTTGCATCTGTCAACAAATATATCACGAAGTTTTTTATGTAGACAAACCTGTCTTAGTTGCCACCTGTCTATAGCAGCCAAGCTGTCTATAATGGTCACCAAAAGTAATCCCTTGCAGATAAAAAAAAAACAGTGTTGAGGAACCGGTATGTAGAGGTCACCTGTCTACAGTGGCCACTTTTCTTGTTTTCCATTGGGTGGTCACTATAGACAGGTTTTTTATGTATTTCGAACTTATAAGCGCATGACTCAATCTGGAATGCATGCACTCTACTAATCTTGCCCCATCAAATTCCCGTTACGCGTCTATAATCACCATGATATATACATATTTTTTATTGGAAAATTAATGATCTTGCCACTCACCGACCCACCACGTCATATTGGGGTTAACCTCCGAGGCTCTCAATGTTAGGAAGTCGAGTTCGTCCTGGCTGTCAATGATCACGAGGTCAGAGTCCTTCTGGTTGTCGCATGTTCGACGTCCGGTCGACCACCACGAACCGGTGTCCAGTATCCGGAACCAGTAGCAGTTGCCGGTTGGTCCAGCCTCGTAGAAATTTGGACAAACGGCTAAAAAGGGAAAATGTAAGTAGTACAAATACCACGTGTTACATAAGACAAAAACCAGTATTGCTTGTCATACCCACATAACACAACGGCATGCTTCGTATTTAGGTCGACCATCATGCACCGATGTCAAATATACGGAATTGGTAGCAATAACAAAGGGCATGAAATGGGAAATATTATTATTTAACATTTATATTATATTATTATGATATATAGTCCCTATGGATCATGTCACGTGTTAAGTGAGACAAAAACATTATCGGTGGTCCATTTGTTGGTCGGTCCAGCTTCGTAGTCAGTTGGACAAACGGCTGAGAGTGAAATAAATATTAGTAGTAAATATAGTCTGCATGGTCTGTGTGGAAGATATCAGGTGTTACATGAGACAAAGCATATATCGCTGGTATGTAGACCGATACGACATACTTCGTCTTCAGATTGACCACCATGAACCAATGTCCAGTATATGGAACTGGTAGCAGTTGCTGGTTGGTCCAGCTTCGTAGTCAGTTGGACAAACGGCTTGGAAAGGGAAATATAGTAATAAATTTAAATATAGTCTGTATGAAACATGTCACAGCGGCCTATTTCGTATTCGGAACTCGTAGCAATTATGGCCAGATTGTCCCGTCTCGTATAGTTAATTGGACGTAGTGACGTCGGTCACCAATGGTCACAGATGCTGAACACATCAGTCTGTGACCTAAGACGACGATAATGTGTGACAAACGACTAAACTGAGTGGACTTTTTGGTGAAATTGATCGACCAAACACTTCATTAAAGTTTGCATTGGCACACACTAGGCTTCTCGGGACGAAAATGAGGTAAACAAATATACAATTGAATGAAAATTGAAAAAGTTTGAAAATGGACGGGAAATACTAGAGTTGAACATAGGTTAAGTATTCATACTTGTTCCCAGAGTTGAGCGAGATGTACTGTATCCGTAGCACCCGAAGCTGACAGTGCAGGTGGTCAGCTCAAATAGATACGTGGTCAGTGCGTCCAGTCCTGTTATCGTGATCGTGGATGACTCTGCCCCTACGATGTCGAACTCAACATATTCGCCAGGTACAGATGTGTTGTATCGCACCTGGAGAAGATATAATACTAAAATAATAATATGACGAATTTATATAGCGCTTAATGCAAAAAAGCCTCTAAGCGCTTTAGAAAAGAAAATTAGAGTATACGAAGTAAAGAAAGAGAGAGTGGTTGAGCTATGACTGATAATGTTGTTTGAAAAGATAATTTGTTAGATTATCTTAGAATGAGTCAATTGAGGAGGAGTTCTTGACCCAGTTAGGCAGAGCGTTCCATAAATATGGTCCAATAAAGGAGAATGTCCGTAGTAGAATGTCCGTGATATCGTAGTAGGATAACAACAGACATAGTTGTACCATGATATGTACACATTAATTTAGGTAGTTGACAGATTAACTTGTAAATGGGACAAATATATAGTCACTGATGGGACCTTATTGTGCTTAGGCTACATCGAGCGGTTGAACTTAAAGGGAAACTCCCACTCTAAAATGCGGGGTTTTTTCACGGAAATTTTGGTCGCTAGTCACTCTATTCGAGGGGGACTTGGGGTACGTGTGACGTTTTGGGAAATTAAAGTTGTCGAGATGTTGAATCCCAACATTATGTCAAAATAAACTACTCTAGAACCAAATTAACTTAACCAAATTTGATGATATTGGTATCATTGTGACTGGTAAAAGTCAAGCTAAATCAGTCTATGTGTTCCCTTGTTCTAGGAGGGAACCGTTCTATTTTTAGGGCAATCTCGTTTTGAATATCCATCTGATTAAAAATGGCCTTTTTTAGGCTATTGAAAAACATATTGTGTTTATAATAGCCAGCTCCATAATATGTGTGTTGTAGGGTTTATATTTATTTTACAGGCGGTCTTTATGCGAGTGGAAGAGTATACATTAACAGTATAGCTGTATTATTAACAAGTTTATTTCATTATTATTTACCTTGTATCCTGCGACATCGCATATGTATTGAGACACGTTGAAGGCGAGGGAAACCTCATAGTCTCCTACAGACACAACCCTGAAGTCCGAAGGATAGCAGTCGGAATCAACATAAGCTGCAGGGTTGAACAAAATTAACAAATTTAAAGGGATGTGAGTTCTACCGGGCAGCAGACGGAATCAGCATAACCAGCAGGGTTGAACACACAAAGGGTTTAAAGAGATTTGAGGTCCTCCGGGTAGCAGTCAGAATCAACATAACATGAAGGTTTGAAGCAAATAAAGGGTGTAAAGGGATGTAAAGTCCGACGGGTATAGCAGTAAGATTCAACATAACCTGAAGGTTTTAACAAAATAAATGGTTAAAGGGATGTGAGTTCCACCGGGAAGCAGTCAGCATCAGCATAACCAGTAGGGTTGAACAAATAGCGGGTTTAAAGTGATCTAAGGTCCTCCAGGTAGCGGTAAGAATCAACATAACCCTGTAGGGTTGAACAAATAGAGGGTTCGAAGGGATCTAAAGTCTGAAGGGCATAGCTGTCGGATTCTACATAACATGCATGATTGCACAAACAAAGGGTTTTAGGGAGCTTAGTGAATAGAATTCCTTGTCAAGGGCGCTTTCCATTCGGTGCATAGAGATCTTGATATACATGCACCAGATGGCTGAAACTGAATGCCCTCTGTTCGGACTCTCAATTAAGCATAACGATTGGGTGATTATATTTTTATTTTTCGTAAGGCGTGTGCTATAGAAATATTAAACAAAATAAGTTTCAGCTTTCTAGTGCATGGATTTCGGGATCTCTATACAATCTATACCCTGATTTGCAAAATGTAAGGTATGGTTTTAAAAACCAGTATTCACAGTTATATGAAGTAGCTGTATATAAAAACTACAAAACATTGCATTCGCCACTTCGTACATCTTAACTATTGGATCTATCCATATTGCCGCAGAAGGTTGTTAAATCGTGTAAATTTGTGTCGGGTGTGTTTTAGTGGTCACAATCCACTACATGCAATTAATCACTATTTGTAAAGATATTTTGCACTATTTTGTCAGAAGAAAAAAAAGGAGCGCACCATTCGGAGAAGGTAACTTAGCAATCAAACATGCAAACCCAATTTTAAATAATATAAGTAATAATCTTTAACATTTGTATGGCGCTTAAAGTGATCAATTAACTTTGTATAGGTCATTGTACTTTTTCAACCGCAGTCTAGAGAATCCGAATTTGGATACTGCACGCGAACGATCGGAATAACATCAGACCTCGATTTTTTTTCCATGAAAATCTCACATATCATTTTTAAGAATCTTATGATTGAAGTATCAGACAATATTTCTTGGGGAAATATGTTGACAATAATTCTTAGCGCAGAGAAGAAAGAGAAATAATATAACTGTATGAATCTAAGTTGAATATTTGATATTTTATACAACCATCGTAGCTGATCAAGACAAATATAACTTACTCCTCCTGGTTATCTCGCACACATATCCTCGGTTGTCTTCGCACGAGGCGTCGTTGTATTTCCCATCGTTCGTAGAGACGAAGGCACAGTGATCATCATCTGTATCGTTGGGGGCGTTAGTCTGCCAGTTGGTATCTGCAAAGGTTGATGGCGCTGGACAGTCGACCCACGACCAAACACCGTAAATGGCTGCATCGTAGTATCCTGTGATATCAACCAACATATATGCCGCATAGTAAATTAAATATAATTCATAGTTATATACTTAATCATTTAAAATACACAAATAATTCAGAAATACTTCTGGTTAAAAGGGAACTTCGTCGCCATAGTTTATTTTATTATACGCATATATTATTTTTTTTACAGGTATGACCTAGCATTTAATTAAGACAAGTGGTGCCATAAAAATCCTTCAAATGTTTCGTACGTATTTCTTATTTTCTATTCCATGTTGAAAATAATGAAGGTATATAAGCAGATTACTTCTGCTAATTAGTGTGTCCGTTATTTTGAGAAGCATTTCAAATCCTTCGGAGAGAAACAGTCTATGATGTTCCCTCCACCAGTAGTTAACACCTGTGTAATATACTATACTATGTTATACATTATTATCTGTTGTACATTGATTTTGTGAAACTAGAAAATTAACTTAAACTTGAGTTTTAACTTAATGTATATATTAAAATAGTGAGTCGCTTCTTACCAATCCACCAATCAGTGCTGTTCCCCTCCAGAGAACGGATCTTGTCGACGACGAATTCGTTCTCGGCCTGGTCACCGATCACGACAAGGTCCCCATCGGGGACGTCGGTGCAGTCGTAGCGGGCCTCGAACCACGATGTCGGTGTGCTGACAAACTTGTAGCACGTATCATTGGCGGTGTTGTAGGCGTAGCCATCGGGGCATTCAACTGCGGAGAGCAAATACAAAATCATTATTGGTTTTAAAGGCAATTACGGTCCCGTTACAGAAAGAAAAGAAACTGATTGTAAAGTTTGAATTAAAACTCATGAATTATGCTTTTATGAAATATTTAAAGTTCCAATTTTATACAAATATAACATTTCATTCTATTGGAGCCGGTCACGTGTTGGAAAGAATTGTGTTATTCTATTTAAATCGTATGCATCATTAACAACGTTGCGTTATTTTTAAGATCACATAAATAACATAATTATGTCAAACTTGTCTTTGAATTGCAATAATCAGTAAATTGTAAACATGGTAAAAGGTTGCTATATCAGATTATGTTCAATGTGATTTTTGCCTTAGTAGCTAGATTGAATCAATCGCATATTTACTTAAACGTGTATATATTATACTGTTTCAAGAACACAAATTTAAGAACACACTTTAAGTAATTAAATTAAATTGACCTTTAAAATACATTTATTTGGAGAATTTATAGGGATAATTTTGGTCACTGAAATTGTTCTATTTTTCGCGCGAATTTATTCTCCACGAAGTGTATTTTTGACAAAAGTTTACATATCATTTTGACCATGAACGAATAATCTTTTTAAAACGAGATAATTGTGTTTCGTTTTATTTTCTTCTTGATATTATACACTGCTAATTTTCTGTCACATCAATGATGTTACATTTTTACTTACGAATTTTTTATTTGCTTTGGGAAATCTGAATCTTATTTTTATTTTTTTTTTACTAAAATATACTCACAGAATTCCTGGTATGTCAGCCTGAAACCGGACCGAGATCCGGAACTGTCGGATGTGAAGCGCAGGTTGAGTCCGTTGAACCGACTGATGACGTCACCAGGCATCTCAGAACCCGTCAGTACCTAATTGAATTGTTGTTGTTTGGAAGAAAATACCAGGTGTTTAATACAAATGTTGGCACATTTCATTGTGAATAATAATTCAAAATGTATGACATGGATTCTGCTCATGTTAAGACAGACGATAGCTAAGACGTCTACATTTCTGTGTGGCATGGTCGCATTCAATAAATCAAAACGTTTCCACAGGATTAACCCATTCCCTTCGAGTTTATGAAATCCCCATATACTTTGTACACAATCCACCCGGTTCCCGTTATATTAGTCGGGGAGTATATATTTTGAAATGAAAATATTATATTTCCCATCATAATCTCGCAAATTGTAATATATTAGTGAATTTGCGTAGCCCGTTATATGAAGTCCCGTGAAAGTTTATGTCATACAAATTGTACGTTATTTATCACTTCATAGTTTATTTCAATAATAATTATTGCATACGACCAGTTATGATATAGAACGTCATTAATGTTTGCAATGCTAAATGAAACGTGAGATTGACATAATAATAGTCATTTCACGCGATTAATCTTATCATATCACGTGATAATCGTATGGATATGTAATCATATCGCGTGATAACTCTAACCACACATTGTGATTTATCTAATCATAACGCATTATACCGTCTGACTTAACATAAACATAATATATTATACTCATATGGCGTGATATATCGTGATATATAACCATAATATAATAATAAACATATGTTAACTGGATAGGTGGTGGAGGGAATATCACAGAATGTTTCTCTAAATCCCGAGGGAACATTCCATAATTTTCCCGACAACAAAGTTAACGTCTGTTATATTATACGACAAAAAACACATCTTTACACTTTCATCCTCTCTAAGCTCGATTAGAAAATGTGGCCTTTCGAAGTGATATGTTGACAAGTCATTGTGACGTCATAATAGACCCCCTCTCTCTATCTCAGTGTGACGTCATAACACAATCTCTCTTGCAGCGCGCGCCATGACACATCTGCCGTGTAATATAACAAAAAGTTATAGCAATCTTGCGACTGTGTTGAGCCAATCAATGACTCATATTTTACCAAGTCATATAATATTATATCATCTGACTTGGTAAAATACACGTCGTTGATTGGCTTAACACGGTCACATGACTGGGGTGTCAATTTGTTATGACACCGTGGCTAGAGAGTTATTTATATACTACTTCTATGGTCATGACACCCCTCTGGCGCGCGCTGCAAAAGAGATTGCATTATGACGTCACAATGAGAACCAAAAGTACACGTATAATCTACATGTACCGTATGTTGTTTTTGACTGATTTCATTTTCAAATGCATGAATTTGTATGAGCCCGCGGATTTAGCCAGATGATATAACAGTTGTTAACTCTCCTGTGATTATATTGCACTCGGCCTGCGGCCTCGAAGCAATATAATCGCTCTCGAGAAATTAAAAATGTATCGTTGTCTATTCTGGTATATTCAACTCCAAACCATGCACTATTTGTATAATATTATGTAATCACATTTCTTGATGTATGTATTAAACTGTATCACATTAACTAACTTTTATCATATCACGTGATTTATTTAATCGTTTCGCGTGATATAAATAATCATATCACGTGATTTACCGAAATATATAACGTGAAACATATCCATGTATACACAAAAATGTAACCACTTACCAGATAAGACGAGTCGACGTCATCATCAGCAATCTCTGTCCCACCGATGATCAGCTCGTCGTGACCGTACTCGAGATTGAACTCCTCGAAGCGGAGTCGGATTTGGTACCCTCCGCGGACCTGGACTATCCACTGGCAGTCGGCGTCGTCGGGATAGAACCCGCCGGAGAGCCGGGGGGACTCGATGATACCAGACAGGTCCAAGAGCGTCTCGATCAGACATGCGTCTACATCGTATAAATGCGAAACAGGACGTATCATTAAAAATCTATGTGCATCGTCGGGGAAGCGTACAAATGCGATACAGGACACATTATTACAAACTAGATGCATAGAGCAAATCCGTGGCAGACACGGACCTGAACTATCCACTGACAGTCGGCATCGTTCGGGTAGAACCCTGCAGCACTCATGGATTTTTGTAAGACGGGTATATGCCGCTTACAAGACCCCCGTTTTTACACCCGATTGCCGCTCTCAAGATACCCGATTTTCAAAAATTGCCGCTCCATAGACCCCCGGAATGACTTGACCCCCGGAATGAGCGGTAGGTGAGTAAGGCCAAATCCATTATTCTTCTTCTAGTCAGCTCCTTGACCAACATTTGAGGGTTTCCATATGTCTTTTGTAGCTCCAAGACCATGTATTTTGTTGTTTTAGTCTGCGCCTTTTAGACCCTTTAACTCCCGTTTCAGCGTTTTTGTAGCTCCAAAGACCCTTTATTTTGTGCTTGTATAGTCAGCTCTTAGGACCACCTTTTCCGATTTCCGTGAGGCACACTCCTTCAAAAAATAAGTCGAGTGCCCCCCGCCCCCCACCCCCCCCCCCCCCGGGGAGACTGGATGGTTCAGGACAGTCCAGGTGTGTCTCAATCAGACATGCGTGGCAACTTAACGAATCTGTATAGCAATTAAGCACCCTCGTTCGATTAACCTGGATGTATCAAAAACCTCATCGTATCAGGACTTACAAAAATGATAAAGTGCATTGAACCTGTACCTGTGAAATGTGTAAACGTATGTTGTATTATAGCAGAATTAATTACTGGAGATGTAAACAAAATATATACTTCCCCGCTCGATGACTATTGAAAGCGGATAAATCGGTGGAGATCGTTTTAAAAACAAAAATATCAAAATTCTGCTCATACTATTTTAACTTGTGTAAAATAATCAAAACCAATGGTGCATTGTTAAAACCAAGTTATACACATAATTAATGTAACAACGATATTACCGTTATCAAACACAAGCTGAATCGATATATCGTCTGTGGTCACGTGATCCTCGGCCCGGAAGACGACCCAGAGGTCACCATTAAAGGTCGCGAAGGTTTGGTTCATGACGTCACCAGTTAGGAGCTTCTGCCGCGAGGCGATGGCCGTCGGGTCGGAACCAGATCCTATCTCCAGCATGTCGTAGCTCGCTTCTATTGAACAAAAACAAAATAATCAACGAGAGAGTCGCTTTTATTAAACAAAAGAATAAACGAGAGAGTCGATCGTACTGTATAGGTTAAAATATGTATGAACTTTTTTAGGCTTAAAATTATCTTGCAAATCTACAAGTGATCGGCTAAAAAAATGTAACATTACGAATGAGTAATAAGTACTGCCTGAAAAAAAAAATCACTATTGCTACTTCATGAGGTCACCATAGGAGCCTCTGTCGAGAGGCGATGTCCGTCGGGTTGGAACCTGATCATATCTCTAGCATGTCGTAGCTCGCTTCTATTCGGAAAAATAAAGACAAATGAAAAGGAGTTGGAAGTCTTAGGTCGAAAAGACATTCTACACCTGCTAAGCAGCGGGAATAGGATGACATAGTCGATTCTATTCAAATAAATAAACGTTTAAAACAAGCAAATGTTGGCTATGTATATAAGGAAACATGAAATCAGGAAAGTGTTTTGGGTTGCATTTCTTTAATTTCATAAGAATACGAGAAAAGGAACCGTACGTTCTGCACAACATGAAGGGTAATGATTCATACAATAAATTTGGAAAAAATGTAAACATAATCAACATTATTGAAATGAGATGTTGATTAAAGTTACGTACGTATACCTACCGGTGTTAGTAGTAACGCGCATGTTGATATTAGACAGGATAGGTGTGCGGACAAGCCATTGACAGTACACTGTGACGTCATCGGAGGTAAAGTTTCCGAGATTGATTTCGCCTTGAGAACCGTATTCGCTTAGATCAAGAACTCCGCTGCAATCCGTGCCTGTATAATGTTAAAGGGAAAGGGAGACTTTGTAAGGAGGGCGCTGTTCAAACACCTAAACCAGCCATTGAAAGTACAAGGCGACGTCATCAGAGGTGAAGTTTCCGAGATTGATCTCGCTTTGAGAACCGTATTCGCTTAGATCAATAACTCCGCTGCAATCCGTGCCTGCATAATGTTAAAGGGAAAAGGAGACTTTGTAAGGAGAGCGCTGTTCAAACACCTGAACCAACCATTGAATGTACAAGGTGACGTCATCAGTGGTGTGAAGTTTCCGAGATTGATTTCGCCTTGAGAAACGTATGCCCTTAGATCAAGCACACCGCTGCAACCCGCTGCATCTATTGAATAAATATGTCAAACAAACATCGCATTTACACATTTTGATAACCAACAGGTTGAAACTTGAGGTGTCTGGAGGGCGCCGTCTTCTGTTAACTCTTAAAGTGCCAGGGATTGTAACGCTCTATGGCATTTGTGTGTATTGTAACTCACAAAAATGCAAGCTTGGCAGGCTAGGAGTTAACTGATGCTATTTTCATAAAACAGTCTTGTAATTTAGCATTTTATAGCCGGTCTAGCATTCAAGCATCATTTAATAATTTCTGTTAGTTTGTAATGATAACTGCCAAGTGTTGGTAACTATATAGTTACTAAAAATTATGTTTGACAAAAACTGTACCATCACTTAAATTGAAGTATTGTTTACAACGAGCTCTTACCCTCAGCCAACTGTACTGTAATAGAGGCCGTCCTGTTCATGTCCGCTGACCCAGAGGCAAAGATTAATGAAACACCGTCGCCGCCATCGACGAAGATGGTATCGAGGTCGACGACACCGGTGAGACGACGTCGATAGCTGCTCCATAGGGTCGGATCGAGACCGGATGAGATCTGGAGATAGTCCGTTCTGAAAACATGAGCCACAAAAACAAAAAAAATTATAAATATAATAATAATAATAATAATAATAATAATAATAATAATAATAATAATAATAATAATAATAATAATAATAATAATTAAATAAAATAATAACAATAATAATAATAATACAGTATTTATATAGCGCATAATAATAATAACTTATTCTCTATGCGCTTTCCAAAACAACTTAATGCTCAATGCTAGTAAGTTATATTTTATATTTGTCCTACTTAGTTACATCGAAAGAATGTGCGAAATTCTGTTACGAATAATCATTAAAGGGGTAGTTTAGTTTTGGTAGAGAGGGCGCTGCACATCACAATTTTTTTATGAGGTAATGAAAAACTGAGTGTCGAATTTGAGAGAACATGCAATTTTAATGACAGAATAAACTTTATTTGGTCAAAATCGACCCAGAAACGGCTGAAATATCAATAAATATATCTGATCTTATAATTATTTGGGGCCCAAATAATTAGATGATTTTTAGAAAGAAAAAAAATTAAAATGCTTGCACTTTTTCACAAATTTTCAAAATCGTTTTTTGAATAGTTGTTGATGATCTCGCTATTTAATCATTATATCAATAAAACATCACATGCATAATTTTGTATGAAAAATGGTTGAAATCAATGCCTTTTTAAAAAGCGCCCTCTTGTGTTTTAATGGCTCTTTTTGAATGATAACAGGCTTTTTACTTAGTCGTTTGTAATTTTGTATACCTTTCGAGCATGGTGGAGTTATAAATATTAGGTTATAATGTTACTGTGCATGTTTTGGCTACTAAAGTTCAGCCTTACCAAAACTAAACTACCCCGTTAAGTACAATTGATTGGTAGATGATACAAGCGAAGGTGCAACTTTTTTGGTTAATATAAGGGTGCAAATGTGCGCCTGTAAAGGTGCTGCCAGTGTGGCAAAAAAAGGGTGCAAAAATGACCCATTTTTTCTTAGTGTGTACTACTACTACTACTACTACTACTACTACTACTACTACTACTACTACTACTACTACTACTACTACTACTACTACTACTACGTTCTACTACGTACTACTACTACGTACTACTACTAATACTACTACTACTACTACTACTACTCCTACTACTACTACTACTACTACTACTACTATACTACTACTACTACTACTACTACTACTACTACTAATACTACTACTACTACTACTACTACTACTACTACTACTACTACTAATACTATTACTACTACTACTACTACTACTACTACTACTACTACTACTACTACTATCACTACTACTACTACTACTACTACTGCTACTACTACTACTACTACTACTACTACTACTACTACTACTACTATTTCTACTTCTACTACACACTAAGACAAAATGGGTCAATGTTGCACCTTTGAAAAGGTGCAAACCGCTTTACTTAATTCCACGTTTAGGTGAAGGTGTAAAGATACATATTGCCAGTTTGTACCTTTATTGCCTCATAGTGCAACTCTGCACATTTATAGTTCTAAATTGCACCTTAACCGTTCAACTTTTAACCTTCAATTTATTTGATGCAGCTATAGCACTTTGCCAGAAGGTGTAAAGTTGCGCCTTTTAAGGTGCTCTCAGTGTGGCAACGGTTTGCACCGATAAAGGTGCGAAGTTAATCTTTGTTCGCTTACCGTATATTTAACAAACTTTTCGAACAAAATCGTATTGTATTCGGACTATTTAGTGTAGGTTTTCCCGCTCAATTTCACGATTGTGATGATCAAATTGATATAAGGAGCAAACGAAATCGCGCGATTTGTGATCGCCGTGTCGAAGCAGCATTCGAATTGCATGTAGTTCACGCTGGCGCTACTGCACATTCGCGAATTCGAGTGCCCATAAATGAACTACTGTGTCTATATATTCACGAAACCGTATGCGTATGCATGAATTAGTGTTTACTTATTTGGAATTTGAAAGGCCGATACCTACAATTACGCGGAAATGCGTGAATTTGAATGACCCTAATGAATTTGATTGAAAAAAGTGTCAAATTGAGCGGGAAAACCTATAATAGCCATCAATATCATAATTATCTTCGGGCATCATCAAGGCGAAGTGTTTTATTGTTGTTACTTGTATGGTGTAAAATCGCGAGCGAAAATTATTCGGGGAAATACCTCAGCCCGGGCCCCTGAGACAGTAGAGTCTTTTCGCAAAGTACTACGGAAGGGCTGAGTACGGGGAAAGCATGTCAGCTGTGACCGTATCCGTACTCTGGCAACGTCGCGAACTATTTCCAGTTTCACAGTGAACAATACGCGGAAAGTCTCCTTGCTCGAGCGACCAAGCGCGCTGATTGGCTGACCCATTGAAGTCTGGGCTGACCACGCAGTTCCGTACTCGCGCTACACCCGACGCTAATTCAGCCGACTACCGTTGTAGATTTGGACGGTACGCGGAAATGTTCGCACTGGGTGCGACCCCCCGCTGAAATTAGCGTACTAGAATCGCCCCGTAGTACTTGCGAAAAGTCTCTATTAATTGTTCCCCCCTACGTCCTCGGTCCATGTCTATCTTACCCATCTTCTGTGTTCATGCCCTCAACTGAAACACGGAGCCTGGATCCCGACGTAGATGGCGCTAGTCTCCATACGCAGTACAGATCAGACGTACTCGCGGGTAGGGATAGCTCCATACCTAAACAATATCGAACATAAACACATGAAGAGCTTAGTTCTAAAAGGCTCTAAATCTACTTTCAATAAAGATGTATTAAACAATATAATAATAATAATAATAATACATAATATTTGTATAGCGCTTTATACTGCTGTTTCTAAGCGCATTTCAAACGGGAAAAAATACAACTACTACGTTGTGCGCCTGGGGGAAAAAAGATATACTAATACCAATACTTAAATAATTAATACTACACAAAATGAACCAATTATAACAATATAATGTAGCATCTAAGACATAAAACATGATGCGGTTAACTGAAAATCAGTACAAAATGTCAGTACATGAATAAGTTACGTAGCTAACCATTGATCTCAAGTTGAGGACATATGATAATTATGTTTCATTTCTAGAAGGCATGTTCAACCATTAGGACAACATGGACAAAAAAAGCTTTTTTTCTCTTTAGCTGACATTTCAAAAGCTGGATTTAGCGCCCTTTCGAATTCAGCTCTTTAAATATAA